>CM076575.1:12737139-13067797 GCA_034641835.2 Pinus albicaulis
ACCTGGAACACACACAACATCTTTTATATGAAAGAATTTACCTGGCGCCCTCTGAAAGGTAATGGTGCCAATGTGGGTAGCACTGTATCGCCCATCGTTGCCCAACTCAACATGCATCTAGAGATCTTTCTCCACCAAGTCACTGAACAATTTCTCATCTCCCGTCATGTGAAAGGAAGCACCACTGTCAAAGTACCACCCTGATCCCAATGCACTAGACACCATGCATGCAATCAATGAGAATTCAAGCTCAAATTTCGAGGCAAGAGCCTCACCAGCTACAGCTCCAACAGCCATCTTGTTCTTCTTCTTATGTGGACAATTTGTGGCAATATGTCCAAACTCGTGACAGTGAAAACACTTCACTTTGGACATGTTGTGCTCCTTACCATCTTCACTGGCCTCAGATCTAGAATGGAATTTCTTCCCCTTCTTCTTCTTCGCCTTGGCAACCAAAGCACAGTCCTCTTCATCATCATGCTTTGATGAAGAGCCATCCCTGGTGTTCCACCTTATCTCCTTCTACACTAGATTCGACCAAAGTCGCTCCCAATCCGACAGTTTTTCCTGTCTATTAACAGAGTCTTCATAATTGTGCCAACTCTTCGGAAGCCCAAGGAGAGCCAAGCTCACTAATTCATCATCCGCAACACTGACTCCTACACTCCCAAGCTCATCCCTACATTGGACAAACTTTTTCAAGTATACCAAAATAGTATCGTTCTTCTCCATCTTGATTTTTCTGAGTTTATCTTTCAGCGCCAACTTCCTATGGTCGTTGTTGCTTTGGAAAAGATCTGTCAAAGCCTTCCACATAGCATATGGAGTGTCTTTCCCATGAAGGCTTGACACAATATGTTCTTTCACACCTTCCAATAGAATCCTCCTCTCCCTTTCTACTTTATTTTTTCATGCGTCAAGTACTGCAACATCTGCCGAAGTGGGCTTAGGAACATCTCTCTCAATGAATTCCTTCAAGCCATTATCTTCAAGCACCTCCTCCATCCTATTATCACTCTAGTAAATTCTTAAGTTGTGGGATTTTGGTTTTTAGTCAAAGAACTCTAGAGGTAACCACAAACCTACTTCAAACTCTAGAATCTAGCCTTCCTAGGGTTCAGAGAGGGCTCTCTCTTTAAAATTTATCTTTGTTTGATCTATAAATGTTAGGCTAGTTATGAATGGAAAATTTGGTTTTGATTGATTGTTTTGGTGGGAACAAATCACTTAAAGGGATGAATAGAGGGAAATTTACTTGTCCATTGGGCTATGGAGTCTAAATCAAGCTAGCAGAACTAGGATCAGGGCCTAAAAGGTCAAATGTCTTCAGGGCAAGATAGATAACCCTTGGAGATCATAGAAAATTACTTTTTGAGGTGGTATGATCGGGATAAAGGGCACTTACGGATCCTTTGATCTCGAAAAGGGAAGTAGTAGATAGAGGTCAAATGGGAGAGGGAGAAATTAAGGGTTCCCTACACCGGAAATAAGAAGAAAACAAAGAAATGATAACTAGTTAAAAATAGGGAGCTATTAACATGTCATGTAGTAATACTCCTAGTTATACATTCAGATTTAGAATTAAAACACAGATGTATGCATGTAACAAAGCAAGATTACAAATGACAAGTTTAGAGAGTACTTCACTCCAGATAGATTATCACAAGGATCCCAAAGTATGATGCCAAATAGTTGATCCAGTCTGCTACTCAAAATCGAAACACACAACCTTCAAGTCAACAAAATATCTATAGTAATCTCCAACAATTTTATTCCACACCAAAATACTTCTAAGAGTGAATTATCTATACATAATGTATTACAAAATATCCTAGATGAATTCTAGGAATTAACCTAGGAAAATAAAATATCTTTACAACAAAAATAGGGACAACTGCTTAACAAATCAACAAACTGTCCTATTTTATTCAAAATAAATAGAACTGTTTTGATGAAAAGAAGTTGCTAGATGCCTATGTGTCCTACGTGCTGGCTGTTGGATATTTTTAGGACTCTGACTTGCCTTCACTGATACTCTTTCTCACTTATACTCTTTCAATTCGGATACTCTTTAACCTTCAATAAACTGCTTTTACTGCTGCAAAATCTGTTTTGACAGTAAAATTTAGAAAACAGATTTTTTCTTTTTTCATTTATATGTCTTTCCTTCTTCATAATAAGTCAGTGAATGCTTTCCACTCCTCATTTTTAGGAATCTGAATATTTTTTAGTTTCCTAAAATTCTCATCAGCTTCAGTATACTTAGCAAAGGTTGGCTTGATAACAAATAAATGTTTGATTTCATGCTGCAAGTAAAACAAGTTTTCAAAGCTCTTCAATAAGACTTTCCCTATTGGAATGCCTTGCCCTTGTGGCTTATTCACCTGTTCTTTGGAAAATTCTCTAATCTTCTTATCATAATAATTCTAGGGCATTAACTTATCATTAATAACCATGATATCAGAAAGTCTTTTTTGTCTCAGATTTGTGAATTTAACCATGAATCTAGTTATGGCAGAGTTCATAGTTTCACATTTCTCTTCCAGTTGTCTCATCAAATTTCTTTTTGTGGTAACTTTCCTAATTTCTAGGATAGTTGTTGTCTTGTCATTGATCTTTAATTCTTCTAATTCCTATCTATTCTTGCAGTTCAAGAAAGTGATAAGTTTACAGCTTGTTTTGGTTTATTGGCCAATTCATCTTGTGTTTTCTGAATCTCCACTTGTGCTGCTAGCAGTAATTCTCTTTGTTAAAAAATGACATGAATTGATGGCCAAACATCATGAATGGCTTCAATTACATTGTTCCACAGGTAATTCTTGATATATGATATTTGTTCAATTAAAGCCAACTCACTTTGCAATTTCTTGAGTTGTTCACTTAATCTTATGGCTTTCTGCTCATTTGTCTTGGCATTTATTTGAGCCAATTTAGTAGAATTTTCAAGATTCTCTATTGTTTTTTTCAATCTGTTTATCTCATTTGTCTTCAAAGACATCTCTTCCATAAATTTTACTAATTGACTGCTATTGACTGCAGTGGCCAGTGGCTCTTTGGGTGCCAACATTTCTCCTAAAGTTGAAGGCACTACTATGGTGATAACTGGAATGACTGTGGGAATCTCTGGTTCTTTCACTATATCTTTTTCTTGGACAAGCTTGTCCATCTGTATTTCCATTTATTTAATCTGAGCTGTCAACTGAAGAATTAAACTCATCATTTCATATTTTTCACTCTGTTCTTGGAGGACTTCTTTTGTTTAAGGATGCTCACTTTGAGGAAATTTGAGTTGTTTCCTCAAAGTTGCTATATCTTCATTTTTCTTTTTAATCAATAAATCATCTGCTTTGATATTAGCAGGATCATATCCTACCCGTAACACTAGCTCTTCTAAGGCTTTCATCCTTAGATCTTTTGCATACAATGAGGCTTTATCTATCTTCATTTGATCTTGCATGTTGAAGATAGTATTTTGGAGTTTGTGAGCACTCATAGCTTTTGTTGCCACAGTAGAATATTGCATCTCTGAGCTCTGCTTGTGGAACTCTATCTAATCCAATTCATGGATGGTCTCTGTATCTACTTCAAGATCAACTTTCCTATAGTCTGACACTGTCTTTGGCACTGCTACTTTAGGCTACAAAACTGACATAATCAATTTTTTTCTGGAGTAGTCAAAGGCTAATAGAAATTTGTTTTGATTACCTGGCTTTTGCTTTAAGAATTGAAAATATATTTCAGTATTGATTTCCTCATTCTTAAGCTTTATTTGCTTGTATTTCTCTTTAATATCTAAGTCCTTTTCCTCAGCTGCATGTGAGGAAGATGCTTCCAGATTTTTTTTTCTGTCCATTAACTGTTTCTCTTTATTGCTTTCTTCATTCTGATTGGGCTCATTGATAATCACAGTAGCCACATTAGTAACTGGAAAATCTGTATTGGTGTTCAAAGGCTCTATTTCTTCAACATTTATGGTCACTTTTTCTTTATCTGATGATTATAATTTGGGCCTTTTGTTATAAATAATCTTGAACATTGTTTCTGATGTGGTTTCTGCAGTATAAGCTCCCTCTTCTCTGATTCTTTTAGTGGATGTCTCTGGCTGTTTGGAAATTCCCAAAGTTTGACTAGTATTCCTTTGGTTTACTGCCTCTGTTAAAGTGTTTTCAATCCACTCAATCTGATTGGAAAAATTCTCCATTTCTGGCTTTGACTCATGGATAAAGGGTGTCAATCTACATTTTACCCTTAGTTTACTTAAGATCCCTTGTGGATTATAGTTCCATGGGAAAATTTCTTCAAATATAAATTCCAACAATTGCTTGGTTACTTCTTTCTCTGCATCTCTGTGGTTGCATATAAATGGCCCTATCTGATTTTTCAACTTGAATTGGGTCTTCTTCTTGGCTGCCATGAAGTTGATAAAGTCAGAATTAAGGATCTGCCTGATGTATTCCAAGGCAAAGATCCTCATTGTGTGATATTTGGGCAACTTGTAAGGTAACAGGTTGGCCCCAAAGACTCTGATTTCAGTGTATTTCTCATACAAATACCAGTCACCAACTTTGCTTTGCTCTGATAGTTGTAGTATCTTTTTCATCTCTTCACGAATTCTAGGCTACTCTATTTTGGTCAACATGGTAATCACTGGAAGTACAAAAAACACTGAAAACTATGAATAACTGAATTCTGTGGATTCTTTTCTGAGTTTAGATGTCCAAAAGATGACAGACAAAGGATTCTCTTCAATATCAAGTTTTTGAAGGGAAATTTGAAACTTATCTGATTGAAAAAATAGGAACATGTGGAAAAGATAGGAGGTATATCTGAATACTCCTTCAAGTTGTAAATGAGTCAATTGATAGTGAATGCTATCAGCAATGAATCTAGGATAGTCAAAGATAACTGAGGGTGGTTGACTTGGAGAAAGGGTGGATAAAAATCCTAAGATAAACTCATCAGTATGCTCATCAATGAAATAACCAAGAATGAAGGAAAGCATAGAGATTATATGTCTTGATCCTTCTGGGAAATTTTCAGTAGAATATGGAGGATTTATCTTTGGAATTTCTACATGGGAAGGCATAAAAGTCTGAAAGATCATAAATATTTTAGGATATTCTAAGCCAAGATACAACTAGGTTAAGGCCTCAATAGAAAAAGGACTACTTGGAGATCTGGTTGGAGCTGCAACATTTGGTTTATCGACTCTGCAGTGATGGTAAATAGGACCTATTTCTTGGCATTCACAATGGATCTTTGTTCTGGAACATAGTATTGCTGACACAATCTGATAATTTCTTGACAAGGGTGAGTTAATGGAACCACACACTTTGGTAAATGTGAATCCCAAAGATAGATTTCATCTTCTTTATCTAGAACTTTTTCAAAACACCAGTTATGGATATCTATCAAGTTAAATTCCACAATAGGATCAACTATCTAGTAATTAGTATCAGCCAGGGGAACATGTTCAATATCAACAACTGGGGGTTGTAATGGATTGACCACAATTGCAGTATTTGGAGTCATGGCAGGGGTAGGTTTAGGAGATTTAGAACCTATAAGCTTGTTGGTGCTCTTCCTTTTAGGCATCTTAGGGCTACTTCTGCAAGTTTAAACTGTTGGCAGGAGTAATTTTTTAGCAAAGGATCTTTTGGGACAAATTTGGCTAAGAATGGCTTTTATTTGAGCTTTTTGTCCAAATAAACTTGTCCAAGAGTTTTTATAACTGGTTTAAAATAGAAAACAAGGTTTTTCTGAGTATTTATATAAGAAATAGGGCTAAAAATCTGTTTTAAAAAGGGTTACATAAGGTTCAAGGTACCTGCAGAGGATTTTTGGATCGTTTCACAACTCAAAACATGTCTTTAAACTGTGGAAAACTCATGAATTGCTTAAAAAATGGTGCGCAACAGAGAGGGTTTCTGGGAAATTTTTTCCAGAGTTTGGCATGTTTCTAAGACTTTTTGGGCAATTCAATTACTTAATTTCTTAACTTGAAATGATTCTCTTTCTTTAAAAAGGTTTTTTCAATTTGGTTGTGTAATGTTCCAAAACTGGAATTTCTACAACAATGAGAATACCCTAAGGTATTCCAGAGTTGGAGATGTAGCAATAGGACTTATGACAGATGTCCAATGATAGATCCTTCAATAAAATATGCAGCAACAACTTTATATAGCGTTCTATAAGCCAAAAGGTGGGGAAAAGTGATGATTTAGGCCCTAAAACGAATGTATTAAGAGATCTGCGTAAAAATAAGATGGGAAAGCAGTTGGATCTAATAGATAGAGTTATGATAAATTCCCATGTCAAATTTTAGAAAAAAAAATGTGTTTTTCTATGTTAAACAGTTCCTCCTTTCCTAACTAGGCTAGAAAACCCTGATTTCCCATGACCTAGAGTGTGAAGAAATTTAATGAAGCATGAGAGCATAATTTCTGAAGGGTTTAGCTAAAATAGGGTCTGAACATTGATGAATCAGATCAGAGACATAACTCATACATTTTGTACGAGTTAACGCAACGAAAAAAAACAATCACACACACAACAATCCCACATGAAGACAATGATTAACGTGGCTCACCTAACCAATCTAGGCTACATCCACCAAATAGAGGTATCAATGATATTATTGATCAACAGTATATTACAACGGCATAATTACTCATCTGCACTTCCTCTTCACACACCTCACATCTCATATGTTTTGCCTCTACAGGCTTACAATTTATAGAAGAGAGAAGAAACTGAATAATTAATTCTATCACACCAAACTAGGATAGAATATCTCCTCATGCTGATTTGATGCCATCAGTTTTGCAACAAAACCTATTTTTGGCATATCCAAGAGATTTTAGCCAGCAAAATCTCAACAATCTCCACCTTGACAACAATTAGCCTGATACCTCGTTCTTTATTATTTTTATTTTCTTTGCAAGCCAAGAGAACCCAGACACCATCGTAGCTTCTTTAATAAAACTGGTTTTGTGAACATGTCTGCACATATTTTCTTTGTATGCACTTTTTCAAGAGAGACTCCCCGTTTAGTGATAACATGTCTTATAAAATGGTACTTTATAGGTATATGCTTTGATTTACTATGATAGGCTGGATTTTTAGCCAAGTGAATTGCACTTTGACTATCACAAAATAACTTAATGTTGTCTTGCAACCTACCAAACTCACCAAACAAACCTTTCAACCAAACCGCTTCTTTGCAAGCATGTGAAGCAGCTATGTAGTCTGCTTCTGTAGTGGATAAAGCAACAATGTTTTGTAGCTTTGACATCCAGCTAATAGCTCCACCTGCAAGAGTAAAGACATATCCTGAAGTTGACCTTCTCTTATCCAAATCACCTGCAAAATCAGAATCAACATATTCGCAAACAAATTCACTACTTCTGTCATAAGTGATACAATAATCACTTGTGCCTCTCAGATACCGAAGCACCCATTTCACTGTTGACCAGTGTTCTTTCCCTGGATTTTCCATATACCTGCTGACAACCCCAACTACATGTGAAATATCTGGTCGTGTACAGAGAATCACATACATCAAAGTTCCTACTGCATTAGCATAAGGTATTCGAGACATATATTCATTTTCTTCATTTGTATTAGGACATAAACTGGAAGAAAGCTTAAAATGGGAAGCTAAAGGGACTGAAACTAGTTTCACATTGTTCATACCAAACCTTAAGAGTATTTTCTCAATATACTTCTATTGTGATAACCACAGCTTACCATTGTTCCTGTCTCTGAAAATATCCATGCCCAAAATTTGTCTTGCTACTCCTAGATCTTTCATATCAAACGTCCTAGACATCTGAGCCTTTAACCTGTTGATTTCAGTTATGCTTTTGCTATGGTCAACATACAACACTAAGATAATGAATATGTCATTACTTAATTTCTTAAAGTAAACACAATGATCATATTCACTTCTTATATAATTTTGGCTCATCATGAAATAATCAAATTTCTTGTACCATTGTCGAGGTGACTGCTTCAGACCATACAATGATTTCTTGAGCCTGCAGACAAATTTCTTGTTGCGATTTTGAACAAACCCTTCAGGTTGTTCCATATAAATCTCTTCATCTAGATCTCCATGTAAAAATGCAGTCTTAACATCTAGTTTTTGTAATTCTAAATCAAGTAAAGAAACTAATGCTAAGACAATCCGAATTGAAACAATTTTAACAACTGGTGAAAATATCTCATGAAAGTCAATTCCTGCTTTCTGAGAAAAACCTTTTGCGACCAGCCTTGCTTTGTACCTGTCTTCTTTATCATCAACACCCATTTTCAATTTGTAAACCCATTTACATCCCACATTTTTTCTGTCTTTAGGAAGTTCCACCAGATCCCATGTGGCATTCTTGTCTAATGCCTCCATCTCATCTTTCATAGCTTCTTTCCACTTATTACTGTTAGAACCTTCTACAGCTTCTTGATAGCATAAAGGTTCATCATCATTAGTGGTTAAAGCAACTGAAGTAACATCATCATCATACCTTTTAGGAGGACGCCTGATTCTCGTGGACCTCCTTAAAGATGTTTCTGGTTCTTCCACAATTTGTTGATTATTATCTGTAGGAACTTCTTCACGATCTGCATCTGAAACTTGTTCATATGGACTATCATCAGTATTTGAACTGGTTTCAAACTGAATATGTTGAAACTTAGGTACATTTTCCTGTTTCAATTTATCATCTACATATGGATTATCAAGTGAAGATTCATTGAATTTAACATCTCTGTTAATGATGATCTTGTGGGTTGTAGGATCTATATCCCTTAATCCCATCACCATATCCAAAAAAGATATATATTTTTGATTTAGGATCTAGTTTAGAACGTTGATGTTTTGGAATTAGAGCGTATGCATCACAACCAAAAACTTTCAGTTTAGAATAATCACAAGGATGACCTTTCCATACCTCTTGAGGAGTTTTGCATCCTATTGCAGTTGATGGTGATCAATTTATCAAATAGCAAGTCGTAGATACTACTTCTGTCCATAATTCCTTCTGCAAATTGGCGTTACTAAGCATACTTCTTTCTCTTTCTAAAAGAGTCTTGTTCATGCGTTTAGCAACTCCATTTTGCTGAGGAGTATAAGCAGTAGTTATATGTCTTTCAATCCCGTCCTTGCAATAATTATCAAATTCATTTGAAGTAAACTCACCACCATTGTCATTTCTTAAACATTTAATGGTTCTTCCAGTGATGTTTTCTACTAATGCTCTAAACTGCTTGAAAACTGTGAATACATCAGACTTTATTTTTAACATGTAGACCCATACTTTCCTAGAGAAATCATCTATAAAAGATACAAAATATGATGATCCTCCATATGAGGTGGTAAGAGATGGACCCCAAACATCAGAATGGATATAATCAAGGATTCCCTTACTAGGATGTTTTCCAGTTTTAAATTTCTGCTTGCTTTGTTTCCCATATATACAATGTTTGCAGAAATATAGCTTAGAAGATTTTAAACTAGGGAGTAACATACGATCAGATAAAAAATTTTAATCCTCTTTCGCTCATATGTCCCACCCGTTGATGCCATAGTCGAATAGAATCACTGTCGTTTTCAGATACAGTAGAAGCATGATCTGACTCTGTTCTTCCTTCTAACTGAAAAATATTTCCAACCTTCTTTGATTTCATTACTAAAAGGATTCCTTTGTAAATTTTCATTACTCCACCTTGAATAAAATTTTTATATCCATTTGTGTCTAACACTCCTAGAGAAATAAGATTTTTCCTGAGTTCAAGCACGTCTTACATCAGTTAAGATTTTATTTGTCCCATCAAACATTTTAATCTGGATGCTTCCAATTCCCACAACATTACATGAGAAATCATTACCCATGTAAACAACTCCATCATTGATTGATTTATAAGATTTAAACCACTCTTTATGAATGCACATGTGATTGGACACACCAGAATCTAATAGCCAATGTTGATCATGATTTAACAAATTAACTGATAGAACTTCATCACTTATATCTGAACCGGATGCCGAACCTGAACCTGTATATGTCGTGTTTTCCTCTTTATTTTCTGTTGAAGAGTCTCCTTTGGATGTTTGCTGTCTCTTCCAACATTCCTTCTTCAAATGTCCCAATTTGCTGCAAAACCAGCATTTTAGCTTACTCTTCTTCCCTTTCGATTTTAACCGAGATTTGTTTTTCTGAATGAAGAGTTTTTCTTTAGAACGACCTATAACCATCATTGCTTCTGATGTAGAGGTTTCTAAATTTGCCCTTTTCCTGGTTTCTTCAGACAAAAAAGCTCCAACGACATCATCAAATTCAAGGGTTTCTGATGAACTAAGACTTATAGAAGTAACAAAATGATCCCATGACTAGGGAAAAGAGCATTTTAAAGTTACAGCTTTATCTTCTGAATCAAATTTTACTTCTATACTTTCTAACTGCACCAAGAGAGTATTAAAGGTATTCAAATGATTAGTTATCTTCGTACCTTCCTTCATGCACAAGCTGTACAACTGTCTTTTCAGGAAGAATCTTGTTGGTTAAGGAATTCATCATGTACTGTTTTTCTAACTTTGTCCATAAACCAGCAGCTTTTTTCTCTGACACGATGTTAAATAACACATCATCCGCCAAACATAATCGTATGCCGCTCAGTGCTCTGTTATCGATGTCACTCCATTCTTCATCTTTCATGGTGTAAGGTTGTTTGGATTTTCCCAAAAGTGCCTTCACCACACCTTGTTGTACAAGTAGATCATGCATCTTAACTTTCCAGATCTCGAAGTTATTTTTCCCATTAAACTTCTCGATCTCAAACCGAGAACTTTAAGTTTTTTCCATGTTTAACTCAACCTCTTCTCTATGGATCCTTAATTGCATTTTTTAATCAAATTAACAATTTGATAAAAAAAATCTCTTTTTAAAACTTGCAATTAATTTCACCTACAAACCGAAACTTTTTCGGCAAATTGACAGCAATTTTATACAAACATGCCACCATTCCACCATTTAAAAAAAAAACATAGTCCTAGGCCATAGGCCCTAGGCCCAATATAATGGCATAATGCAATACAAATCGATTTAAATAAAAATTTCAATACAGATCGATTTTAAATGGCATTTAAAAACAAATCGATTTAAATGGCATAAAAACAAGCCTTCACCGTTCAACCGTCCATGGTTTTGTTGTGGCTCCTCCACTCTTAACGCTGCCAGCTAAGGGATATTCCATGGTCCACGCAGCTCTAGTCTGCACTCACAGCTCTCGGAAGCCCACGGTTTGGGATCTCACAGCCCTCGGTTCTCAACACCATTTATAGTCAAAGCCACGATCCGAGAATATAAGATCTGGCAGCTTCGCTCCACCAGATCAGCAGCTCAACAACAGCTTTATCACAGCTCTCGGCATCTGTCCAACCTTCAATTCACGCCATTCACCAATCATTCCACGGAATTATACAGTAGCAACAATTTTTTTTAGCGTCTCAAGGATAGGGACTGGGCTGCAATCTCACTGAAAAAATTGGATCCTCCAGCAAATAGCCCGTAGACGCAAAGTGTGCGCAACGTTCTCACCCACGCTGCTTGACAGCGTCCAAGGAAGGCTCAGTCCAAATCTGCCCTCCTAACAAGTGCTCCTAACACAGAGCAAACACCTAAGCTCTAATCACTTTGATACATCGTCCTTCCGCCTTGAAAACTCACGCGCTCTGATACCAATTGTACGAGTTAACGTAGCGAAAAAAAACAATCACACACGCAGCAATCCCACATGAAGACAACGATTAACGTGGTTCACCCAACCAATCTGGGCTACATCCACCAAATAGAGGTATCGACGATCTTAATGATCAACAGGAGATTACAACAGCAGAATTACTCATCTGAACTTCCTCTTCACACACCTCACATCTCATATGTTTTGCCTCTACAGGCTTACAATTTATAGAAGAGAGAAGAAACTAAATAATTAATTCTATCACACCAAACTAGGATTGAATATCTCCTCATGCTGATTTGATGCTATCAGTTTTGCAACAAAACCTATTGTTGGTATATCCAAGAGATTTTAGCCAGCAAAATCTCAACACATTTTACAGAAGAAACAATGAGGCAATATAGAAGAAATCCTCAGAAATGAGGTGCTACAACCATGGCAAAAGACTGCATAACCATGACAGTGTTATTTTTAGGACTGAAGAAGAAATTTATTAATTCTTCATACCTATATCAGATCTTTACATAAAACTTTAGATCGAATACAGATCTGTGTACAAGAAAGGCTGATCTATACATTCCCCTTAGGGTTTTTCTCAAAACATGAAGCACTGGAATTAGATTTGAGATCTAAGACTTCAGATCTAAAGAATGATTCAGAATTTCTGAATAATACAATAGCATAGCAGATCATATCTGAAACAAACATATATTGGATGGCCAATCCATGGATCACCACAGTGAAAGGAAGAGCCCCAACACCAGAGATCTCTCCTCCAAAATGCAGGCAAAACACCCTGCAGCTGTAGATCTGCAAATAAAGTTGTACTAGGGAGAGGAGCAACGTTGTAGCTTCTGAGAATGATTTGGCCTGATGCCAAGATGTAGATCTGAAGTAAAATCAGCCAATGAACTCTTCCAGGAGGTTAAAAGACACACTCACTGAGAAGAGCCACTGCTATCATCTAGATCTGAGCAGATCTAGATCTCCACTTGCTGCAACTCACAAGGACAACTCAACCCACAACAGGAGTAGCACTGTAAATGTAAGGTGAAGCTTGGCCCAAGCCTGATAGTGGACAAGTTAGAACAATTCTCCTCCAAGAGCTACTCAAGGAAGGAGGTGGGATTCCTTAACAGGAAGCCCAACAAGGGTTGTCTAAGCAGACAATACCTTCAGAAAATGACATCTTCAACAACCTTTCTCTTGAGCCTTCTCCTTCCTTTTATAAGATGAGGATGTGAAAAACCCTAAACCACCTTGAATCACTTAGCCCCTTTCACATGAGGTCCTCCTTCTAGAATTGCGTTGTCCCTTTATGAGATACACTGAATCTAGACAGTGCTGTAGATTTGGTCAAGGTTGACCCAATCTCACAGCTTAACCCCTTTCACACCTGCAAGTGGATTTATGTAAATGGCTTAGATATATATTTGTTTACATTGAGCATTGATTTATTCACTGATCTAAGGAGTTTTACATATCCTCCATTAGTCATTTATTCATAAATGGAAAATAAAACAAAATTTAAATATTCCTATTCGCCTGGGCTAATTAGGAATATTACAGTCCTCCCCTCCAAAAGTGTTGCTTGTCCTCAAGCAAATCCAAAGTGAGTGCTGCAAAATATCCAATGGAATTTTCTCCTCCCCGGAATGAACCCTATACCTGTCATCATGAAGAATTGGGAGATACAAAAGGAATAATTACAAGATGTCCATTGGTCTTCAAGGCATGAGAGTTTGTAAATATAGGGTACTTCAACCCCTTTAAGAGCCTTTACTCTCCATGCTATCATCCAAATAAAAGAAGCCATTCTTGATAGCTCATAGAAACAATCATTAATCCCCATCATGTGCATTGAGTAGGGGCTATAAGGCTGGAAATGAGAGATAAATATACTCAACTCACGTTGTCCCTCTTCCCATTGTTGATGGATGTGGAGCTGTTGATCCTAGGCTACAAAAATGTAGTTCTCATGAAGCCAAGAGGAGCTTGGACCTTCATGATTCTCTTCATGGATTCTAGTGAGCCTTCTTTCCCAACCTCCTATGCATATAGTGAACAAATCATTTTTACCATAGGTGCTACAACAGAAATATGGACTAAGTGTCATTGGATGGTGACCCAAGTCCCTCCTTTGAGACCAGCTTTGTCAATCCTCTAGCTGCCTCAAATCATGATACAATAAGTGGCCATCCCACCACCTTTTTATTGCCATAAGCTTCTTCAAAGCTTGGAAATAATGGAGGATAATAGGTGTTGGTTGAACATGATTCAAGCAACACATGTCTTGCTCCAAGTTCTCCCTTGTGAGAGATCCCTTCCCATGACATAAGCCCAATACATGACCTTTTGCATAAGAAAACACAATATATAATGCAACAGCCATATAAGGTTCTATCCTCTTCTTGAAATACAAATGAATCTGGGAGATTGCATTCCTAGTGGATACATTCACCCATTGTAACTTTCCTCCTCTCATGTTTACAATAAAGATTGGAGCATCTTTAACATCATGATATAAACATGCTCCCTTATGCCATCCCATGAGAAGGTTACATCTTCTCCCAACCCAAAGTAAATACATGATTATGATATTCATTCTAAATATAAATACATGTACATACATCATGGATACAAGTAGATGTATGGACTGGGAATTCATCATGGGGTGTCCATACTCTCTCCTCATCAACCAAAAAAAACATGCCTTCTCCTTATGCATTCTTTTCTTGAAATACAAGGCATGAGACAAGAAATTCAAAAACCTTGGGTGGTACCCAAACTCACCCAATAGGAACCAGCGCAGGTGATCTCCTCCCTGCTTCAAATCTATATATGGTAAGTGGTTTGCATGCCAATTACTTGTTTCCCTTATCATTTCACCATGGCTGAAAGTGAAATGTATATTTGGTGCCTTAGGGAAGCACCCATCATGTTGTAACACCTCCCTTAGCCCATCAAGGGAGTGGCCATATTTGAAAATAATCTTGGCCCATAGTTGGCCATGAAACTTGTAAGGTAAAACACTCCCTTTGGGAGTTATGGCCTGCAAATGTAAAGTAAGAGAATACATGCAATCATGAAATAAGATGTGATTTACATAAGCATGCTTCTTACCCAAAGTCTCCAATGTTGTGTTGACTTCCCTCTTAGAAATAGACGACATTGATGCACAAGGTTGAGGGAACACTTTGCTCTTCTGCTCATCATGGGAAATCCTTGGTGGAATTCATTCAAGTAAGGAGACATCAAGGCATAGATCATGGAAGGATGTATGGACTGATGTGTCCTTGATTTTCTTGAATAGATCATTTTGCCTTATTTTTTCATTATTATGCTGAAATAAAGAGGGAAAATTGTTTCTTACCATGTGAAGCTTGCCCTCCTCGTTGCCTTCTGCAATCTTCAGGGTCTCATCCTTTGATAGTGATGAAACATGCTGCCCATAGATGGTGCCATAATATTCATATAATGAGACCTCCTTAATGAGAGATGATTGACTACATGAGTGGAGAAGACCCTCCATGCTTCCACTATGCAATCCAATCACCTTCCTAGGTGTTTCAACCTTCTACAATGGATAGGAATAAGACTAGCCCTCTTCCCCATCTCCTCTTTGTGTCCTCAAGGTTTTACACCTTCTGCATTCCAAGGGCTTTTGAAATGCAATCCCTTTGAGATCTTCAAGAAAAGACCTCTCACATATGTCCTTCCAAAACCATTGAGGTTCTGGATCTCCTGCAGGTAGAATTTTCTCTTTGAGCTGGGGAGTGCTCATTGTTGGAACACCTAATCCTACATGGGTAGGTGTGGAATATGAAAAGTCACAATGGAGTCCAAGTGACCTTGGAATATGAAACCAAGAGTCACACCATTGTACTATAAATGTACATCTTTGTATAATGGAAAATAAGAAAGCCTCACGCTTATATTTCATTGTGTTTAGTCTCTTGTG
This sequence comes from Pinus albicaulis, assembly GCA_034641835.2. Classification (NCBI taxonomy): domain Eukaryota; kingdom Viridiplantae; phylum Streptophyta; class Pinopsida; order Pinales; family Pinaceae; genus Pinus; species Pinus albicaulis. The sequence goes on from CM076575.1 coordinate 12,752,837, forward strand.
TGTGCTATTCTTCCTCATACACCATGTGTGTGCTTCAACATGGTGTTTAACATGGTATCAGAGCGGGAGATTGTTGGCCCTGCTTCACTTTGAATGAGCCATTTGTGTTTATGGCCTGTGCATATCTGCATTTTTGCAGCACTCAAGATTTCTGCAGCATTCAAGAATTTGTTTTGAAGAAAGAGCAGCATTCAGAAACTGGTTTGAAGGAGGAGCAGCGTTCAGAAATTGGCAGCGTTGTGCATCTGAAGGTTTTCTCACTGCTCATTTTTTCCGCAATCTCTGCGTTCTAAATTCTGCATTTTTGAGCTACTGAGAGGTTTTTTTGAAGTAAAAATTTCTGAGTTTTTCCATTGAAAATATTTTCTGCTACTGGGTTATTGGAAAAATTTCTGAGTTTCTCTGCTGCTGGAAAAATTCTACTGCTGCCTTCATTTCCGCATTTTGTCCATTCTGCTGTGTATTCAAAAGAAAGTTCTGCTGTTGTTTTAGAGTTTCTATCTCTATTCTCTGCTGTTATATTTAAAAAAAAATTTGCAGCTTGGCCTTTCGGCCTCCCCTTTATCTCTGCAATCCCTCTCAGCACTCCAATCAAACCCCGTGCAGCCCTTACTTCCCTCTGCCCGCGGCCATATTCCATACTCTACAGCGCTCTCTGATCCCTCAACGCACAGCTCACGTCCCTCACCACCACAGCCACCTTATCGCTCCACCTACCGCACGCCGCACTGCCCCTTTCCATTTTCATAAATTAAAATCTCCCTACAGCTCTTACGGCCTTTCAAATTCTAACACCGGCCCTCCTTATTACTCCCTCACAACGGCTTCACGACCCATTCCCAACATTCGGCACTCTGCGTTTCATTAACACTTATCTCTCTCACACTCAAACATTACACGAATCCTCCCCCACCATTTTGGTTTCATACTTTAATTTTTAAAACTTTTAAAATATTTTTATAACCCCCCCCACTCCTTTTTAATTCCCTTCCTCCCATTAATTCGATTCCCATGTTTCATTAATCTCCCCCCCATTAATAATCCCTCCCACCACCATATAATTAATACCAACTCCTCTTTATTTAATTCGTTTCCATTAATCCACTCTCTTTTTTTCATTTTCACTTTTTCACTTTAATTTTTTTATTAATATAAAAAATAAAAAAAATAAAATAAAATAAAGAGGAAGGTTTCCATTTCCATATTAATTAATTCCTATTTTAATTCCCCTCCTTTCACATTCTTTTAAATAAGCCCTCTCCCACCCCATTAAAATTTCCCTTCCCATTTAAATTCTTTCCATTATTCCATTTTTTTAATTAATTAAAAAAAAAAAAAAAAAACAGCAGAGAGAGAGAGAGGAAAGAGTGGATTTGAACAGCAGAAAAAGAGGAATGACATGTGAGCAGAATTGAAGTAATGGCATGGAATATATTTAGAGAAAAGTGGATTTGACATTTTATGAATTGTGGCTTATATAAGAGGGTGATTTTTTGAAGAAATTTACACTTGAAGACAAGTTTGCCATCATTCCAAAACAGATATTTGAAGGAAAATTCAGCTGCCATTAAAGGCTTCTTGCATGTGTTTTCAGCTACAGATTTACAAATGTTTTACAGAGACATTCTATTGAGCTAACATTGTATTTTGAGTGGAATTTGCCTCTTCATTCATAGTTGGAATCAGTAAATTTGAGTTGTTGGATTGTTGATTGCCCTCCATCATTTGAGGAGCACATTTTGTACTTTGAGATTTCCATAGTTGGAAGTTCTCTTGAGTCACTTGTATTTCTTGTTGAATCACATTATAAACGGGTGCATTTTCGGTTGTAGCCGACACCTTTTCATTTTTGAGCCTAAGTTGTTGAAATGGCCAAAATCAATGAGGTATTAGTGTTGTTGAATGACCTCATTCATTCAAATGTTGATGATGTGATAAAAATGAGCAAGGACGATCTTTGTAATATTCAGAGTTGTTTACAAGATGCACATGAAAAGATCGAGTTTTTGCAGTTGGAATCCCAGCTCCAACAAGAAGAACTTCAGCAAAAGAGTCACCATTATGAACCTGTTTCTGTTCAGAACATTGTGAAGGACTCTCATCAGAAGAAAGAAGACAAAGTTTCAGTTGATTCACATTTAGTGCCTTGTACTAGAGCAGATGTATATGCAGATGCAGCAGTTCAGCGTGCACTTCTCAAGCCCATCATCAGACCTTGGGAAGAGCTTGTCCACAACAAGCACCGAACTGGTCTTGGATATGACAAGGATGTGTCCTTTCATATTCCAGAATACACAAAGCCCATCAGATTTCAAAGTGTCGGATTCCTATATGACAGTTCACCTGCAGCTGTTTCAGATCCTGTTCCGCTTCCACAACATCAGATTGTGAAATGCCAACACTGTGATCGAGTTGGCCATATGAAAGATCATTGTTTTGATCTTCATCCATGTAAGCACTGTGGTCGGCACACCCATTCTTCAGACAGATGCTTCAGACACAAGCCTCCTGCAAGAACCAAGATTCATCTTGGATGGATCGCTTCTTGGCAATGGGCATCAGCAGCCAAGAAGATGTTTACGACACATGTTAGAACTTGTTCACGAATATTGAGCACACTTGCAGTTGAGTTTTCGCCATCATCTCACCTTGTCCCTGACAGGGGGGAAAATGGTGATCATGTACAAGCTTCGACGACAGATCAAGCGAGCCTGAGCCACAATCTCTCATTCCATGTTCAGAGTTGTAGCCAGCAGTTCAAGCGAGCCTGAGCCACAATTCGTCATTCCGGATTCAAAGATGTAGCCAGAGATACGGATGCCCATGAGCATGCCTTCGGTTGGTGGATAACCTAAAACCATCATTTTCGGTTGGTGGATAACCTAAAACCATCATCTTTGGTTGGTGGATAACCTAAAACCATCATTTTCGGTTGGTGGATAACCTAAAACCATCATCTTTGGTTGGTGGACAACCCAAAACCACCACAGGTCGTAGACCTCCCTTCTTTTAGGTTGAAGGTATCCCTTTTTTATGAGGGACAATTCCTCTAGCAGAAGCCTTCAGCTTCTTGCCAGTTTTGGAAGAGTTCCGGGAACTGCAACAAGTTTTGCGTTCCAGTGTTTGTGGTCATCTTAAAACCACCTCTTTTTTCCAACATTTCAGAGAGTTGATTCAGCCAAGTGCTGCCATGCTTACTTTGCAGATTTGTATTACAACTCTTTTCTTGGACTCACACACACCCCTTCGGATTAAGGGGGGATGTTGGAACACCTAATCCTACATGGGTAGGTGTGGAATATGAAAAGTCACAATGGAGTCCAAGTGACCTTGGAATATGAAACCAAGAGTCACACCATTGTACTATAAATGTACATCTTTGTATAATGGAAAATAAGAAAGCCTCACGCTTATATTTCATTGTGTGTTTAGTCTCTTGTGTGTGTGCTCATCTTCCTCATACACCATGTGTGTGCTTCAACATGGTGTTTAACACTCATTGAGAAAGAGGCATCTAGAAAGGAGAAAATTTTTCTCACTTCAAGATGTCTACCATTCATCATTTCTTCCTCCATTTCTTCATGAATGAAGCTTCAATTTGAATTCCCCCATGAGGAATGGTGCCCCTTTCTTCCTTACTGCTCTTGCACAACGCAGTGCAACTTTGTTTCTCTAAATCAACAGCATACAGAAATGTAGATCTATTCATAAAATGTGTTGAAATGACAACAGATGAATTTTTAATCACACCTTGGTGGGATGTAGAAGCAAGAGATTCTTCTGCAACTATGTAGTCTTCCTCCATTACTGAAGGCTACTCCTCCAAGGTTGTGCCAGCATTGGTACAAGTTTCCACCCTTTCAATCTCCTTGAGATCTTCTTCAACACCCTTCATGGTCTGGAAAAGGAGCAGGGATATCTCCTCTTCTGTCATTCTTCCAAGTGGTGGAGCCATGCTCTTGTTTTTTCTATACAATTCATCTTCTTTGTGAGGGTAGGAAGTGCATGGGTCTTCCTCTCCTTCTTGAAACCTTCTGTAGGTCTCACTACAACTTTCTTCTCCTTGAAACCCTCTAGGAGTTTCATTTTCTTCTTCTTTCTCCTTTGTCTGTCTACCCTCTTTGAAGAGGCTCTTCATGGATCTGGAATATGATGAGGTAAAACTCATATTATTCAACATTCTAACCTTGCTCCTTTCTCTACAACACTTTTTCTTGAAGCCACAGGCTGAGCCAAAGATCTTGCTTTGATACCATTGTAATGTTCCAAAACTGGAATTTCTACAACAATGAGAATACCCTATGGTATTCTAGAGTTTGAGATGCAACAATAGGCCTTATGACAGATTTCAAATGACATATCCTTCAATAAAATATGCAGCAGCAACTTTATACAGCATTTTATAAGCCAAAAGGTGGAGAAAAGTGATGATTTAGGCACTAAAACGAAATTATTCAGAGATATACGTAAAAATAATATGGGAAAGTGATTGTATCTGATAGCTAGGGTTATGAGGAACTCCCATGTCAAAATTCAGCAAAAGAAAATGTGCTTTTCTATGTTAAACAGTTCCTCCTTTCCTAACTAGGCTAGAAAACCCTGATTTCCCATGACCTGGAGTGTACAGAAATTTACTGAAGCATGAGATCATAATTTATGAAGGGTTTAGCTGCAATAGGTTCTAAACATTTATGAATCAGATCAGAGACATAACTCATACATTTTACAGAAGAAAGAATGAGACAGTACAGAAGAAATCCTCAGAAATGAGGTGCTACAACCATGATAAAAGACTGCATAACAATGACATCGTTATTTTTAGGCCTGAAGTAGCAGTTTATTAATTCTTTAGATCTAGATCAGATCTGTACATAAAAATTTAGATCCAATACAGATCTGTGTACAAGAAAGGCTGATCTATACATTCCCCTTGGGGTTTTGCTCAAAACATGAAGCACCGGAAGTAGATCTAGATCTAAGACTTCAGATCTGCAAAATGATTCAGAATTTCTGAATAATAAAATAGCATATCAGATCAGATCTGAAACAAACATGGATTGGATGACCAATCCATGGATCACCACAGTGAAAGGAAGAACCCTAACACCGGAGATCTCACATCCAAAACGCAAGCAAAACACCCTGCAGCTGTAGATCTGCAAATAACACTATCCTAGGGAGAGAAACAACGTTGTAGCTTCCGAGAATGATTTTTCCTAATGCCAAGATGTAGATCTGAAGTACAATCAGCCAATAAACTCTTCCAGGAGGTTAAAAGACACACTCACTGAGAAGAGCCACTGCTATCATCTAGATATGAGCAGATCTAGATCTCCACTTTCTACAACTCACAAGGACATCTCAACCCACAACAAGAGTAGCGCTGTAAATGTAAGGTGAAGCTTGGTCCAAGCCTGATAGTGAACAAGTTAGGACAATTCTCCTCCAAGAGCTACTCAAGGAAGGAGGCGGGATTCCTGAACAGGAAGCCCAACAAGGGTTGTCTAAGCAGAAAATACCTTCAGAAAATGATATCTTCAACAACCTTTCTCTTGAGCCTTCTCCTTCCTTTTATAAGATGAGGATGTGAAAAACCCTAAACCACCTTGAATCAATTAACCCCTTTTACATGAGGTCCTCCTTTTAGAACTGCGTTGTCCCTTTATGAGATACACTGAATCTAGACAACGCTGTAGATTTGGTCAAGGTTGACCCAGTCTCACAGCTTAACCCCTTTCACACCTGCAAGTGGATTTTATGTAAATGGCTCAGATATAGCTTTGTTTACATTGATCATTGATTTATTCACCGATCTAAGGAGTTTTACATATCCTCCATTAGTCATTTATTCATAAATGGAAAATAAAACAAAATTTAAATATTCCTATTAGCTTGGGCTAATTAGGAATATTACAGGTTCCAGGTTTAAAACTCAGAAGAATACCTATTTGAATGCAGGTATCGGCTTTAAAGGGTTTCTTCAATTTCTGGTTGATTTGATAACTTCAGCGGTTCATCTGGAGAAGGTGCAACTCCTCAATAGTCTTTATGGGTCCCTTTTAGTGAATTTAGGAAGATTTGGGTGTTAAAATGGCAACCAGGGGCTTTAGTAGGGTTTTAATAGTCAGGGGAAGCAAAAAAATGGTTAAACGCACAAAAGAGATGAATTAACGCATTTGCCAAAGGTTTTATTAAAATGTATGAATTTGCATTAAATGAAGCTCTAATCATGGCGGGAGGCGGTTTTGGATTGTAAAGGTTTTGAAAACAGGCAGTTATCGTGTGGGTATCGAGCGGTAAGTTGTTTTGAACAAAACCCATGCGATCCAATCAGGAGAGGCCACGTGGAGGGGAAGGGTCTACGGGAAACCACCCATTTTGCATGGCTTTTGCATTGGAGCGATCTGGTAATTTTTCTATTCGATATTGATTGTCGACCGTCAAATCTAAGATTTGGATGCGAATGGCTGAGATCGGGTCGGGAGTTGCATTGAAGTGGAAAGGTGGGACCGGGCTTTTGTATGGGCGGAAATGGTTTAATTTTATGAAATAGGTGTTTTAAAACACGTTTAAACCATATTTTATATAGCGGCGGGGATAGGTTTAAAACATTTTAACAATGTTTTAATCATGATATAAGCGAGGTTTAACATTTGTATTTAAAACTTTTATGAAATGTTTCATATGTTATTGTGCGGGCGCAATATATGTATTTATATAGTTTTCAACCGTTTGGATAGTTTAAAATCTATATGGGCGGGATACATAGAATAATGATAGTTTTTAGACCAAAGGGCTTCATTATTTGGGTTTTTTATTTGCGCACATGGGATAATAAACTTTGGTCAAAACTTTATAATAGTGGGTTTTTTGGGGTTTATTAAATATAAGGGAATTAATAACTAGGAAAGGGTATTTCTTAGGGATTTAATAAAATATGTTAAAAGTTAATATGAAAGAGGAGAGAAATGTAAAACAAAAATACATATGTATCTCTAAGCATAGTTTAAAATCAAGCATTGCTCATATTGATATTTCCTTCACTAATACTTAGGATAAAATGTAATTCTGTGGGTTTTATGAATGCTTCTGAAGGGATGAAGTTAATTATTTAGGGTTACAATTTTACTAAGTAAAAATGTGTCTTTACTTAGGAAAAAGGGGTTTTAATGTATGAATAAAGGGTAAATGATGATAAATGTGGGTGTAACATAAGAACTCAATATTTTTAACAACCAATCATCGAGCCTTGGGTACGGTCCCATCAAAAGTCATAGAAATGCTCTGAGCCTGTTTGACTGATAGCTTAGAATACTGAATACTTATAGGGGGAGGGGAAATTAGTGATTTTTCCCGATGATCATTTATTACATGCTTGCTCCACTGCTTTCTACCTACCCATCTTTATTCTAACATTTTTTCTTCATTTTTGCAGGTGCATTTAGGCTTGCAACCTTAAAATATTTATTTCAAAGCATAAACTATATAAATATTCCTTATTTCATCTGAGGGCTCGGATTAAACTGTTGAGCTCCTCATTATTCTCTACCTATCTACTGATTTATCAAGATTTAACTATTTGATAAATCTTTATTCACTATCTAAAACATGAAATTGAAAACATGAAAATTTAAGTTTAAACAATTTTACTCATCATCTATTATGGAATTTAATCACACTCTGCACATAATCATTATTCTTGCAGTAAAAGTAAAAGTAGTGGCATTTGCACTTGCTCACTTTCAGGTCTTATTTTTTATCTCTTTTTTCTTTTGGGGTCTATATTTTTCTAGGTCCTTTGATCTTTCTTTTAGGAATTTTTACCCTCTTTTTTATTTTATTTTTATTATTTTTCATTTTTTCAAAATATGGGAAAACAGATTGCAAAAAGCAAGGTATGTACATATTTACAAGACTATCAAATTCGATTCAAAATTTTATGAGCCCTATTATTATAGGACCCTAACAGTGGCTCCAAATGCAGATGGCATTTCCTGGTGAAATGTCAAGAACTTTGAGACCCAGTAGCCTTTGATTTTTTACTATGATGTTCCTGTAAGTGTCTCCTGCTTTCTGTAATAACTCATATTTATGACATTTTACCCTTCAAAGCTTAGGGCCTTCTCTCTAGGCTTCAACTCTATAAGGCAAACATCCAATCCAATCTAAACTTTGCAATGTAAATGCAAAATGATCAAAGTGAATAAAAACTAAATTTTTGTTAATTCAGGGGAGTAGTAGTGCTTCAACATTCTATCATTAACTGGTCCTTTTGTAGATCTGTTCCATCTAATTCTTTCAAAAATAAAGCATTATTTCTTCTATATCCATAAATCACATAAGGTCATTTCCACAGGAAATCGAATTTCCCATGTTTACCTTTTTCTTCTCTTTTAGAATCCCACTTTAACACTTGGTCTCTAATGTAAAATTCATCCTCTTTGGTCTTTTTATCATAGCTTTTCTTGATTTGATCCTAAATGACTTGAGATTTAACATAAACTTCTTCCCTTGTTTGTTGCAAGTGAATAGTTTGGTTAATCCTTCTCTGAATATCATTAGTTTCAACCTGTAATTCTTGGATAATTTTCATCACTGGCACTCCTAAGGAGGATGGAAAAATAGCATCCATTCCATATACAAGTTGGTAAAGAGATGTACCAATGGAATTTTTAGTTGTAAGTCTATCTACCCATAGGGCATTGACTAACTTTCTATTCCAAGATTTCTTGTTATCTTCCAGTAATTTTTTAATGATATTTACAAGACTTTTGTTTGAGGATTCAACTAGGCCATTACCTTGAGGGTAATATGCAGTAGAGTGGCCTAGGGTAATATGGTGTTTGTGGCAAAAGGAAATCATCTTTTTGGATTTGAATGTTGCTGCATTATCAGTAATAATCTTCTGTGGACATCCAAATCTTGAAAGAATGTTATTTTCTAGGAAGGCTATAATGAAATTTTTATCAGTTTCGGTTTCAATTCTGTACCAATATTACATTCTTCTATGTCAGATCTTACTGGCTCCATTTTTTGTTTTCTAGCTACATCATTGGAGTCAAAAAGATCTTATAATGGTGTTAAGCCTTTAGGTAAGAAATTATCTTTAAGGTTTAAAATGTCAAATTCATCATCAATAACTTCTTCAACTTCTACTTTCTATAAGCTATCTATGTCAGCTTGACTAAATCTAGTTGGTTTATCAAACTTTATTCTATTTACATCAAGTTATTTGAATCTATTTCAAAATCCAAATCCTTATCTATTGTACAATCTGTATCTATCATACAGTTTTGAAATTCTCCTTCGTTTTTCATAAACCTGTAAATCTGTTCATCTTGAGAAAAAATCTACCAATACTTAAGATTATCTAGAATTATTGGCCTATGCTTGAATTCAAAAATATATCTGTGATTTGTTTGGAATGGTAAATTGCATGTACTAGCAAAGGTATCTAGACAGTGAGCTCGTCTATTTTGTTTTCTAGGTATAGCAACAAATTTACATTCCAATAAATCATTAATTAAATCTGTAGAAATTATATAACCTATGTGTTATATGTCCAAGATTCTCCTGATCTCACACTATTTTAACTTCATTCAAAATATAGAATCTATTCCACCATTGATCATTTGCGAAAATTAAATCAAGATTGCAATGCACACATGAAACAATAAAAATTCACACACATTAACACAATTGTTTAAAGAGAAAGCCTAAAGCTGAAAACCCAAAATATCTGTATAAAATATATGTCATATAGATCATGTAACAATACTCATACAAAGCTAATCATATCAAGCTCTCAGTACAATACAATCGCTACACACTAATCAAGAACAATCAACAAAAATCTGCACTGATTTTTTCCCTCCTGATAGCCTGCCTATACTGCGTAATCCCTGCTGAAGAATGGCTCTGGATGAGTTCGAATTGCTCCAGCCTTGCTCACGCAATCCTCATTTTCATCTCCAATGAATGTGTGGTGCATACAATGCAACACTATAGTCACAACTGATAGTCACACTTGCTCTTTCACCAATCTCTCCACTGATCTGTTCTGCACTATAGTTAACTGTTGTCTCTTTCCAGTTAAATAATGAGTTATTATTTAGTGAATTAATTTAACTAATTAATTCACTCAACTCCACTGAAAGTATCAATCAGTTAGAAATAGACACAATTAGTTCAACTGATTTTAACTCCACAAGTGTAGTTAAACTAGAAACCAACTCCACCAACTACTTCTCCAACTCCACCAAACTCTGCCACTTGAGTTCTAACTAAATTCCTCTATGCATGAACCACCAGTAGCTCTAGGAATTGTGTAATTTCTTCAGCTAGCTGATCTGAACAATCTGTTAACTGAATGTCAGTGCTCCAAGAGAATAAGATAATGTTTAGAGTCCAAATATTATTAAGAGCTAATAATATCTGACATGTCTATTTTTAGACTGGCAGTCTAAAAATAGACTTCGCCCAAAATGTCTAAAAATCGAAGTCCATATATTTTTCCAGCTTGACCAACCATCCACCAATAGCATCCTGCAACTCATAGAATATGACCGACATGTCTAAAAATAGACTTTGTGCGAAAAATAGCGTACGGGGCCCACTTAGTGAAGGCGACTCTTTTCACTAAGCTCATCATCTTGTTGAATCTCAACACTCCCTCTCAACAAGATAGGAATTATTTGCCACCCCAATCCTATCTCTATGGTATTCGAATTTTCTCCTGGTGAGCGCCTTCGTCAGAATATCTGCATCCTAATCTTCCGTAGGAATGTAAGAAAGCAACATGATCCTCAGCTGCACACAATCTCTAATATGATGGTACCGGATGTCAATATGTTTAGAGCTATCATGAAATACTGGATTAACCGAGAGTTTAATGCAACTCTGAGTATCACAATATATCACAGTAGAATCTAAATGAGAACCGTACAAACCGACCAGGATCTTCCTCATCCATATAGCCTCACATGCAGCTAAACTTGCTGCCATGTACTCGGCCTCCGCTGAACTGAGTGCCACGGATCTTTTTTTCCTACTATACCAAGAAACTGTTGTAGATCTGATACTAAAAATCCCTCCAGATGTGCTCTTTTTGTCCGTTGGGCTTCCTGCCTAATCTGCATCTGTGAAGCCATGCAACTTCACCTCATCCGTCTGTCTGTACCATAAACCATACTCAGATGTGCCCCTGAGATACCTCAGGACATGCTTGCCTGCCTTCCAAAAGAGCTTGGTAGGCTTCACCATCGCTTGTGAAAGCTGGTTCACAGCATAGCATATGTCTGATCGTGTATTGACTAAATACGTGAGCGAACCAACCAACTGTCGATAAACAGTGGCATCCACTACCTCTATCGATGTAGCATCCTCCTTCCTCCAACCACCAGGAAGAGGAGTGTCGATAGGCTTGCAGCCTTGCATGTGAAACTTCTCCAGTATCTCCTGTGCGTACTTGCCTTGAGACACAAACAGTTCACCTTTCCGCTGCCAAATTTCCAATCCCAGGAAATAATGAAGGAGGCCCAAGTCCTTCATCTCGAACTCCTTTGCAAGATCTGCCTTCCATGAGTGTATCAACAGTTCATCACCCGTTAGTATTAAATCATCTACATAAAGCACAATGATCAAAAGCTTACCCTGCACCACAATCTGGTATAGGTTTGGATCTGCCTCACTCTTGGCGAAACCAAGTCCGGTGAAATAACTATCTATCTGTGTGTACCAAGCACGAGGTGCTTGTTTCAACCCATACAACGCTCTTTTGAGCCTACACACATGCAACTCGTTGCTGAAGATTTCGAATCCTTCAGGCTGCTCAATGTAAACCTCCTCCTCAATGATTCCGTTGAGGAACGCAGTCTTCACATCCATTTGATGAATGTGCCAACCCATCTGCGCTGAGAGAGTAAGGATGGTCCATATGGAAGAATACCTTGCGACAGGTGCAAAGGTTTCTTCATAGTCGATCCCCTCGATTTGTAAGAAGCCCCGGGCAACAAATCTTGCCTTATACTTCTCAACGCTCCCATTAGCAGCTTCCTTCACTTTGTAGATCCATCTCGAACCTACCAATGATTTCCCTTCTGGCCTTGTGACAATCTCCCATGCACTGTTTCTGAAAATTGAATCATACTCTTCCACCATGGAATCTACCCATGCGGGATCCTCCACAGCTTCCTCGAAAGAGGATGGCTCTGTCACGATACACTTGCTCATCAGAGCCATGTATCCAGTAAATTGGTCAGGTGACTATCTCTGTCTGTGTTGTGATGTAGGAACTCCTACATTCTGCACTGCATCAAGATTCAGTCGCTCAGCTTCTGTAGTGCACTTCCGCCCTCTGATGGTTGGCGCTGCATGAGTGGTTTATTCCACTCCATGAACCTCCTCTTGTGGCTGATCCACATCTTGAGGCTCATCTTTAGGAACAAGTATCTCCTCCTATGAATGCAAGTGTAGCTCCCTCCCAAGAGACAACTTCATGGATTTCTCCTCATGAAATTTGATATCCTGTCACACGACAGTCATCCGACTGTATGGAAAATACACACAATAATTGTGGGGTGTTTTTGGGTACCCCACAAATATCCCAACCTCTGCAGTTGGCTCCAGCTTCTTCCTGGCATCCTTCATCACATGAATGTAAACAGGTGAGCCAAAAATCTTCAAATGAGAAATATCAGGCTTCTTACCAGAAAACGCCTCTTCGGGTGTACTCATGCCAAGTATCCTGTGAGGACAATGGTTCTGCACATATACTGCAGTATTGCATGCCTCAGCCCACAAGTGTATGGGAAGGCCCTAATCATGCAACATCACCCGTGCAGCACCCACGATCATTCTGTTCTTTCGCTCAGCAACCCCATTCTGCTGTGGGTTATGAGGTGCTATGAGCTCTCTTCGAATTCCTTCTGCCTTGCAAAAGTCCTTGAATTCGCCAGAGATGAATTCACCACCATTGTCGCTCCTAAGAGCCTTCACCTGCTTCCCCGATTCTTTCTCAACCAGTGCCTTGAACTCACAGAACTTTGAGTATGTCTCGCTCTTCTTCTGCATGAAGAAGATCCAAAGACTTACAATAAAAGTCATCAAAAAAAATACGTACATATATGTGCTTTGTCAGTTGAAGCAACCTAGAAAGGTCCACACGCGCACACGCTTGTGTGAATTTTCTCAGGATCTTCAAGCACGAATTATCCTTCTCATGAAAAGTGGTCTTCACAATTTTTCCAGCATATCCCTTGCACTGACCCGATCGCGCAAGTATACCTTGGGAAGCCCTTGAGAGAAATCTACTCGCAAAATTTTCAAAGCGCCATGGTGAAGATGGCCCAATCTCCTGCGCCAGAATTCGCCCTCATCTTGGCTCACCACTCCTTCTTCTTTGCCTGCCATAGCAGTGTAGCCATCTACCCACAATTGATAAATATTCTTAACTTGAATCCCTATCCTCCTGGTTTGACCAGTTGTTTTATGGCGTAGGAAAGCTTTTCCCTCGCTAAAATAACATCATAACGCTTGTCTCCCAGCATCGCCACGGAGATGAGATTCTTCTTCAATCCTAGAACATGCATGACATCCTTCAAGATGAAAGGTTTATCGAACTCCCTCTCAAAGGAAATGGTCCTGATACTAGTTGCACTATATCTACCATCATTTCCCATCTCGATGTGCACTCCAAGATCCTTTTCCTCCAGATCACTAAACAAATCTTTGTCTCCAGTCATATGGAAAGATGCACCACTGTCAAGAAACCACACCGATCCAATCACACTTGAAACCAAGCATGTGATCAAAGAAAATTAGAACTCAAACTATGAGGCTAAGGCCTCTCCTGCTGCAGAACCAGCAGTGCTCTTATTGTTCTTCTTTTGTGGGCAATTAGTGGCGAAATGCCCGTGTTGGTGACAGTGAAAACACTTCACCTTGGACAAATCATGCTTCCTACCTTTAGCTTCAGATTTGAAATATTTATTCCCTTTTCCTTTCTGAGCTTTGGAAGCCAAAGCGCAATTTTCTTCATCTTCATTCTTCAATGAAGGTCCATCCTTGGTACCCTGCCTTATCTCCTCCTGCACAAGATCCGACCAAAGTCGCTCCCATCTTGGCAGTTTCTCTCATCCATTGACAGAGTCTTCGTAGCTATGCCAACTCTTCAGAAGCCCAAGTAGATCCAAGCTCACCAAGTCTTATTCATCAACAGTAACCCCCACACTTCCCAGCTCATCCTTGCAGTGGACAAACTTCATGAGGTATTTTGGAATACTGTCGCCTTTCTCCATTTTTTTTTTTCTGAGCTTGTATTTAAGCGCCAACTTCCTCTGGTCACTTCCTCTTTGGAACAAGTCTGTCAAAGCCTTCCACATTAATAATGGAGTGGCTTTCCCATGAAGTATGGACACAATGTGTTCCTTCACACCTTCCAACAGAATCCTTCAACACTTTGCTACCTTCTTTTTCCATGCATCAAGTGCGGCTGCATCGCTAGAAGCAGGCTTTGGAATATCAACATCTATGAACTCCTTCAACCCATTATCATCCAGCACCACCTCCATCTTTCCCTTCCATGCTATGTAATTCGAGTTGCCCTCAAGGGCATACTCTAATAACAATCCATTGAAAGAAATTTCAATGAATGGTCAACCTCGACACTAAGAAAACATTGCAACAAATTCGAATTCCACCAGCACAAAACTCAATCGCTTCAATAATTACAATCTCCTCCAATGATCAACACTGCTCTGATACCATGTAGAAATTATATAACTTATCTGTTATATGTCCAATATTCTCCTGATATCACACTATTTTAACTTCATGCAGAATATAGAATCTATTCCACCATTGATCATTTGCGGAAATTAAATCAATATTGCAATGCACACATGAAACAATAAAAATTCACACACATTAACACACTTGTTTAACAGGAAAGCCTGAAGCTAAAAACCCAAACTATATGTATATAATATATGTCATAGAGATCATGTAACAATACTCATACAAATCTTATCATATCAAGCACTCAGTACAATACAATCGCTACACACTAATCAAGAACAATTAGAAAAAATCTGCACTGATTTTTTCCGTCCTGATAGCCTGCCTCTACTGCGCAATCCCTGCTAAAGAATGAATCTGGATGAGTTTGTATTGCTCCATCCTTGCTCACTCAATCCTCATTGGCATCTCCAATGAATGTTTGGTGCATGAAATGCAACACTATAGTCATAATTGATAGTCACACTTGCTCTTTCACCAATGTCTCCACTAAGTCTCCACTGATTTGCTCTGCACTGTAGTTAACTGTTGTCTCTGTCCAGTTAAATAATGAGTTATTATTTAGTGAATTAATTTAACTAATCAATTCACTCAAACTAATCGAAAGCAGAAATCGCTAGGAAATATGCCAAACCGCCCAATTGAGTTTAGCTCCACAAGTGCTAAAACTAGAAACCAACTCCACCAACTACTTCTCCAACTCCACCAAACTCTACCACTTGAGTTCTAACCGAAGTCCTCCATGCATGAACCACAAGAGTTCTAGAATTTAGTTTCTTCCGCTAGCTGATCTAAACAATCATAACTAAATGTCGTTGCTCCAAGAGAATAAGTTAATGTTTAGAGTCCAAATATTATTAAGAGCTAATAATATTCGACATATCTATTTTTAGACTGGAAATCTAAAAATAGATTCCTCCCAATATGTCTAAAAATAGAAGTCCATATATTTTTCCAACTTGACCAACCATCCATAAATACCATCTTGCAACTCATAGAATATGATCGACATGTCTAAAATAGACATATTATAAAAATAGACTTGTGCCAAAAATAACCTGCGAGCCCACTTAGTGAAGGTGACTCTTTTCAATAAGCTCATCATCTTGTTGAATCTCAACAAAATCTAGCATAGTGTCTCTGTGTCGGCTTAGTCTTGGATTGTGAACAAAATAATCTCCATTTATTTGTTTTATGATCAACTTTGAATCTCCCATGATTAAAATTCATTGTCCTCCTGAGTTCCTAATGATTTGAAGTCCTAGAATTAGGGCTTCATATTCAGCCATGTTATTAGTACATTTGAAATTAAGCCTGAACGCATGGCCTTCTGAGTGATTAGTTTCCATGTTTGTTATCCAAACTCCTGCTCCTACTCCTAATTTCTTAACAGAACCATCAAAGTCTAAATGCCATAGGGATTGATGAAAGATATTATCTGTAGGTTTTAACCCTGAACAGAAATATCTACACACGATTCTTATAACAGAAAATAAACAATAGCAAGAGCATAAAACATAAAACAGATAAACACAGAGATTTTCCCCTGGATCCCAAATCGGGACGACCGGCTTGATTTTTCATTATATTCCTTTTAGTGTTACAACACATATATATACATGCCGGAGCATACATAAACCCCAATCCATTAACCCTGGATTAGAACATAACCGTAGTTCCCTTGACCGGATCTACAAAAATACCGGGGGCCGAAAACCATCGAACCCCAAAACCATGTGCAAAACCATGCACAAAACCATGGGCGGATCCGCCTATGAGTGGGTCCGCACAAAAAAACAAATTTTGGCCGGGGCGCTGCCCCGGACCCCAACGGTGGGGACTGCTTCGCCCCTCGTGACCCCCCAGCTACGCCCGACGCAACATACAGCGCGTGGGGCTAATCGTGGAAAGAATATAACACATACCCAACATTCTCCCACTTGTTGTT
Organism: Pinus albicaulis; assembly: GCA_034641835.2. NCBI lineage: Eukaryota > Viridiplantae > Streptophyta > Pinopsida > Pinales > Pinaceae > Pinus > Pinus albicaulis. The sequence continues at coordinate 12,769,581 of CM076575.1, forward strand.
TTCTTTCCATGGACAAGAGAGCTTAGTCATTTGCCCAATTCTTCAACACCCATTGTTTCTCTACACCAAGAGAACTTCTGAGTGCTCACAGACTTCGTCAATGCATCTGCAACATTCTTCAAAGTGTCCACCTTTGCCAGCAACACCCTTTTAGCCTCAACCATATCTCTAACAAAGTGATATTGAACATCAATGTGCTTTGTCTTTGAATGATAAGCAGGGTTCTTAGCCAAGAAAATTTCACTTTGGCTATCACGGTCTATCCTTATAGCTTGCTGTACCAACCCCATACTTGAACACAATCTCTGCAACCAAACTGCTTCCTTGCTTGCATGAGTGGCTGCTATGTATTATGCCTCTGTAGTTGAAAGAGCCACTACAGACTGTCTTTTACTCATCCAACTGACTGCGCCTCCAAATAGGCTAAACACATACCCACTTGTAGATCTTCTTTGGTCCAGATCTCCAGCCCAGTCTCCATCAACAAAACCACGAATGTCCAACATTCTTTCCAATCCTGGTCTTCCCTGGTAGCACAAGCCATAATCACTAGTGCCACGTAAATATTTGAAAACCCGCTTCACTGTTGTCCAATGCTCCTTCCCTGGGTTTGACATAAACCTGCTCAATACTCCCACTGCATGTGCAATGTCTGGTCTAGTATAGACCATTGCATACACCAGGCTACCCACTGCACTTGCATATGGAACATGGGACATATTCTCCTCTTCTTCTTGTGTCTTGGGACACTGTTCAGCAGACAGCTTTACACCTACAGGAATAGGAACTTTCACCGGTTTACTATCCTGCATATTGAACCTCCGCAATATAGTCTCGACATACTTCCTCTGGTTTAACCAGAGCTTCCTCTTTGCCCGATCTCTCTTAATTTCCATGCCCAAAATATAGTTTGCAGCACCAAGATCCTTCATGTCGAATTTGGAGAACGGTTGGGTCTTCAAATCTTGGATAATTTCTTTGTCATTTCCAATCAACAACATATCATCCACATACAAGACCAAATAAATAACACGGTCACCAATTAATTTAAAATAAACAAAGTGATCCTCCTTGCTTCTGGTGAAGCCAAGTCCCCGTATATAGGTATCAAATTTCTGATACCACATCCTTGGTGACTGTTTTAACCCATAGAGAGACTTCTTCAACCTGCATACTAGTTCTTTCTTACCCTTCACCATAAAGCCTTCAGGTTGCTTCATGTAGATCTCCTCTTCTAGATCCCCGTGAAGAAATGTTGTCTTCAAATCCATCTGTTCTATCTCAAAATCAAATGCTGCAGCAACAGATAAAAGTAATCTAATAGAAGTAACCTTGGCAACAGGAGAAAAAATATCACCAAAATCAATTCCCGACACCTGGGAATAAACTTTTGCTACCAATCGAGCTTTGTATTTCTCCACCTTGCCTTCTACATTCATCTTCTTCTTAAACACCCATTTGCTCCCAATGGGCTTTCTTCCAGCCGGCAACTCCACCGGATCCCATGCATCGTTTTTGTGCAAGGATGCCATTTCATCAACCATGGCCTCCTTCCAGAGTTTTCCATCCTCTGAATCTACTGCCTCCCTGACAGTTCTGGGTTCATCATCAGTTATAGTTAAGGCAAAACCTGAACAGAAAGCGGATGGACTATACCTTTCTGGTTGCCTTCTTTCCCGAACTGATCTTCTCAAAGCTGGAGTTTGTGGCTCTTCATCTTCTGAGTCTTCTTCTGTTGTAGAGTCTGATTCATCCTCCTTTAGCTCAAACTCTATCTTCTCGGGTTCCTTTGGTAGGACTTCATGTTTAACAACATCTTTCACTTCTCTAAACACCACATCTCGGCTGTACACAACCTTCCTTGTTTCTGGGTTCCAAAACTTGTAACCCTTTAAACCATCCTTATACCCAATAAAGATGCACCTTTCAGATTTATTATCCAACTTGGTCCTTTTCTCCTTTGGAACGTGTACATATGCATCACATCCAAATACCTTTAGATGTGAAATAGAGGGTTTCTTACCAGTCCATACCTCATCTGGGGTCTTATCCTCCAACGCTGATGAAGGTGATCTGTTAACTAAGTAACATGCAGTCTCCACTGCCTCTGCCCAGAATTCTTGTCCTAACCCGGTACCACTGAGCATGCTTCTTTCCTTTTCCATCGGTGTTCTATTCATTCTTTCTGCAACTCCATTTTGCTGAGGTGTGTATGGAGTAGTCTTCTGCCATGCTATACCACACTTCTTACAAAACTCTTCAAATTCCTTCTTGCAGAACTCCCCACCATTATTTGTCCTCAACGCCTTTATCTTCTTCTATGTCTGGTTTTCCACCAGAGCCTTAAATTCTTTAAATTTGTCAAAGACTTCAGATTTCTTCCTCAAGAAATATATCCATGTATTCCTTGAGAAGTCATCTATGAATGAAACATAGTACACAGACTTTCCCAGTGATGGAACTGACACGGGTCCAAACACATCACTATGCACAAGTTCTAATATCTTGTTTGCCCTCTTAGCACCAGAAGGAAAACTCACCCGATTCTGCTTCCCATATACACAATGTTCACAGAAATCGAAATCCAGAGAATAATTAGACATACCTTCTACCATACCATCTCTATGTAGTATCCGAAGGCCCTTCTCTCCAATATGTCCAAGCCTTTGATGCCATAGCATGGTCTTTTCTCCAGAGACAACTAGACTTTCCGTCCCACTTTCAGGAACCACAGAACTGTTACACCCATCAATAACAGTGCTACCTTGTAGCTTGTATAGAGTTCCAGTCCGAACTCCCCGCATTAATACCAGTGCTCCCCGAACCATCTTGCGGGCATCTTTCTCGAACACTGTTTTTACACCTGCATCATCCATCTTGCTTACAGAAATCAGATTTCTGGCCAATGCAGGAATATGCAGAACACCAGGAAGTGTTCTAATCCTTCCACCTTGCAACTTCAGCTTGACCTTTCCACGTCCGATGATTCTGGCCTTCCTATCATCCCCTAGGAAGACATCACCACCATCATATTTCTCATACTCGCAGAACCACTCCCCATGGGGAGTGAAGTGAAAGGATGCACCTGAGTCAATCAACCATGACTCATGATCTACATGTGTATTTGAAGAAGAAGCCAAATACACATCCCCACCTTCATCCGAGGTGGTTTTTGCCTCTGCAGAAGGACCTTCATCGGATCCCTTTCCTTTCTCAGGAGCTTTAGATCTGCATTCCTTTTTGTAGTGCCCTTCCTTTCCGCATTTCCAGCACACCTTTACAAACTTTCCAGGAGATTTAGATCTCCCTCTAGATTTAGATCTCCCACTCGAAACCTTATTCTTGTTTCTATTCTGGGACCTTCCTCGTACGGATAAGGCATCTCCATTTTGACCCTCCATATTTCTCCGTCTCATTTCCTCCGACAGCAAGGCTGAGACAATGTCATCAAAATTCAAGGTAGTTGTATTGCTACCTATTGCAATAACCAGACTATCCCACGAGTCTGGTAGAGAACACAACAAACTGATGCACTTATCTTCATCCGAGATTTTAATATCAACAGATGACAGCTGACTTACCACAGTATTGAAGGCGTTCAGATGCTCTGTCACCGAGTCTCCATCCTTCATCCTCAGGTTATACAGCTTTTTCCGTAGGAACAATTTATTCACTAGAGACTTAGATTGGTACAAAGTCCCTAGCTTTTCCCACAAGTTCTTCGCCGTAGCTTCCCCAAATACATTCAACAATACTGAATCTGAGACACACAACCGTATTGTGCTCTTAGCCTTCCGATCCAGTTTCTTCCAGTCTTCATCTGACATCGTCGTTGGTTTAGTACCTGGATCTACCACGATCCACTAATCTTTATCCACCAGCAGATCCTCCATCTTGAGTTTCCACAACTCAAAACTCTGACCATTAAATTTCTTGATCTCTATCTTTCCCCCGCTCGCCATCTTCTTTCACCACAAGAATCGGTCCCGCAGATCTCCCACTGAACAAGGTCTACCACAGGCCCGAGCAAAAAACCCTCAACAACAAAGGCGTCCCCTTGAAGCCGAAACAGCTCTGATACCAAATGTAGGTTTTAACCCTGAACAGAAATATCTACACACGATTCTTATAACAGAAAATAAACAATAGCAAGAGCATAAAACATAAAACTAATAAACACAGAGATTTTCCCCTGGATCCCAAATCGGGACGACCAGCTTGATTTTTCATTAGATTCTTTTTAGTGTTACAACACATATATATACATGCCGGAGCATACATAAACCCCAATCCATTAACCCTGGATTAGAACATAACCGTAGTTCCCTTTACCGGATCTACAAAAATACCAGGGGCCGAAAACCATCGAACCCCAAAACCATGTGCAAAACCATGCACAAAACCATGGGTGGATCCGCCTATGAGTGGGTCTGCACAAAAAACAAATTTTGGCCGGGGCGCTGCCCCGGACCCCAACGGTGGGGACTGCTTCGCCCCTCGTGACCCCCCAGCTACGCCCGACGCAACATATAGTGTGTGGGGCTAATCGTGGAAAGAATATAACACATACCCAACATTATCATTGTTTGGTTCTTCCTTCTTTTCAATTAGTTCAGTTTGGATTTTAACAGTTTCAGAGTTACACAAGATAAAAGAATCAAGGTCAGTTGGTGTAGTGTAAATTGGAAAATTTATAGATCTTTCAGCACTACCGACCATATACTTCATCAATGTTTCTCTATATAACTTTTTAGGCTGACCAAACACCGAGATAGTAGCATAACTCATGTCCACTTGTAGAGATCCCTGTAACTTTGCTCCCCATGATCGAGAAAGTAACATTCCATATTTAGGAGGGATATCAGCTACTACAATGTCCATTAATATGCTCTTACTAGGGTACTGAACTAGTGTTATACATAAATATTTGATTAATCCTAAGAATTTAACTTTACTTGAGTCAAATGAAAATAAACCTTTGTAAGGCCTTGTTATTTCTAAATTTAGAGTTTCCACAATCGCTTTAGGCATCAAATTTTGGGAAGCTCCTGAATCTAGCATAATGTTATGTAGAATTTGATCATGAATGGTAAGACTGATATAAAATGGAGGGACTTCTCCATATGCATTTTTTCCATTCACATCTGGGCCAAATATCAACTCGGGTTGATCAACATTCAAATTAATAGAATCTTCACCATCATTCATATTTAGTATTTCAGTTATAGTTGATTTGTATGAGTCATGTTTTACCAATTCAGTCAAAGGAATTGGTATTTTCAACTTATCAATTTATGTTTGAATATTAAATGTAGGTTGAGACTTACTGATTTGAATTAATTGTTCTTTAGTAACTGTAGTTTGGCTTGGTTTGTCTTATGTTTCTACAGTTATGTTTTTATTTTCAATTGGTTTGTTATTCTCTGTCTGAGTTTCCTATGTTTTACTACTTCTAATCTTATTTTCAGGTGTTGCTTGAGAGGCAGTAGAAGTTTTTTCAGACTTAGAACTATCAACAGGTGTTTTTGAATTATCAGTTATTGGATCTACTGATTTAGGATCAGCAGAAGGTCTTTTAGGATCTAAATTTGTTGATTTAACAGAGTTAGAGGATTTCGCTGCAACAGATTTTTGTGTGTCTTTTGAGGCTTGAGCCACTTCAACAGTAATATCAACAATTTTAGGACTTGATACTTTTTTATAACTAGAAATGTTTTGGGGATAATTGGAGCTTTGCTTGTTTTCCCTTGGGAGAAATTGCAAAACTTTTGTTTTTTGAGCTTATACTGTTTTCTTATTCTGAGATTGGGAAGTTTTTTTGGTAGAAGATTCATTTTTTTTCTTATTTCTGAGGTTATATTGACTATGTATTTCATTTATGGCCAAGTCATAACCCTGTTTACAATCAAAAGATTCACTGGAATCTAATTTAAGCTATTGAAGCTCAAACAATTCCTAATATTCCTGAGTGAGGAAAATAGTATTATCATCATCTATTCCCATTAAATGATTCATTGAATCCTCATCTTCATCATTATTCTGAGAACTTTCAACATAGTTCTCTTGGAATGGTGGCCTTATTGTTTGGTCTGGGGCTGTTTCTTTTGCTTTTCCTTGATTTATGTTTTTTCTAAATTTGGGATTTCTAATCTATTGTTGATTATCCCTCTGGGGTCTTTTCTCTATATTATCTAGTCTATCCATCATTCTTTCTAAGGTTTTAGCTAGGCTATCTATTTTTGCATCTGAATTTGAATTTTATTCTTTGATAGTCACTCTTCTTTCATTTCTGAGTCTAGATTTTTTAGCTAATATGTTTATTTCTACACTAACAACATCTATTTGCATTTTTTCTAAGGTGTCTGCATCTCTTTCCCTTAATTAATAAGCCATATCTGCATCAAATCCATCAGGGAATTTGAGCAAAACAGAATAAGGAGTAGGTTTAAGAGTTGCAGGGATAGAATTATAGACACTATTACACCTAGTGCAGTAATCCTGAACTGACTCATTTGGGGCTCTTTTCAATGCATCAAATTCAAATAATATCTGAAGGGGGTTCTTTTTCTTTTCCCATTTATTTAAAAACGATGTATAAAATACAGCTAAATCAGTTATACTACCAATATGTTGATCTTTAAACCATTTCTTAACTTCTCCAGTAAAATTTTGAGCAAACAATCTCATTTGAACATCTAAGTCATCTATTTCATAAATTTCAAAGAAGTCTGTCATTTTAGTTATGTGTTGTCGAGCAGTGTATTGTGTAGTACCATCAAAAAGTGGTATTTTATTTTGATAATCTCGAGGCATGTCATGGAGCTGTTGTGGTAAGACAAGGGGAGCATATCTAGCAGCCATAGCTTGAAGCTTAGTTTCACTAGGAGGTCTAGTAGAAGAACTTGGATCTGTGCTGGAAATGATAGCTGATGAACTGAAAACTGTAGTAGAAGTGCTGGGAAATGATATTGGAATATAAGTGGAACTACTAGGGAATGAGAATGATGTGTTTGCAAAATCAGAAGGTAAACTAGTGGGTATAGTGGATGAAGTGGATGGTGGAAAAATTATTCTAGGTTGCAAAGGCAGTCTAGGGATAAATGGATCTGTGGATGAGTTGGTAGTGGTATTTATATATGATGTAATAGCATACAGAGATGAATCTACAGCTGGTATTATTGTGGTGTTTAATTGAGAAACTGGAGGTTTATTTTCATAAGTCAAAAACTGAGCTAATTCAATAGCTTCATCAATATCCTTAAGAATTGTAACATTAATTTCTTCAACTTTAGTTTGATATTCAGCTTTCTTAGATTTAGAACTTGCTGTAATAATTTTCTGCTTTGTATTCAAAAATGAAACAAAATCAGGGTCTAAAACAGTAGCTTTTAAATAATTTTCAGATTTACTTTTAAATAATGAATGCTCAAATTTCAGATCAAAATCAATATCTTGCAGACTTACTAATTCTTGAGGTAATGAAATGACTCTTATTAATGATACTTCAGCTTCTAAGTTTTTTTTTCTTTTTTCCAATTCGGTCTAGGTTATCTACTATGACAGCAGGCTTAGGATCCGAGTTAGACCTGGTATAGTAGGTTTTCCTAGAAGCCAGAATTACAATTTTTCAATACCCACAACCTATAAAAGCACTCTTAAAGCAAAAGGATGAATAAAATGATTTCTTTATGACTGAGGATTGGTTAAGTCCCCACTATGGTCGCCAGTATGCTATCACTCTAGTAAATTCATAAGTTGTGGGATTTTGGTTTTTTAGTCAAAGAACTCTAGAGGTAACCACAAACCTACTTCAAACTCTAGGATCTAGCCTTCCTAGGGTTTAGAGAGGGCTCTCTCTTTAAAATTTATCTTTGTTTGATTTATAAATGTTAGGCTAGTTATGAATGGACAGTTTGGTTTTGATTGATTGTTTTGGTGGGAAAAAATCACTTAAAGGGATGAATAGAGGGAAATTTACTTGTCCATTGGGCTATGGAGTCTAATTCAAGCTAGTAGAACTAGGATCAGGGCTTAGAAGGTCAAATGTCTTCAGGGCAAGATAGTTAACCCTTGGAGATCATGGAAAATTATTTTTTGAGGTGGTATGATCGGGATAAAGGACACTTAAGGATCCTTTCATCCAGAAAAGGGAAGTAGTAGATAGAGGTCAAATGGGAGAGGGAGAAATTAAGGGTTCCCTACACCGGAAATTAGAAGAAAACAAAGAAATGATAACTAGTTAAAAACATGATGCTATTAACATGTCCTGTAGTGATACTCCTAGTTATACATTCAGATTTAGAATTAAAACACAGATGTATGCATGTAACAAAGCAAGATTACAAATGACAAGTTTAAAGAGTACTTCACTCCAGATAGCTTATCACAGGGATCCTGAAGTATGATGCCAAATAGTTGATCCAATCTTCTACTCAAAATCGAAACACACAGCCTTCAAGTCAAAAAAATATCTATAATAATCTCCAACAATTTTATTCCACACCAAAATATTTCTAAGAGTGAAGTATTTATACATAATTTATTACAAAATATCATAGATTACTTCTAGGAATTAACTTAGGAAAATAAAATATCTTTACAACAAAAATAGGGACAACTACTTAACAAATCATAAAGCTGTCCTATTTTATTCAAAATAAATTGAACTGTTTTGATCACAAGAGGCTGCTAGATGCCTATGTGTCCTGTGTGCTGGTTGTTGGATATTTTTAGGACTATGATTTGCCTTCATTGATACTCTTTCTCACTTATACTCTTTCAATGCGCATACTCTTTAACCTTCAGTAAACTGCTTTTACTACTGCAAAATCTGTTTTGACATTGAAATTTAGAAAACAGATTTTTTCCTTTTTCATTTGTTTGTCTTTCCTTCTTCATAATAAGTCAGTAAATGCTTGCCACTCCTCATTTTTAGGAATCTAAATATTTTTTAGTTTCCTAAAATTCTCATCAGCTTCAGTATACTTAGCAAAGGTTGGCTTAATAACAAATAAATTTTTGATTTCATGCTGCAAGTAAAACAAGTCTTCAAAGTTCTTCAATAAGACTTTCCCTGTTGGAATGCCTTGCCCTTGTGGCTTATTCATCTGTTCTTTGGAAAATTCTTGTCATAATAATCTGATATCATTAATAACCATGATATCAGGAAGTCCTATTTGTCTCAAATTTGTGAATTTAACCATGAATCTAGTTATGGTAGTGTTCATAGTTTCACATTTCTCTTCCAGTTGTCTCATCAAATTTATTTTTGTGGTAACTTTCCTAATTTATAGGATATTTGTTGTCCTGTCATTGATCTTCAATTATTCTAATTCCTCTATATTCTTGTTTTTCAATAAAGTGATAAGATTTACAAATTCTTCTGGTTTATTGGTCAATTCATCTTGTGTTGGCTGAATCTCAACTTGTGCTGCTATTAGTAATTCTCTTTGTTAAAAAATGACCTGAATTGATGGCCAAACATCGTGAATGGTTCAATTACATTGTTCCATAGGTAATTCTTGATATATGATATTTTTTCAGTTAAAGCCAACTCACTTTTCAATTTCTTGAGTTGTTCACTTAATCTTATGGCTTTCTATTCATGTGTCTTGCCATTTATCTGAGCCAATTTAGTAGAATTTTCAAGATTCTCTATTGCTTTTGTTAATCTATTTATCTCATTTTTCTTAAAAGACATCTCTTCCATAGCTTTTACTAATTGGCTGCTATCATCTGTAGGATGCAATGCTGTTGTAGAAGAATAAGTAGCTGAAGTTGTAGAAGAAGTCACTGGCACTGCAGTGGCCAGTGGCTCTTTGGGTGCCAAATTTTCTCCTAAAGTTGAAGGCACTGCTGTGGTGATAACTGGAATGACTATTGGAATCTCTGGTTCTTTCACTGTATCTTTTTCTTGGACAAGCTTGTCCATCTGTATTTCCATTTCTTTAATTTGAGTTGTCAAATGAAGAATTAAACTCATCATTTCATCTTTTTCACTGTGTTCTTGGAGGACTTATTTTGTCTGAGGATGCTCACTTTGAGGAAGTTTGAGCTGTTTCCTCAAAGCTGCTATATCTTCATTTTTCTTTTTAATCAATAACTCAGCTACTTTGATATTATGAGGATCATATCCTACCTGTAACACTAGCTCTTCTAAGGCTTTTATCCTTAGATATTTTGCATACAATGAGGCTTTATCTCTCTTCATTTGATCTTGCATGTTGAAGATAGTATTTTGGAGTTTGTGAGCACTCATAGATTTTGTTGCCACAGTAGAATATAGCATCTCTAAGCTCTGCCTGTGGAACTCTATCTAATCCAATTCATGGATGGTATCTGTATCTACTTAAATATCAACTTTCCTATAGTTTGACACTGTCTGTGGCACTGCTACTTTAGGCTGCAAAACTGACATAATCAATTTTTTACTAGAGTAGTCAAAGGCTGATAGAATTCTGTTCTAATTACCTAGCTTTTGCTTTAAGAATTGAGAATATATTCCATTCTTTATTTCCTCATTCTTAGGCTTGATTTGCTTGTATTTCTCTTTAATATCTAAGTCCTTTTCCTTAGCTGCATGTGAGGAAGATGCTTCCATACTTTGTTGCATGTCCATTAATTGTTTCTCTTTATTGCTTTCTTCATTCTGATTGGGCTAATTGATAATCACAGTAACCACATTAGTAACTGGAAAATCTGTATTGGTGTTCAAAGGCTCTATTTCTTCAACATTTATGGTTACTTTTTCTTTATCTGTTGAATAACATTTATGGTTACTTTTTCTTTATCTGCTGAATATAATTTGGGCCTTTTGTTGTAAATAATATTGAACTTTGTTTCTGTTGTGGTTTCTGCAGTATAAGCTCCCTCTTCTCTGATTCTTTTAGTGGATGTCTCTGGCTATTTGGAAATTCCCAAATTTTGACTAGTATTCCTTTGGTTTACTGCCTCTGTTAAAGTGTTTTCAATCCACTCAATCTGATTGGAAAAATTCTCTAATTCTAGCTTTGACTCATGGATAAAGGGTGTCAATTTGCATTTTACCCTTAGTTTACTTAAGATCCCTTATGAATCATAGTTCCATGGGAAACTTTCTTCAAATTTAAATTCCAACAATTGCTTGGTTACTTCTTTCTCTACATCTCTGTGGTTGCATATAAATGGCCCTATCTGATTTTTCAACTTGAATTGGGTCTTATTCTTGGCTACCATGAAGTTGATAGAGTCAGAATTAAGGATCTGCCTAAAGTATTCCAAGGCAAAGATCCTCATTGGGGGATATTTAGGTAACTTGTAAGGTAACAGGTTGGCCCCAAAGACTCTGATTTCAGTGTATTTCTCATACAAATACCAGTCACCAACTTTTCTTTGCTCTGATAGTTGCAGTATCTTTTTCATCTCTTCACTAATTCTAGGCTGCTCTGTTTTGGTCAACATGGTAATCACTTGAAGTACAAAAAACTTTGAAAACTATGAATAACTGAATTCTGTGCATAACTCTGAATAACTGAACTCTGAAAATATGACAGACAAAGGATTCTCTTCAATATCAAGTTTTTGAAGGGAAATTTTAAAATTATCTGATTGAGAAATTAGGAACATGTGGAAAATATAGGAGGTATATCTGAATACTCCTTCAAGCTGTAAATGAGTCAATTGATAGTTAATACTATCAGCAATGAAGCTAGCATAGTCAAAGATAACTGAGGGTGGTTGACCTAGAGAAAGGGTGGATAAAAATCCCAAGATAGACTCATCAATATGGTCATCAATGAAATACCCAAGAATGAAGGAAAGAATAGAGATTATATGTCTTGATCATTCTGGGAAATATTCAGTAGAATATGGAGGATTTATCTTTGGAATTTCTATGTTGGAAGGCATAAAAGTCTGAAAGATCATAAATCTTTTAGGAAATTCTAAGCCAAGATACATCTGGGTTAAGGCCTCAATAGACAAAGAGACTGCTTGGGGGTCTGGTTGGAGCTGCAACATTTTGTTTATCGACTCTGCAGTGATGGTAAATAGGACCTCTTTCTTGGCATTCACAATGGATCTTTGTTCTGGAACATAGTATTGCTGACACAATCTGATAATTTCTTAACAAGGGTGAGTTAATGGATCCACATACTTTGGTAAATGGGAATCCCAAAGATATATTTCATCTTCTTTATCTAGAACTTTTTCAAAACACCAGTTATGGATATCTATCAAGTTAAATTCCACAATAGGATCAACTATCTTGTAATCAGTATCAGCCAGGGGAATATGTTCAATATCAACAAATGGGGGTTGTAATGGATTGACCAAAATTGCAGTATTTGGAGTCATGGCACGGGTAGGTTTAGGAGCTTTAGAACCTACAGGCTTGTTGGTGCTCTGCTCTTTAGGCATCTTAGGGCTACTTCTGCAAGTTTAAATTGTTTGCAGGAGTAATTTTTTAGCAGATGATCTTTTGGGACAAATTTGGCTAAGAATGGATTTTATTTGAGCTTTTTGTCCAAATAAACTTGTCAAAGAGTTTTTATAACTGGTTTAAAATAGAAAAAAGAGGTTTTCTGAGTATTTTTCTAAGAGATAGGGCTAAAAATCTGTTTGAAAAAGGGTTACAGAAGTTTCAAGGTACCTGTAGAGGATTTTTGGATTGTTTCACAGCTCAAAACATGTCTTTAAACCGTGGAAAACTCATGAATTGTTTAAAAAATGGTGCGCAATAGAGAGAAGGTTTCTGGGAAAATTTTGCTAGAGTTTGGCCTGTTTCTAGGACTTTTTGGGCAATTCAATTACTTAATTTCTTAACTTGAAATGATTCTCTTTATTTAAAAAGGTTTTTTCAATTTGGTTGCAGGTTTAAAACTCAGAAGAATACTTGTTTGAATGCAAGTATCGGCTTTAAAGGGTTTCTTCAATTTCTGGTTGATTCGATAACTTCAGCGGTTCATCTAGAGCAGGTGCAGCTCCTCAATAGTCTTTACGGGTCTCTTTTAGTGAATTTAGGAAGCTTTGGGTGTTAAAATGGAAACCAGGGGCTTTAGCAGGGTTTTAACAGTCGGGGGAAGCGAAACAATGGTTAAACGCACAAAAGAGATGAATTAACGCATTTTCCAAAGGTTTTTTTAAAATGTATGAATTTGCATTAAATGAAGGTCTAATCATGGTGGGAGGTAGTTTCAGATTGCAAAGGTTTTGAAAAAGGGCGGTTATCACGTGGGTATCGAGCGGTAAGTTGTTTTGAACAAAACCCACGCGATCCAATCAGGAGAGGCCACGTGGAGGGGAAGGGTCTACGGGAAACCACCCATTTCGCATGGCTTTTGCATTGGAGTGGTCTGGCACTTTTTCTATGCGATATTGATTGTCGACCGTCAGATCTAAGATTTGGATGCAAACTGCTGAGATCGGATCGGGAGTTGCATTGAAGTGGAAAGGTGGGACCGGGCTTTTGTATGGGCGATAATGGTTTAATTTTATGAAATAAGTCTTTTAAAACACATTTTAACCATAGTTTATATAGCGGCGACGATAGGTTTAAAACATTTTAACAATGTTTTAAACATGATATAAGCAGGGTTTAACATTTGTATTTAAAACTTTTATGAAATGTTTCAAATGTTATTGTGTGGGCGCAATATATGTATTTATATAGTTTTCAACCGTTTGGATAGTTTAAAAACTATAGGGGCGGGATACATAGAATAATGATAGTTTTTAGACCAAAGGGCTTCATTATTTGGGTTTTTTATTTACGCACACGGGATAATATAATTTGGTCAAAATTTTATAATAGTGGGTTTTTGAGGTTTATTAAATATAAGGGAATTAATAACTAGGAAAGGGTATTTCTTAGGGATTTAATAAAATATGTTGAAAGTTAATATGAAAGGGGAGTGAAGTGTAAAACAAAAATACATATTTATCTCTAAGCATAGTTTAAAATCAAGCATTGCTCATATTTATATTTCCATCACTAATACTTAGGATAAAATGTAATTTTGTGGGTTTTATGAATGCTTTTGAAGGGATGAAGTTAATTATTTAGGGTTACAATTTCACTAAGTAAAAATGTGTCTTTACTTAGGAAAAAGGGGTTTTAATGTATGAATGAAGGGCAAATGATGATAAATGTGGGTGTAACATAAGAACTCAATATTTTTAACTAACCAATCATCGAGCCTTGGGTCCGGTCCCAACAAAATTTAGAGAAATTCTCTGAGCCTGTTTGACTGATAGCTTAGAATATTGAATACTTATAGGGGAGGGGAAATTAGTGATTTTTCCCGATGATCATTTATTACATGCTTGCTCCATTGCTTTATACCTACCCAGCTTTATTCTAACATTTTTTCTTCATTTTTGCAAGTGCATTTAGGCTTGCAACCTTAAAATATTTATTCTTTCAAAGCATAAACTATCTAAATATTCCTTATTTCATCCGAGAGCTCAGATTAAACTGTTGAGCTCCTCATTATTCTCTACCTATCTATTGATTTATCAAGATTATACTGTTTGATAAATCTTTATTCACTATCTAAAACATGAAATTGAAAACATGAAAAGTTAAGTTTAAACAATTTAACTCATCATCGATTATGCCATTTAATGACACTCTGCACATAATCATTATTCTTGCAGTAAAAGTAAAAGTAGTGGCATTTGGACTTACTCACTTTCAGGTCTTAATTTTTATCTCTTTTTTCTTTTGGGGTCTATATTTTTCTAAGTCCTTTGATCTTTCTTTTAGGACTTTTTACCCTCTTTTTTGATTTTTTTTTTTTTTGATTTTTCATTTTTTCAAAATATGGGAAAACAACTTGCAAAAAGCAAGGTATGTACATATTTACAAGACTATCAAAGTCAATTCAAAATTTTATGAACCCTATTATTATGGGACCCTAACAGTGGCTCCACATGGGGATGGCATTTCCTGGTGAAATGTCAAGAACTTTGAGACCTAGTAGCCTTTGATTTTTTTCTATGATGTTCCTGTCAGTGTCTCCTGCTTTCTGTAATAACTCATATTTATGACATTTTACCCTTCAAATATTAGGGCCTTCTCTCAAAGCTTCAACTCTGTAAGGCAAACATCCAATCCAATCTAAACTTTGAAATGTATATGTACAATGATCAAAGTGAATAAAAACTAATTTTTTTTTAATTCAGGGGAGTAGTAATGCTTCAACATTCTGTCATTAACTGGTCCTTCTTGTAGATCTATTCCATCCAATTCTTTCAAAAAGAAAGCATTATTTCCTCTATATCCATAAATCACATAAGGTCATTTCCACAGGAATCGAATTTCCCATGTTTACCTTTGTCTTCTCTCCTAGAATCCCACTTTAACACTTGGTCTCCATTGTAAAATTCATTCTCTTTGGTCTTTTTATCATAGATTTTCTTGATTTTATCCTAAATGACTTGAGATTTAACATAAACTTCTTCCCTTGTTTGTTGCAAGTGAATAGTCTGGTTAATCCTTCTCTGAATATCATTAGTTTCAACTTGTAACTCTTGGACAACTTTCATCACTCGCACTCCTAAGGAGGTTGGAAAAACAACATCCATTCCATATACAAGCTGGTAAGGAGATGTACCAATGGAATTTTTAGTTGTAAGTCTATCTGCCCATAGGGCATTGACTAACTTTCTATTCCAAGATTTCTTGTTATCTTCCAGTAATTTTTTAATGATATTTATAAGACTTTTGTTTGAGGATTCAGCTAGGCCATTACCCTGAGGGTAATATGTAGTAGAGTGGCCTAGGGTAATATGGTATTTGTGGCAAAAGGAAATTATATTTTTAGATTTGAATGCTACTGAATTATCAGTAATAATCTTCTGTGGACATCCAAATCTTGAAAGAATGTTATTTTCTGGGAAGGCTATAATGACTTTGTCAGTGGCTTGTCTAAAGGGTATGGCTTCGATCCACTTTGTGAAATTTTCAGTGGCAGTTAAAATCCACTTATGTTAGCCTGAAGATGGAGGATGAATTTCACCAATGAAAGTCTAAACCCCATTGTTGAAATGGCGTCTCAGTTGAAATAGGCTTTAAGGGTAGGGGTAACAATTTTTTTTTGCCTTCAAAAATTTGGCACTTGTGACAAGAAGTCACAAAATTTTTAACATCAGTGAACAAAGTAGGCCAGTAGAAACCAACTATAAGGATCTTGTCAGCAGTAGTTTTCCAATATAAATGCCCTCCACAGTCACCTGCATGAAATTATTAAAGTATTTTATCAGCTTCTTCCTTTAGTAAACAATTCAATAAGATCTCACTATGATCTCTCCAAAAGAGTACATTATCTAAGATACAAAATCTTACTGCTTTAAGTTTTAGAAATCTAGATTTAGTTCTTGACAATCCAGGAGGAGCTTGTAAGTTTGATAGTACATAGATGATATTTGAGTACCAAGGTGAATTTGATAAGGCTACACTGACCGTTGGAGTTTCCATCTCTTCTTGGTCATCAACTTGAGCAATAAAATTTATATCTAAGGCATTACAATTAGATTCAGCCATAATTTTGGCTAATCCTTGACCTTTGATGAGTTTGGTGGGTTTAATTTCTATGTCATATTCTATGATATTAGAAATCCACTTACCTATTCTTCCATCAGGACCATCCTGAGTAAGAATGTCTTTTACTACAAAATTAGGGACATAGGCAATTATGTGTGAATAGAGAATATAAACTCTAAAGTCTTTTATAGCCTTTACCAAAGCTAAGGCTTGTTTTTCCATTATGTTATACTTCAAAGGGGCATCTCTAAGAGTTTTAATGAAGAAAGCTATGGACTGTTCAAATCTTTGGTCATTTTTCTGCAGTAAAACTGCAGAAATGGTATGTTCTGAAGAAAATGAGAAAATTATGAAATCTTTCTTAAAATAAGGACTTATTAGAACTAGAGTTTTGGTTAAAGGCTATTTTGATGGATTCGAATGATTGTTTAGCCTCAATAGTCCATTTAAGAACTGAATCTTTTTTGAGCATGTTATTCAATTCTCTAATAATCTCAGCTAAGTTAGATATGAATCTTCTTAAAAAAATTATCTTACCTAAGAAAGCTTGTAACTCTTTGATATTTCTAAGTGGACTGATGTTCAGAATTGCTTCTATCCTAGCAGGATTAATTCCTTCTTTTGAGATTATATTTCCAAGTAACTTGCCTTCTTCTAATCCAAATAAACTTTTCTTGGGAATTAAAGAGATGTCAAATTTCCTACATTTAATGAAAACTTGTCTCAAATGATCCAAATGTTCGTTATCAATTTTGGAAAAAGCAGTGATGTCATCTAAATAAATTACCAAGAAATCATGTATTTCCTTTGCAAAGGCAATGTCCATAGCCCTTTGAAATGTTGCCCCTGCATTCATTAGGCCAAAAGGCATTTTTACATACATAAAAGTGCCCTAAGGAGTGGTGAAAGTTGTTTTGGCCTGATCTTCTTCTTGGACTAGGATATGGTTATATCCTGAAAAACCATCTAACAAAGAAATCCTAAAAGAACCTACTACCCTTTGTAATATATGGTCCATCTTAGGTAAAGGGTAATTATCCTTTAAGGATACCTTTAGAATATTTCTAAAGTCAACACACAATCTAATTTCACTTGTTTTCTTTCTTGTTGGAACTAGGTTGGAAACCCAATCAGAGTATCTGATTGGTGCAATGATCTGGGCATCATACATTCTTTTAACTTCCTTTTCTATTAAAGGTAAAAGTACAGGGATAATTCTCCTCAACTTTTGTTTGAATGGATTTTCATCCTCTTTTATTGGAATTTTATGTTGCATTATGTTTATATCATAAGATTTTAAATCTTTGTAACTCCAAGCAAACACATCCTGATATTCCTTTAAAAGATCAATATATTTATCCTTTTCTTCTTGAGGTAAGTTTTTGGAAAGTTTTATCAGTTTCGGTTTCAATTCTGTACCAATATTACATTCTTCCATGTCAGATCTTACTGGCTCAATTTTTTGTTTTCTAGCTACATCATTGGAGTCAAAAAGATCTTCTAAGGGTGTTAAGCCTTTAGGTAAGAAATTATCTTTAAGGTTTAAAATTTCAGATTCATCATCAATAACTTCTTCAACTTCTATTTTCTCTAAGCTATCTATGTCAGCTTGACTAAATCTAGTTGGTTTATCAAAGTTTATTCTTTTTACATCTAAGTTATTTGAATCTATTTCACAATCCAAATCCTTATCTATTGTACAATCTGTATCTATCATACAGTTTTGAAATTCTCCTTTGTTGTTCATAAACCTGTAAATCTATTCATCCTGAGAAAAAATCTGCCAATACTTAAGATTATCTAGAATTATTGGCCTATGCTTGACTTCAGCACTATATTTGTGATTTGGTTGGAATGGTAAATTGCATATACTAACAAAGGTAGCTAGATAGTGAGCTTGTATATTTTTTTTTCTAGGTATAGCAGCAAATTTACATTCCAATAAATCATCAATTAAATCTAGCACAGTGTCTTCGTATCGGCTTAGTCCTGGATTGTGAACAGAATAATCTCCATTTATTTGTTTTATGACTAACTCTGAATCCCCCAAGATTAAAATTCGTTTTCCTCCTAAGTTCCTAATGATTTGAAGTCCTAGAATTAGGGCTTCATATTTAGCCATGTTATCAGTACATTTGAAATTAAGCCTGAAAGCATGGCCTTCTGAGTGATTAGTTTCAATCTTTGTTATCCAAACTCCTACTCCAACTCCTAATTTGTTAACAGAACCATCAAAGTCTAAATTCCATAGGGGTTGATGAAAGATATTATCATTGTTTGGTTCTTTCTTCTTTTCAATTAGTTCAGTTTGGATTTTATCAGTTTCAGAGTTACACAAGATTAAAAAAATCAAGGTCAGTTGGTGTAGTGTAAATTAGAAAATTTATAGATCTTTCAGCACTAATGACCATATACTTCATCAATGTTTCTCTATATAACTTTTTAGGTTGACCAAACACCGAGATAGTAGAATAACTCATGTCCACTTATAGATATCCCTGTAACTTTGCTCCCCATGAGTGAGAAAGTAACATTCCATATTTAGGAGGGATATCAGCTACTACAATGTCCATTAATATGCTCTTTCTAGGGTACTGAACTAGTGTTACACATAAATCTTTGATTAATCCTAAGCATTTAACTTTACTTGAGTCAAATGAAAATAAATCTTTGTAAGGCCTTGTTATTTATAAATTTAGAGTTTACTTAACGGCCTTAGGCATCAAATTGTGGGAAGCTCCTGAATCTAGCATACTGTTATGTAAAATTTGATCATGAATGGTAAGACTGATATAAAATGGAGGGACGAATCCATATGCATGTTTTCCATTCACATCTGGGCCAAATATCAACTCAGGTTGATCGACATTAAAATTAATAGAATCTTCACCATCATTCATATTTAGTGTTTCATTTATAGTTGATTTGTATAAGTCATGTTTTACCAATTCAGTCAAAGGAATTGGTATTTTCAACTTATCAATTTATGTTTGAATATTAAATGTAGGTTGAGACTTACTGATTTGAATTAATTCTTCTTTATTAACTGTAGTTTGGCTTGGATTGTCTTGTGTTTCTATATTTATGTTTTTATTTTCAATTGGTTTGTTATTCTTTGTCTAAGTTTCCTATGTTTTACTACTTCTAATCTTCTTTTCAGGTGTTGTTTGAGAGGCAGTAGAAGTTTTTTCAGACTTAGAACTATCAGCAGGTGTTTTTGAATTATCAGTTATTGGATCTACTGATTTAGGATCAGCAGAAGGTGTTTTAAGATCTAAATTTGTTGATTTAACAGAGTTAGAGGCTTTCGCTGCAACAGATTTTTGTGTGTCTTTTGAGGCTTGAGCCACTTCAACAGTAATATCAACAATTTTAGGACTTGATACTTTTTTAGGACTAGAAATGTTTTGGGGATAATTGGAGATTTGCTTGTTTTCCCTTGGGAGAAATTGCAAAACTTTTGTTTTTTGAGCTTATAATGTTTTCTTATTATGAGATTTGGAAGTTTTTTTGGTAGAAGACTCATTGTTTTTCTTATTTCTGAGGTTATATTGACTATGTATTTCATTTAATGCAAAGTCATAAACCTATTTATAATCAAAAGATTCACTGGACTCTAATTTAAGCTGTTGAAACTCAAATAATTCCTGATCTTCCTGAGTGAGGAAAATAGTATTATCATCATCTATTCCCATTAAATGATTCATTGAATCCTCATCTTCATCATTATTCTGAGAAATTTCAGCATAGTTCTCTTGGAATGGTGGCCTTATTGTTTGGTCTGGGGCTGTTTCTTTTGCTTTTCCTTGATTTATGTTTTTTCTAAAGTTGGGATTTCTAATCTGTTGTTGATTATCCCACTGGAGTCTTTTCTCTATATTATCTAGTCTATCCATCATTCTTTCTAAGGTTTTAGCTAGGCTATCTATTTTTGCATCTGAATTTGAATTTTCTTCTTTGATAGTCACTCTTCTTTCATTTCTGAGTCTAGCATTTTTAGGTAATATGCTTATTTCTACACTAACAACATCTATTTTCATTTTTCCTAAGGTTTCTGCATCTCTTTCCCTTAATTCATAAGCCATATCTGCATCAAATCCATCAGGAAATTTGAGAAAAATAGAATAAGGAGTAGGTTTAAGAGTTTCAGGGATAGAATTATAGATGCTATTATACCTAGTCCAGTAATCCTGAACTGACTCATTTGGGGCTCTTTTCAATGCATCAAATTTAGATAATATCTGAAGGGTGTTCTTCTTCTTTTCCTATTTATTTAAAAACGATGTATAAAATACAGCTAAATCAGTTATACTACCAACATCTTGATCTTTAAACCATTTCTTAGCTTCTCCAGTCAAAGTTTGAGCAAACAATCTCATTCGGAACATCTGAGTCATCTATCTCATAAATTTCAAAGAAGTCTATCATTTTAGTTATGTGTTGCCGAGCAGTATATTTTGTAGTACCATCAAACAGTGGTATTTTATTTTGATAATCTTGAGACATGTCATGCAGTTGTTGTGGTAAGACAAGGGTAGCATATCTAGCAGCCATAGCTTGAAGCTTAGTTTGACTAGGAGGTCTAGTAGAAGAACTTGGAGCTATGCTGGAAATGATAGCTGATGAACTGAAAACTGTAGTAGAAGTGCTGGGAAATGATATTGGAATATATGTGGAACTACTAGGGAATGAGAATGGTGTGTTTACAAAATCATAAGGTAAATTAGTGGGTATCGTGGATGAAGTGGATGGTGGAAAAAGTATTCTAGGCTGCAAACGCAGTTTAGGGATAAATTGATCTGTGGATGAGTTGGTAGTGGTATTTATATATGATGTAACAATATACAGAGATGAATCTACAGCTGGTATTATTGTGGTGTGTAATTGAGAAACTGGAGGTCTATTTGCATAAGTCAAAAATTGAGCTAATTCAATAGCTTCATAATTATCCTTAAGAATTGTAACATTAATTTCTTCAACTTTAGTCTGATATTCAGCTTTCTTAGATTTAGAACTTGCTGTAATAATTTTCTTCTTTGTATTCAAAAATGAAAAAAAAGCAAGGACTAAAACAGTAGTTTTTAAATCATTTTCATATTTACTTTTAAATAAAGAATGCTCAAATTTCAGATCAAAATCAATATCTTGCAGACTTACTAATTCTTGAGGTAATGAATTGACTCTTATTAATGATATTTCAGCTTCTAAGTTTACTGTTTTCTTTTTCTTTTTTCCAATTCGGTCTGGGTTATCTACTATGATAGCAGGCTTAGGATCCAGGTTAGACATGGTATAGTAGGTTTTCCTAGAAGCCAAAATTACAATTTTTCAATACCCACAACCTATAAAATCACTCTTAAAGCAAAAGGATGAAAAATGATTTCTTTATGACTGAGGATTGGTTAATTCCCCAATATGGTCGCCAGTATGTTATCACTCTAGCAAATTCATAAGTTGTGGGATTTTGGTTTTTAGTCAAATAACTCTAGAGGTAACCACAAACCTACTTAAAACTCTAGGATCTAGCCTTCCTAGGGTTCAAAGAGGGCTCTCTCTTTAAAATTTATCTCTGTTTGATTTATAAATGTTAGGTTAGTTATGAATGGACAGTTTGGATTTGATTGATTGTTTTGGTGGGAAAAAATCACTTAAAGGGATGAATAGAGGGAAATTTACTTGTCCGTTGAGCTATGGAGTCTAAATCAAGCTAGCAGAACTAGGATCAGGGCCTAAAAGTTCAAATGTTTTCAGGGCAAGATAGATAACCCTTGGAGATCATCAAAAATTATTTTTTGAGGTGGTATGATCGGGATAAAGGGCACCTAAGGATCCTTTGATCTGGAAAAGGGAAGTAGTAGATATAGGTCAAACAGGAGAGGGAGAAATTAAGCGTTCCCTACACCGGAAATCAGAAGAAAAAAAGTAAATGATAACTAGTTAAAAACAGGGTGTTATTAACATGTCTTGTAGTGATATTCCTAGTTATACATTCATATTTAGGGTTAAAACACAAATGTATGCATGTAACAAAGAAAGTGTTATCACTCAGGTTTTCCTAGAAGTTGCGTAAGAGGAAAGTATACCCGAGGTAACCACAAACCAACCTTTTAGATGCAGAATCTAGCCAATCTGCATCCAGAGAGGGCTCTCTCTTTATGATTTATCTTTGTTCTTGAAATGTTTTAGGCTAGTTATAGATTCAAGGGTTTGTTTTGGGAAAATGGTGGAATCCACAAACTAAGGGCAAGGATAAGAGCTTTCAGTCCATTGGGCTATGGAGTCAAAGGATGGCTTTACTGGATTTCTATTCTATTCACAAGATGGTATTACAGGGCAAGATAGCTAGACAGAGAACAATCCTTAAAATTTAAAGTGTGTGGGATGATCTTGAAGGGATGAAAGGCAACTAAGAATCTTTCACCATGTTCAAAGGAAAGAAGTGAATTGACTACAAATAAAGAGCAATAAAGGATTCTTTATTATAGCAATCAACAGTGCTTAAATTAGCGAAGCAGGAGCATTTAAGAATTCATGCTTCTAGCTAATTTAGAAGAAAACATTTAAGAACAATCACATTTAAAAACAGAGTACAATTAAGCAAATTCTGTTTCAATCCTTTATGCAAATTATTCAGGAATGGATATGATGGTATTAAAAACTAATATAAAATTTCAGACAAAAGATAGAAACACTTATTGTACTGTAGTCCAACACATGAAGCCTGCAACAAGTCCAGTGCTTCAAATCGTTATCCATCAAGCCACAAGTAAACTTCTCCAAAAGCTTTTATTCCGAAAATCTCGGAGTGTTACTGACCCTAGTAATAGAATCCACCCTCAATACTCTCTTTGAGGTTTATTTATACATAAAATAATCTAAAACAATCTTACACTAACTTAGCCAACAATCTAGGCTGACTTAAAGCATATTTACAAACAAACAAGAGACAAATGGTCTCGTAAATAGAATAATGGGTAACGACTGATGTGTTGTTCCTTTCTTCATGGACGTGCTAGAGATAAGTGCTTAAAATAGGACTCTGTGTTGTCCCTTGCGTATTTCTTTGACTTGTTGAATACTCTTTCTTCTCACGGATATTCTTTAACCTTTCATTTGATACTCTTTCATCTGTCTTTCTGTTTTTACCATTTACTTGATAGTAAAGGTAAAATCTCATCCTGAAAACAACTTTTACGATTTCCGACATTTCCTTCCACCATTGATCATCTGGTATCATAGTTCTTCTGAGTTTGCTTAAAGTTTCATCTGCTTCAGTAAGTTTATAAAAAGTGGGCTCGTTGGGAAATAGATACTTTATTTCATGCTCCAGATGAAATAGATTCCTCACTTTATCATAAATACTTTTCCCAGTTGGTAATGCAGGTTCTGATGAGCTAGTAGAGCCTACAGCGGTATTTTTAGCATGAGCTTTTATTCTTTTCTCATAGGTTTCCAAGTCTACTATTTGAGCCTCTGTGAGCATGGGACTCGGCAATCCACTGTCCAGCAAAGCTTGAAACTTCTCTCTAAAAACGTTGATATCAACCAAAATGTACGCTTCACACTTTCTTTCGAGATTTTGCATGAAAGTCCTCTTGGTGAAAACTCTCTTTGCTTCCAAAGCTTGCATCATCTGTTGTTCCTTGAGAAACAATTCTTGGCTGTGTACAAGAATCCGTGCCCAAGACATTAAAGATTATGTCACAAAAATGTAGATATGTGTCTCTGTTCTTAATCCTTTAAATATTAGTAATATGTTTCCCAAATATCAAATCTTTAGGAGCCATGCAATGCCATATTCCCTTTATTCTGAAGTGAAAAGATGAAAGACAGAGAAAGGAAAGGATTTTAACTTGTCATGCTGCGTTACACAGAAACTGTCATTATAAACTCCAGAGGAAGTGGAAAACATATAAGTTAAAGAAGAGGAGCGCCCATTAAGGATATTTAACTCTTAGACATATAAATATCCAAAGGACACACGCTCTAATCACTCTACTTTATTCTCAGAAATGCAAATGAAATGGAAACCAAGAAATCTCTTCAACATAAATGGAATATTGGAAACTTGCAAAACTTCTTTATTCATTCGATACTGCTGAGTACAAAATTTAGCCTTCAAAGGTTCAAAACTCGGAACCTTCTTCCTTCTTTCAAATGTCTTTAAATACAAGTTGAACCAAAATGGTTTCAGTTATAAAACTGATGCTAACTGACTGTAACTACTTAACTACTTTATGTCACGGAGGTATATGCCTCGGTAACATGTCTTTACATTGCATCATGTGATTTGAAAATAAAATAAAAGATGATAAATCTAATCTAAAGGAAGTGATGTTCTGGAACATCAGCCAGTTCAATGATTTCTTGTTGTCTGCAGGTCATGGGTTTGTAGCGAGAAATCCTTTTTCTGTATCAATAGTAAACTTCTTACATTCCTTCCAGAGCTTGTCTTGACTTATTGGAGCACTCTTATAACGATGATATTCTACTGTGAAGGCAACAATATGATTGTGAGTGAGGTTACTTGTAAACAACGTTTTCACCATCCACAGTAAAAGGAAATGTCTTTGTAAGAAATTGAAGACTGTTTCTCGCTTTAGTATCTGCGTCTTCTCATGTCGACCATCTGCTCTGATTTTTGCAAACACCAACTGATCTTCATAAAACTTCCAGGACATAAATTCACCTCC
The DNA here is from genome assembly GCA_034641835.2 of Pinus albicaulis. Lineage (NCBI taxonomy): Eukaryota > Viridiplantae > Streptophyta > Pinopsida > Pinales > Pinaceae > Pinus > Pinus albicaulis. The sequence continues at coordinate 12,794,796 of CM076575.1, forward strand.
TTCCTTCCAGCATGATGGCAAGCCAGTTCTTATCAATTTATGAAATGAAATGTCAAATTTCTTAATCACCTCTTTGATTACCTGTAGCCGCTTCTCTGATGCTTTCAGAAGATCATTTTTAATGATCATCTTGCTTATTTCCTCGACATAAAAATACCTGTCTTGTATCCCCATCTCTGGCAACTCTTCATCTGTTTTGGAATTAATAAAATTCACGAATCTCTTGGCCCAATTTGATCTTTTGATTGCAGCTGGCTTGTCTGATGACAGTTCCTTTTCGTGATCAGCAACAATGTTTTCCCTGGCTATTACTTGTATGGAATTCCATTTTGCTTGTATTTCAGAAATGATCTCATTCCAGATGAGATCCTTAGCTTTAATAAGGGAAATATTTCCCTTCAACTTCTCCTTGAGTTCCTTAATTTCTTCTTCCGCTTTATGTAGCTTCTGTCACTTTCGCCTACCTTTTCTTCCATCCTCGCATTAATCCCGGTACATCCATTTCGGTGAACACATTTTAATCCGAGGACATATTAACTTGTGCGTATTCAATTGAGCAACACGAGACTGTGGATCGGTCGCACACACACGGGGAAAAATCAAAAGTGCAAGTGTGGTTCTGAATTTGATTTTGTAAGGTTATGGCTGTTTGCTTTACCCTATCAAGCTCCTCATCTTTCTTTATCAATTGTTGTTGCAGCTCTTCCTTTTCCTTTTCTACCTCTGCTACTTCAGTTTCCAACGAATGCTCTGAAGCTGGCAATTTCAGCTTCTTCCTTAAGGAAGAGATTTCTGCTTCTGCGCCCTTGATCGAGATTTTTGCATTTCATTGCGCTCCTATCATCGGGATCAACGCCAATCTTCTTTATGATTTTCTTTAGTTCTTCATTTTGAATAGTCAATGCTCTGGCATTGGCTTTCTCCATCTTTCACTGTTTAACAACCTTAGCAAGCATATTCTCTGTCTTGACTGATGTAGCATGAGTCTTACTTAAATCATTAACAATTAACTGACCTGTTTGCATATGTAGATTCATCTTGTCCCACGAGGGGATCTTCTTTACATCCATAACAATATTCACCTCCTTAAAAATGCCTGAGGGTCCCAGAGACATCCCTGTCGGATGCGCTAGCGCCATTTTGAACTGGTCTTTCTCCAAATCCATTACAGTCAAAAGTCTTGTTTGGTCAGCAGATACATGATGTTCTGCTTGTATCTCTATATTGGCCTTTATTCTTTGATTATTTTCTTCAATTAAGGAGAACACCTGCTTCATAGAAGGAGCTTTCTCTAGACGGGTTCCCGATACGCACAGGAGATGAAGCACCACTGTTCTTCAGCGACTGGAGAGTGAAACCGAGGTGAATTGGAGGGAGTGATCTTACTAATTTTGTCCTTTTCTCCTCTCGAGGCTCTTCCTCACCAATCTCAATAACATCATCTCTCACTCTCTTACCCATCTTTTCCAATATTACAGGAGTTTGAATACTAATCCGTGGTGAACTTGGCCCTCCTGGATTAGCCAACTTTTCTAAATCTGGTTTACTCACATGAGTAAAAGCAGCATAACCGTTCTCGACCCTTCTCGGTGAAATAATCACATGTGGGGCATAGGCCCACTTCTCTCCCAATAATAACTGTGTTTCTTCCAACATCTTTGTCACCTCCTCATAAGCTTGCCTTGTGATAACAACAAAAGGACCTACACTCATGGGCGGCTTGTACATTAGCCCCTCCCCCCTTCTTCATTGGAAGAAAATGAATTTGATCCACATTGAGACTTTGCCTTATAAATTCCAGAGCAAACAGTCTCATGGGAACAAATGTTGGAAGCCTATAAGGCTCAACACCAACTCCATATAGCCTTATTTCAGAATAGTCTTCAAAAAAAAACCAGTCTCCATATCTACAATTAGGTCCTAATTGCAGGAACTCTTGAGCCTTTGGCAAGAAACAGGGAGGCCGAGTTCCATTGAGAATTCTATAGGCGGTGGTCATAAAATTTTCCACAAATTCAAATAAGCCAGCTTCATTTTCTTCTCTTCTGACCAAATCAGTCCAAAGTAGAACTGACTACTTATTCTTGTTGATATCCATTATGTTTAAACCAATACCCATGAATTCTTCCACATTCTGATATAAAAACAGGTAAACTATTAATGAGGGACATCTAAAATAACCTGTTAGTGGGAGAGAAAGCACCTGAGTATTCACCACTTCTTGCCAAAAGGATGGAATATCTAACACCACTCCCGGTTTCATCATAAGAGTAAACATTCCCAGAGTTGCTTTGTCCACTTCGCCATCATCTTCTTTCCCCAGAATCTCCATAATACAGCTGAGAACTGACCTGTATTGAACATTAAAAACCTCTGAACCAAATTTCCCGAACCAATCAGGCCTTCTCTGGACTTGGTACCAAAAATGACATGCGGTTAAATTCTTCAATTGAGAGCTCCTCGAAGTATTGAACCAGCGAATCTTCTGAGAATTGCAAAGGAGAATCATTCTCGGGGAAGCATAATGCCTGACGCATTAATTGAGCTGAAACCTGCAAAACACTTTCTCCCTGAGAGTTCATGACATAACATTTACCAGGATACATGGACGAGACCAACCAGGAGATGAATTCAGGAAAAACATGGGTCTTAGGGATGCAGGCGAACGGCACTCCAGAACTCTGCATAGCGGACAACACAGGTGACTGGTCAGTGTTCAAGGTCACTTGATAAGGCAAGAGAGGGTGATTGACACAAGAGAGGGTGATTGACGGAGGAAACAGTATCACGGACGTCTTTCTCACTATCTAGAGAGGGCTCAGAATTAGACAAACCGGACACGGACGCTCGTTTGGCCATGGCTGACGAGAATTTTGGAAGCAATTCGGTGCGAAGGTGGCGGGACGAGGTTTGAAACTGAACAACAATCACAAATAAACCGCAATGGAACAGTAAACTCGACTTTATAACAATGCAAACCGCAATTAATGCGAAGGGGACGTGGGAAAAAACGTAGGCGACTTTGCCAACTGTTTGACACTTCGGAGAATGACGTAATGCGGGGGGTCTGTGAGTACGGCCGAGACCTTGACCAATAACCCCGCAATCCCGCGGGCCGTTGATCAACGATTTTCGTAGATCTGACTAGTCAGCTGCGGGGGGTCGGGTTTTGATAACCGACGAGAAAGTTGACCCCCCGCAGTTGCTTATCCAACAGCTTCTGCACGCGATCACGACTTCCGCTCCAGAAATCGCTCGAACTTTATTATTAATAAAATATATAACAAACTAATGTTTGCCGCTTCACAAATCATAATGAAAAATGTATTGCTTCTTCGTATTTCTCCTATACTAAAGTATAAAACCTTATACTATAGCAGATTTCGGATCTTTAGAAATATTTTTTCAAAAACATTTTTTCTTTTTTCAAAATCTCAAAACTTAACATAAAAAGGATATGCGGATAGAATGATCCACAACATGTCCTATCATCAATTCCCTATGATGGTACATTGTTTTGTTACGGAATTAAAAATTGAATAATTTCTTGCTTTGCTCGGAACTGCCTCTTAATTCATGTCTGGTTTTATTTATTTCTTCTTATGCTATCTTGACTAACTCATTTTGCTAAAAAATAGCTTGAATGGAGGGCCAAATATCTCTTATTAATTCAATGATGTTGCACCAAAGAATATCATTTATTTCGTTCAGAGGCTTTTCCATTGAAAGATCTTTTTGCAAAGCCTCAACCAATTTTTCCAATCTTTTTATTTCCCTGAGGTTGTCAGCAGCTGTCTTTTTGGATGTGTCATATATTTCCTCCAATTTTGTTAATTGCAATTTTGTTTCCTGGAGCTCTGTGACCCTTAGCTGCAAACTCTCCATCTGTTTAATTAAATCCTCAGAATTAAAATTAGAAATATTCACCTGAGATGGTTGTTCCTGCTGTCCTGTAGTTGTAGTACCTGTTGTTGAAGTCTGCTTGATAATTTCCTGTTCCTGCAATGCTTTTTCCAACTCTTTCTCTGTTTCATTTAGTCGCTCTGTCATATTCAAGAGCAACTCCATCATTTCTTCCCGTGAATTTCCTTTTATAACTTCCTGTGTCTGAGGTGCCTTGGTGCCTCGAGAGTGGTAGTTGGATGCGTTTTTCGAGTCATTATATCATCCTCTTTCTTTTTTACCAATGCCTGAATACCTTTAATGTCTTTGGGATTGTGACCCAAACCAATGATGATCTCTTCTAGAGACTTTATTCTATTATCCTTGGCTTTGTGAGGAGGCCCTCTCAATCTTTAATTGTGCGATTAGTATTATTCAAGGAATCTTGCGGCGTTAAAGGCGCCATGGCTTTGTTGGTGAGTAGAATAAACCATTTTCCCTGTTTGTCTATGAAGCTCTATCGATCCGGGGATGGATATCCTTTTGCTAAAACTTCAAAATTTGATCTGATGTAATCTGTTCTTCCGAAGTTGGCACGGCACCTTTGCTTTGAAGTGGCTCATTAGCATTTTACCTTGTGAAAGATCAAATGTTGAGACATCGGCCTTCTTTGATTATGAGCCATCTTCATATACGTCGTATACCTTCATTTTTAATGGATCATTCTTTGTTTTGATATTAATGAAGGTTCTTTTAATGTCTCCAGTATCTGTCTTTGGCGGTCTGAAAGAAGGTACTTCAGTGCTTAATTGCTTTTGTATCCCTTTCTGGCTTATGTTTGTTTCACTTGTTGTGCCTGTTTGCTGACTATCTTCCCTACCATCATCAAATACTTCATCTATAATTTCTACATCTGGAGGTGGATGAGACTTGTGTTTTTTAGCTTGATAAACTTGTGGGGCTCCTTTTGAAGGTGTGGTATTTGGAGCTAGCCTCTTTTTCCCTATTTCCACATTCGGTGGAGTTTGCATTTCTGGAACTTGGATGTGTATTGCTGGTGTGGGAGAAGCCTGAGATGGTTTTGGTGCTTTGGAACTCTGTGGTTTTTCTGCCATGACCAAGGTTTCAATAACTTTGAACTACAGGTTCTTTTCTTTTACCCTTGGGTTCTGCTGCTACTGATGGACTGTTTTCCTGTAACGCTTGCTGTAGAGTGGTTGCTAAAGATGTGCCAATGTAGGGTACCTGCATTTGATCATATGTTTCTAGGTCAAAATTCTTCTCAACATCTTTTCATAGGATTTATTCAATTTGTCAGCTCCACTTTCCTCTTCAACAAGAGTTCCTTCAACCCATTCATCTTGATTTGCATATTGTTCTAAACCAGGAATTTTGTGGTGTATATAGGGAGATGACTTATTCTTTAATCTTTTTTTACAAATGAAACCAAAGGGGTCATAAGGGACCCAACGGAAAGATGTCTGGAACTTTCTCTCTAATAAAAGTTGTGCTTCTCTCTCAGCTTCCCTAGAATTGCAAGTGAAAGGACCTAACTGGCTTTTGATCCTTAACTGTGCTTTCTTCTTTACATTGCAGAAATAAGTCATCTCCTTATGCACATCACAGAATTCCTGACATAGAACAGTATGCAAATCAAGATGAATGGGTTAAAGGAACACTTGTTGAAGAGGAAAGTGGAGCTGGCAAATTGAATGAACTTATGAAAAATGTTGAAAAGAAATTTGACCTAGAAACATATGATCAAATGCAGGTACCCTGCATTGGCACATCTTCAGCAACCACTCTACAACAAGCATTACAGGAAAATAGTCCATCAGTTGAAACAGAACCCAAGGGGAAAGGAAAAGAACCTGTAATTCAGGTTATTGAAACCTTGGTCATGGCAGAAAAACCTCAGAGTTCCAAAGTGCCAGAATCATCTCAGGCTTCTCCCACACCAGCAAAGCAAATCCAAGTTCCAGAGATGCAAACTCCATTGAATTTGGAAATAGGGAAAAAGAGACTAGCTCCAGATACCACACATTCAAAAGGAGCCTCACAAGTTTATCAAGCTAAAAAACACAAGTCTGATCCACCTCCAGATGTAGAGATTATAGATGAAGTATTTGATGATGGCAGAGAAGATAGTCAGCAAACAGGTACAGCAAGTGAAACCACCATGAGCCAGAAAGGAAAAGCCTCGCAAAAACAACTAAGCACTGAAGTATCTTCTTTCAGACCGCCAAAGATGGATACTGGAGACATTAAAAGAACCTTCATTGATATCAAAACAAAGAATGAACCATTGAAAATGAAGGTATACGATCAGTATATGAAGATGGCTCCTCACAATCAGCAAAGACTAATGTCAGCATTTGATCTTTCACAAGGTAAAATGCAAATGAGCCACTTCAAAGCAAAGGTGCCTAAGCCAACTTCAGCAACAGATTACATCAGAACTAACTTTGAAGTTTTAGCAAAAGATATCCATCCCCTAGATCGAACGGGGGCTTCATAGACAAACGGGGAAATAGTTTATTCTCTCACCAACAAAGCCATGGCGACTTTAACACTAACGCTACAAGATTCCTTGAATAATACTACGCACAATTGAAGATTGAGAGGGCCTCTTCACAGGCCAAGGATAATAGAATAAAGTCTCTAGAAGAAATCATCATTGGTTTGGGTCACAATCCCAAAGACATTAAAGGCATTGAGGCATTGGTAAAAAAGAAAGAGGATGATATAGCAGCACTAAAAAAACAGCTGAAACTACCTACCTCGAGGCACCCTCAGACACAGGAAGTTATAAAAGGAAATTCACAGGAAGAAATGATGGAGTTGCTCTTAAAGATGATAGAGCGACTAAATGAAACAGAGAAGGAGTTGGAGAAAGCATTGCAGGAACAGGAAATAATCAAGCAGACTTCAACAACAGGTACTACAACCACAGGGCAGCAGGAACAAACACTTCAGGTAAACACTAATTTGAATTCTGAGGACTTAATAAAACAAATGGAGAGTTTACAGCTAAAGGTCACAGAACTCCAAGAAACAAAATTACAATTAACAAAATTGGAGGGAAAATATGACACATCCAAAAGACGGTATGCTGACAACCTCGGGGAAATAAAAAGTTGGAAAAATTGGTTGAGGCTTTGCAAAAGATCTTTCACTGGAAAAGCCTCTGAGCGAAATAAATGATATTCTTTGGTGCAACATCATTGAATTAATAAGAGATATTTGGCCCTCTATTCAAGCTATTTTTGAGCAAAATGAGTTAGTCAAGATAGCACAAGAAGAAATAAATAAAACCAGACATGAATTAAGAGGCGGGCCTGAGCAGGCCCAGCAGCTCGTTCAATTTTTGAATTCCAGAACAAAACAACAGCTTGCATTGTTAGGAATTGATGACAGGACATGTGCAGTTTTGGAAGCTAAGAGAGTTTTCACCAAGAGGACTTTCATGCAAAATCTAGAAAGAAAATGTACAGACATTTTGGTTGATATCAACGTTTTCAGAGAGAAGTTTCAAGCTTTGCTGGACAGTGGATTAGGGTCCGCTCTGAGAGGATCAAATAATGAACAGAGCCATGAAGAAAGAATGAAAAGCTCATGCTAAAAATACAGCTATAGGTTCTACTAGCTCATCAGAACCTGCATTACCAACTGGGAAAAGTATTTATGAAAAAGTGAGGAATCTATATCATCTGGAGCATGAAATAAAGTATCTATTTCCGAACGAGCCCACTTTTTATAAACTCTTTTGAAGCAGATGAAACTTTGAGGAAGCTCAGAAGAACTATGATACCAGATGATCAATGGTGGAAGGAAATGTTGGAAGTTCTATAAAAGTGTTTTCAGGATGAGAATTTATTTTTACTATCAAGTAAATGGTAAAAACAGGAAAACAGATGAAAGAGTATCAGATGAAAGGTTAAAGAGTATCCGTGAGAAGAAAGAGTGTCCAACAAGTCAAAGAAATACGCAAAGGACAGCACAGAGCCTTATTAAAGCACTTATCTCCATCACGTCCACGAAGAAAGGAACAGCACATCAGCCGTTACACATTATTCTATCCACGAGACCATTTGTCTCTTGTTTGTTTGTAAATATGCTTTAAGTCAGCCTAGATTATTAGCTAAGTTAGTGTAAGATTGTTTTAGATTATTTTGTGTATAAATAAACCCTCAAAGAGAGTGTTGATGGTGGATTCTATTACTCAGCTGTAACATTGAGATTTTCGGAATAAAATCTTTTGGAGAAATTTACTTGTGGCTTGCTGGATAACGATTTGAAGCGCTGGACTTGTTGCAGGATTCATGTGTTGGACTACAGTTCAATAAGTGTTTCTACCTTTTGTCTGAAATTTTATATTAGTTTTTAATATCATCATATTCGTTCTGAATAATTCACATAAAGGATTAAAACAGAATTTGCTTAATTGTACTCTGTTTTCAAGTGTAATTGTTCCTAAATGTTTTCTTCTAAATTAGCTATAAGCATGAATTCTTAAATGCTCCTGCTTCGCTAATTTAATCACTGTTGATTGCTGTAATAAGGAATCCTTTATTGCTCTTTGTTTGTAGTCAATTCACTTCTTTCCTTTGAACCTGGTGAAAGATTCTTAGTTGTCTTTCATCCCTTCAAGACCATCCATCCACTTTAAATTTTAAGGATTGTTCTCTGTCTAGCTATCTTGCCCTGTAATACCATCTTGTGTTCAGAAAAGAAATCCAGTAAAGCCATCCTTAGACTCCATAGCCCAATGGACTGAAAGCCCTCAGCCTTGCCCTTAGTTTGTGGATTCCACCATTTTCCCAAAACAAACTTTGCATCTATAACTAGCCTAAAATCATTCAAAAAACAAAGATAAATCATAAAGAGAGAGCCCTCTCTGGATGCAAATTGGCTAGATTCTGCATCTAAAAGATTGGTTTGGTTACCTCGGGTATACTTTCCTCTTACGCAACTTCTAGGAAAACCACGAGTGATAACATAGTGGCGACCATACTGGGGACCTGGATCAATTTTACTTGTTAATATTGTTCAAATATAAGCTATAGACAGAGTCTGAAGATCAGCTAGGTAGCCTTTGAAATTGCTTTTGCTCTGCAAATGCAACAGTAAATAAATGTTGTTTCAGTCTATCTCTGATTTAGCTTATATGTCGAATCTTAGTTTCAAATTTTTCAATCAGAGTCTCTAGTTTAAACAGATCTTTGAGGAAATCTTAATCACATATCATTATTTATTAAAGAATTTGTAGAAGTTCTATTTATTTTTCAATTAAAACCCAAAATCCAAAAACACATATTCTAAGACAACTGGCTTCAGAAAGGATTCGACATACTAGGTCAAACCCTGACCCTAATCCACCATCAATATTTGAAAATCCAAATCTGATTCCTAGGATTCTTAGAAGACAAGGAAGTCAAGAAAGTTCTGAAAGAGGAAGTCAGGAGAGTACCGGAAGTTCTAGACCACTTTCTAGATCTGCATCTTGTCTTGTGAAAATTATATATATTGATGACATTCCTTTTGATGCTCGATTTGAAACTTCTTTGTTTGTGAATTTTTCTGAGACTGAATTATCTAGATCAGCTCCAGATCCTTTATTCTTTGAAGATTTGCAATATCGATTTGTTTCACATCATCTTGACAGGGAATTGCATAACTCCATTCAATCTGAGCAAGCCTTTGAAGAAAGCTCAAACATTTCTGTGATAACTGAAGCATCTCCGAGCTCAGCCACTTTTCAAACACCTGTTAGACCTCCATTTTCTCCTATTAGACCTCCATCTCCTCCTTCGGACCATCAACTCCTGTCACTCCACTATATCTTCCAATGGCCAATCGATATGCTCCTTTACGATTTGCAATGACCAACCCTCGGTTACCTCGAGGATTATCAAGTAAGATAACCTTTTGATGGATCGGTACTTACTCAACAACACACCAAAAGGATGACAGATTACTTTGAGTTTTATGAGATTGATACTGATAATATCCGTATGAGAATTTTCGTACAGAGTTTGACTGGAGAAGTTAGAACTTGGTTTAGGGCTCTTAACCCGAACAGTATTGCTGATTTAGAAGCATTGTATAGGGCATTTCTGAACAGATGGGAGAAAAGGAAAGATCCTCTTCAGATCCTTTCAGAATTTGAAAAATTAAGAAGAAGACCAAACGAAACCGTACAAGATTACATCATAAGATTCAATGAATCATATCATGCAGTTCCTCTGAACCTAACACCCCCACCTAATAACGTGTTGGTCAAATTTCCAGATGGTTTTGACTCCGATATAGCTTATTCCCTTAGGGAAAGAGCTCGACACTAGAGGAAATGAGCATAGTGGTGAGTGTGAGAAAACGAGCCTGATAGAAAAACGAGCCAGAGCAAGAGCAGAAAGAAGAATGCCTATGAATGAAGAACCTTCAGCTTTTGAAAAGAAGCTGTATGTAATCATTAAAGGTATGGAAAGATTAGGAGACAGAGTGGAAACCATTGAAAGAAAGTCTTCTACTGACAATCAGAATGTTGCAAGAAACCCGAACTTTAGGAGGAATCTGAATCGGAATAGTGGAAAGAATGTTCCTGATCAGAACATTAGGCCACCCTTCCAAGAAAACTTTGTTGAAGGCTCAACTTCTGAAGAACCTACAGAAGATGTAGAAATAAACAATGTAACAGATTACAAAGATGAACCAGAGGTTTTCCTATCCCAGGATGATCAAGAAAATGACATCCTTGAAACGTTCCAAAATCATTCAGGTGAGACTTTTGATTTCAAAGAAGGCTATGATACAGCAATTTATGAGGTTCATAAACAGTACAACTTGAGAAGTAGAAGGATTGATGTGCCAGAGAATACCAAACAGAAAACAGCAAAACAAAATGTCAAAGGTAAACAAAATATTCCCCCTGTACAAAACATTCCCCAAGTACAAATTTTGTCTAGGATAACTCCCAATTCTTCAAATCCAATAGTTGAAGATGTCTCTGACAACCATCCAAACACCAAAAAACAGTCTAATACATCTCCTCCTGTAGGAAATGCAGAAGAAACAGTAGAAGTTAGTCCTGAAACATCTTCAAAACAAAACTTCATTCATGAAAAAGAGAAAAACATTGATGACCCAAAAAATAGAGAAAACCCAACTATGCAAAACACTAAAACTCAAACGGAAAAACCTTTTAATCTAGAGGCTGAAATAGGCAAACTCAAGATAGCTGTTCCTTTATCAGAATTGGCTAAACATGATGTCTATAGGAGTCAGATTACCAAGTCCCTGAACATTAACATTACTGGATTGGATGATTCGGTAAACATTATTGATGATCAGCCCAAACTTCTTTTTGGCCACGAGGTTAATGGCAAACCGAAGAGTGGAGGAACTCCTCCATTTTATGTAAGCGTGAATGTTCACGACAAGATACTCCATAATGCAATGCTTGATTCTGGACCATCTCACAATTTGATGCCAAAAGCAGTAATGGAAAGATTGAACCTAGATATTACCAGACCATACAAAGATTTATTTTCATTTGATTCCAGTCAGGTAAAATGTTTAGGTTTAATTAAAGATCTGTGTGTCACTTTGGTCCAATACCCTGCTAAGTCTGTTTTAATGGGCATAGTAGTTGCTGATATTCCACCCAAATATGGTATGTGGTGCTAAACTTGGAGGATCTATTCAACTAGACATGTCTTATGCAACTATTTCGGTATTTGGTCAGCCTAAAAGATTATATAGAGAAACCTTGATGAAGTACTTAGTGAGTAGCCATGAGAAGCCTGAAAACTTCCCTGTTTACTCTGTACATTCTGACATGGATTCTTTTATTTTATACAATGCTGAGTTAGATCTCCCTACTGAAATAGAAGCTCCAGAATTGGAAACCATAAACAAAACCACTGTTAAAATTGAAGAAATCTCTGAAAACAATGAAACACCAGATGATCAAGAAATACCTGAAGAAACTAAACAACTAGCTCCTGTCAAGAAACACTTTAAAACAATTGATGAAGATTATGAACATGAAATTTTATGGCATTTAGAGTTTGATGGCTCAGTAAACAGACTAGGGGCAGGAGCTGGGATTTGGTTACACAATGTAGAGAACAATCATGCAGAGGGTCATGCTTATAGGTTAAATTTCAAATGCACTAACAACATGGCAGAGTATGAAGCTCTTTTATTGGGGCTTAAACATGTCAAGAAGTTTGGAGGCATTAGGGTATCAATCATAGGCGACTACGGACTGATCATTCAGCAGTTAAAAGGAGAATGTACAACAAGAACATGGGGTAAAGCTCTCAACCTTGCCCTTAGTTTGTGGGTTCCACCATTTTCCCAAAACAAACTTTGAATCTATAACTAGCCTAAAACCTTTAAAGAACAAAGATAAATCATAAAGAGAGAGCCCTCTCTGGATGCAGATTGGCTAGATTCTGCATCTAAAAGGTTGGTTTGTGGTTACCTCGGGTATACTTTCCTCTTACGCAACTTCTAGGAAAACCTGAGTGATAACAGAAAGATTACAAATGAAAATTTTAGAGAGTACTTCACTCCAGATAGCTTATCACAGGGATCCTGAAGTATGATGCCAAATAGTTGATCCAGTCTGCTACTCAAAATCGAAACAGACAGCCTTCAAGTCAACAAAATATCTATAGTAATCTCCAAAAAATTTATTCGACACAAAAAATATTCTAAGAGTGAATTATTTATACATAATGTATTACAAAATATCCTAGATGAATTCTAGGAATTAAATTAGGAAAATAAAATATCTTTAGAATAAAATAGGGACAGTTTCTTAACAAATCAGCAAGTTGTCCTATTTTATTAAAATAAATAGAACTATTTTGAAGACAAGAGGATGTTAGATGCCTATGTGTCCTGTGTGCTGGCTGTTGGATATTTTTAGGACTCTGACTTGCCTTCACTGATACTCTTTCTCACTTATACTATTTCAATTCGTATACTCTTTAACCTTCAGTAAACTACTTTTACCGTTACAAAATCTGTTTTGACATTGAAATTTAGAAAACAGATTTTTTCCTTTTTCATTTGTTTGTCTTTCCTTCTTCATAATAAGTCAGTAAATGCTTGCCACTCCTCATTTTTAGGAATCTAAATATTTTTTAGTTTCCTAAAATTCTCATCAGCTTCAGTATACTTAGCAAAGTTTGGCTTGATAACAAATTAATTTTTGATTTCATGCTTCAAGTGAAACAAGTCTTCAAAGTTCTTCAATAAGACTTTCCCTGTTGGAATGCCTTGCCCTTGTGGCTTATTCACCTGTTCTTTGGAAATTTCTATAATCTTCTTGTCATAATCATTATGAGGCATTAACTTATCATTAATAACCATGATATCAGGAAGTCCTTTTTGTCTCAGATTTGTAAATTTAACCATGAATCTAGTTATGGTAGTGTTCATAGTTTCACATTTATCTTCCAGTTGTCTCATTAAATTTCTCTTTGTGGTAACTTTCCTAATTTCTAGGATAGTTGTTGTCCGGTCATTGAACTTCAATTCTTCTAATTCCTGTCTATTCTTTATGTTCAAGAAATTGAAACGCTTTATAGATTGTTCTGGTTTATTGGCCAATTCATCTTGTGTTTTCTGAATCTCAGCTTGTGCTACTAGCAGTAATTCTTTTGTTCAAAAATGACCTGAATTGATGGCCAAACATCGTGAATGGTTTCAATTACATTGTTCCACAGGTAATTCTTGATATATGATATTTTTTCAGTTAAATCCAACTCACTTTGAAATTTCTTAAGCTGTTCACTTAATCTTATGGCTTTCTGTTCATGTGTCTTGGCATTTATCTGAGCCAATTTAGTATGATTTTCAAGATTCTCTATTATTTTTTTCAATCTGTTTATCTCATGTGTCTTCAAAGACATCTCTTCCATAGCTTTTACTAATTGACTGCTATCATTTGTAGGCTACGATGTTGTTGTAGAAGACTCAGTACCTGAAGTTGTGGAAGAAGTCACTGGCACTGCAGTGGCCAGTGGCTCTTCCAGTGCCAAATTTTCTCCTAAAGTTGAAGGCACTGCTGTGGTGATAACTAGAATGACTGTGGGAATATCTGGTTCTTTCACTGTATCTTTTTCTTGGACAAGATTGTCCATATGTATTTCCATTTCTTTAATCTGATTTTTCAACTGAAGAATTAAAATCATCATTTCATCTTTTTCACTCTGTTCTTGGAGGACTTCTTTTGTCTGAGGATGCTCACTTTGAGGAAGTTTGAGTTGTTTCCTCAAAGCTGTAATATCTTCATTTTTATTTTTAAACAATAACTTAGTTACTTTGATATTAGCAGGATCATATCCTATCTATAACACTAGCTCTTCTAAGGCTTTTATCCTTAGATATTTTGCATACAATGAGGCTTTATCTATCTTCATTTTATCTTGCATGTTGAATACAGTATTTTGGAGTTTGTGAGCACTCATAGCTTTTGTTGCCACAGTAGAATATAGCATCTCTAAGCTCTGCTTGTGGAACTCTATCTGATCCAATTCATGGATGGTCTCTATATCTACTTCAATATCAACTTTCCTATAGTCTGACACTATCTTTGGCACTGCTGCTTTAGGCTGCAAAACTGACATAATCAATTTTTTACTGGAGTAGTCAAAGGCTGATATAAATCTGTTCTGATTACCTTGCTTTTTCTTTAAGAATTGAGAATGTATTTCAGTCTTGATTTCCTCATTCTTAAGCTTGATTTGCTTGTATTTCTCTTTAATATCTAAGTCCTTTTCCTTAGCTGCATGTGAGGAAGATGCTTCCATACTTTGTTGCCTGTCCATTAACTATTTCTCTTTATTGCTTTCTTCATTTTGATTGGGCTCATTGATGATCATAGTAGCCACATTAGTAACTAGAAAATTTGTATTGGTGTTCAAAGGCATTTTTTCTTCAACATTTGTGGTCACTTTTTCTTTATCTATTGAATATAATTTGGGCCTTTTGTTATAAATAATCTTGAACTTTGTTTCTATTGTGGTTTCTACAGTATAAGCTCCCTCTTCTCTAATTCTTTTAGTGGATGTCTCTGGTTGTTTGGAAATTCCGAAAGTTTGACTAGTATTCCTTTGGTTTACTGCCTCTGTTAAAGTGTTTTCAACCCACTCAATCTGATTGGAAAAATTCTCTATTTCTGGATTTGACTCATGGATAAAGGGTGTCAATTTACATTTTACCCTTAGTTTACTTAAGATCCCTTGTGGATCATAGTTCCATAGGAAACTTTCTTCAAATTTAAATTCCAACAATTGCTTGGTTACTTCTTTATCTGCATCTCTGTGGTTGCATATAAATGGCCCTATCTGATTTTTCAACCTGAATTAGGTCTTCTTCTTGGCTGCCATGAAGTTGATAGAGTCAGAATTAAGGATCTGCCTGATGTATTCCAAGGCAAAGATCCTCATTGGGGGATATTTAGGCAACTTGTAAGGTAACAAGTTGGCCCCAAAGACTCTGATTTCAGTGTATTTCTCATACAAATACCAGTCACCAACTTTTCTTTTCTCTGATAGTTGTAGTATCTTTTTCATCTCTTCACTAATTATAGGCTACTCTGTTTTGGTCAAAATGGTAATCACTGGAAGTACAAAAAACTCTGAAAACTCTGAATAACTGAATTTTGTGCATTCTTTTCTAAGTATAGATGTCCAAAAGATGACAGACAAAGGATTCTCTTCAATATCAAGTTTTTGAAGGGAAATTTGAAACTTATCTGATTGAAAAAATAGGAACATGCGGAAAAGATAGGAGGTATATCTGAATACTCCTTCAAGTTGTAAATGAGTCAATTGATAGTGAATATTATCAAAAATGAAGCTAGCATAGTCAAAGATAACTGAGGTTGGTTGACCTGGAGAAAGGGTGGATAAAAATCCCAAGATAGACTCATCAGTATGCTCATCAGTGAAATACCCAAGAATGAAGGAAATCATAGAGATTATATGTCTTGATCCTTCTGGGAAATTTTCAGTAGAATATGGAGGATTTATCTTTGGAATTTCTACATGGGAAGGCATAAAAGTTTGAAAGATCATAAATCTTTTAGGAAAGTCTAAGCCAAGATACAATTGGGTTAAGGCCTCAATAGACAAAAGGACTGCTTGGGGGTCTGGTTGGAGCTGCAACATTTGGTTTATCGACTCTGCAGTGATGGTAAATAGGACCTTTTTCTTGACATTCACAATGGATCTTTGTTCTGGAACATAGTATTGCTGACACAATCTGATAATTTCTTGACAAGGGTGAGTTAATGGAACCACACACTTTGGTAAATGTGAATCCCAAAGATAGATTTCATCTTCTTTATCTAGAACTTTTTCAAAACACCAGTTATGGATATCTATAAAGTTAAATTCCACAATAGGATCAACTATCTTGTAATCAGTATCATCCAGGGGAATATGTTCAATATCAACAACTTGGGGTTGTAATGGATTGACCACAATTGCAGTATTTGGAGTCATGGCAGGGGTAGGTTTAGGAGGTTTAGAAACTATAGGCTTGTTGGTGCTCTGCTTTTTAGGCATCTTAGGGCTACTTATGCAAGTTTAAATAGTTTTCAGGAGTAATTTTTTAACAGAGTATATTTTGGGACAAATTTGGTTAAGAATGGCTTTTATTTGAGCTTTTTGTCCAAATAAACTTGTCAAAGAGTTTTTATAACTGGCTTAAAATAGAAAACGGGGGTTTTCTGAGTATTTATCTAAGAAATAGGGCTAAAAATTTGTTTGAAAAGAGGGTTACATAAGGTTCAATGTACCTACAGAGGATTTTTGGATCATGTCACAGTTCAAAACATGTCTTTAAACTGTGGAAAACTCATGAATTGCTTAAAAAAAGGTGCACATCAAAGAGAGGGTTTCTGGGAAAATTTTGCTCGAGTTTTGCATGTTTCTAGGAATTTTTGGGAAATTCAATTACTTAATTTCTTAACTTGAAATGATTATCTTTCTTTAAAAAGGTTTTTTCAATTTGGTTCTCTAATGTTCCAAAACTAGAAATTCTACAAAAATGAGAATACCCTAAGGTATTCCAGAGTTGGAGATGCAACAATAGGCCTTATGAAAGATGTCCAATGACAGATCCTTCAATAAAATTTGCATCAGCAACTTTATACAGCGTTTTATAAGCCAAAAGGTGGGGAAAAGTGATTATTTGGGCCCTAAAACGAAGGTATTCATAGATATGTGTAAAAATAAGATGGGAAAGTAGTTGGATCTGATATATAGAGTTATGAGGAACTCCCATGTCAAATTTCAGCCAAAAAAAATGTGTTTTTCTATGTTAAACAGTTCCTCCTTTCCTAAATAGGCTAGAAAACCCTGATTTCCCATGACCTGGAGTGTGCATAAATTTATTGAAGCATGAGAGCGTAATTTCTGAAGGGTTTAGCTGCAATAGGGTCTGAACATTGATGAATCATATCAGATACATAACTCATACATTTTACAGAAGAAAGAATGAGACAATACAGAAGAAATCCTCAGAAATGAGGTGCTACAACCATGATAAAAGACTGCATAACCATAACAGAATTATTTTTAGGGCTGAAGCAGTAGTTTTTTAATTCTTCAGATCTAGATCATATCTTTACATAAAAATTTAGATCCAATACAGATCTGTGTTCAAGAAAGGCTGATCTATACATTCCCCTTGGGGTTTTTCTCAAAACATGAAGCACCGGAAGTAGATCTGAGATCTAAGACTTCAGATATGAAAAATGATTCAGAATTTCTGAATAATTCAATAGCATAGAATATTATATCTGAAACAAACATGTATTGGATGGCCAATCCATGGATCACCACAGTGAAAGGAAGAACCCCAACACCAGAGATCTCTCCTCCAAAACGCAGGCAAAACACCCTGCAGCTTTAGATCTGAAAATAATGCTCTCCTAGGGAGAGGAACAGTGCTATAGCTTCTGAGAATTATTTGGCCTGATGCCAAGATGTATATCTGAAGTACAATAAGCCAATGAACTCTTCCAGGAGATTAAAAGACACACTCACTGAGAAGAGCCACTGCTATCATCTAGATTTGAGCAGATCTAGATCTCCACTTGCTGCAACTCACAAGGAAAGCTCAACCCACAATAGGAGTAGCGCTATAAATGTAAATTGAAGCTTGGCCCAAGCCTGATAGTGGAAAATTTAGAACAATTCTCCTCCAAGAGCTACTCAAGGAAGGAGGTGGGATTCTCCTCCCCGGAATGAACCCTATAGTTGTCATCATGAAGAATTGGGAGATACAAAAGAAGAATTACAAGATGTCCATTGGTCTTCAAGGCATGAGAGTTTGTAAATATAGGGTACTTCAACCCCTTTAAGAGCCTTTACTCTCCATGCTATTATCCAAATAAAAGGAGCCATTCTTGATAGCTCATAGAAACAATCATTAATCCCCATCATGTGCATTGAGTAGGGGCTATAACGTTGGAAATGAGAGATAAATATACTCAACTCATGTTGTCCCTCTTCCCATTGTTGATGGATGTGGAGTTGTTGATCCTAGGCTACAAAAATGTAGTTCTCATGAAGCCAAGAGGAGCTTGGACCTTCATGATTCTATTCATGGATTCTAGTGAGCCTTCTTGCCCAACCTCCTATGCATATAGTGAACAAATCATTTTTACCATAGGTGCTCCAACAGACATATGTACTAAGTGTCATTGGAGGGTGACCCAAGTCCCTCCTTTGAGACCAGCTTTTTCCATCCTCTAGGTTTGCATGCCACTTACTTGCTTCCCTTATCATTTCACCATGGATGAAAGTGAAATGTATATTTGGTGCCTTAGGGAAGCACCCATCATGTTGCAACACCTCCCTTAGCCCATCAAGGGAGTGGCCATATTTGAAAATAATCTTGGCCCATAGTTGGCCATGAAGCTTGTAAGGTAAAACACTCCCTTTGGGAGTTATGGCCTGCAAATGTAAAGTAAGAGAATACATGCAATCATGAAATAAGATTTGATTTACATAATCATACTTCTTACCCAAAGTCTCCAATGTTGTGTTGGCTTCCCTCTTAGAAAGAGATTACATTGATGCACAAGGTTGAGGGAACACTGCTCTTCTGCTCATCATGGGAACTCCTTGGTGGAATTCCTTTAAGTAAGGAGACATCAAGGCATAGATCATGGAAGGATGTATGGACTTATGTGTCCTTGCTTTGCTTGAATAGATCATTTTGCCTTATTTTTGCATTATTATGCTGAAATAAAGAGGGACAATTGTTTCTTACCATGTGAAGCTTTCCCTCCTCTTTGCCTTCTGCAATCTTCAGGGTCTCATCCTTTGATAGTGATGAAACATATTTCCCATGGATGGTGCCATAATATTCATATAATGAGACCTTTTTAGTGAGAGATGAATGAATACATGAGTGGAGAAGACCCTCCATGCTTCCAATGCGCAATCCAATCACCTTCCTAGGTGTTTCAACCTTCTACAATGGATAGGAATGAGACTAGCCCTCTTCCCCATCTCCTCTTTGTGTCCTCAAGGTTTTACACCTTCTGCATTCCAAGGGCTTTTGAAATGAAATCCCTTTGAGATATTCAAGAAAAGACCTCTCACCTATGTCCTTCCAAAACCATTGAGGTTCTGGATCTCCTGCAGGTAGAAGTTTCTCTTTGAGCTGGGGAGTGCTCATTGAGAAAGAGGCATCTAGAAAGGAGAAAAGGTTTCTCACTTCAACATGTCTACCATTCATCATTTCTTCCTCCATTGCTTCATGAATGAAGCTGCAATTTGAACGCTCCCATAAGGAATGGTGCCTCCTCTCTTCCTTACTGCTCTTGCACAACGCAGTGCAACTTTATTGCTCTAAATCAGAAACATACATGAATGTAGGTCTCTTCATACCATGTGCTGAAATGACAATAGATGGATTTTTAATCATACCTTGGTGGGATGTAGAAGCAAGAGCTTCTTCTGCAACTATGTAGTCTTCCTCCATTACTGAACATGAAGGCTGATCCTCCAAGGTTGTGCCAGCACTGGTACAAGTCTCCACCCTTTCAATCTCCTTGAGATCTTCTTCAATACCCTTCATGGTCTGGAAAAGGAGCAAGGAGATCTCCTCTTCTGTCATTCTTCCAAGTGGTGGAGCCATGCTCTTGTTTTTTCTGTACAATTCATCTTCTTTTTGAGGGTAGTAAGTTCATGTGTCTTCATCTCCTTCTTGAAATCTTTTGTAGGTCTCACTGCAACTTTCTTCTCCTTGAAACCCTCTAGGAGTTTCATTTTCTTCTTCTTTCTCCTTTGTCTGTCTACCCTCTTTGAAGAGGCTCTTCAGGGATCTGGAATATGATGAGGTAAAACTCATCTTCATCATCATTTTGACCTTGCTTCTTTCTCTATAGCACTTTGGCTTGAAGCCACAGGTTGAGCCAAAGATCTTGCTTTGATACCACTGTAATGTTCCAAAACTGGAATTTCTACAACAATGAGAATACCCTAAGGTATTCCAGAGTTGGAGATGCAGTAATAGGCCTTATGAAAGATGTCAAATGACATATCATTCAATAAAATATGCAGCAGAAACTTTATACAGCATTTTATAAGCCAAAAGGTGGGGAAAAGTGATGATTTAGGACCTAAAACGAATGTATTCAGAGAGATACATAAAAATAAGATGGGAAAGTAGTTGGATCTGATATCTAGTGTTATGAGGAACTCCCATGTCAAATTTCAGCAAAACCAAATGCATTTTTCTATGTTAAACAGTTCCTCCTTTCCTAACTAGGCTAGAAAACCCTGATTTCCCATGACCTGGAGTGTGCAGAAATTTATTGAAGCATGAGAGCGTAATTTCTGAAGGTTTTAGCTGAAATAGGGTCTGAAAATTGATGAATCATATCAGATACATAACTCATACATTTTAGAAGAAAGAATGAGACAATATAAAAGAAATCCTCAGAAATGAGGTGCTACAACCATGATAAAAGACTGCATAACCATGACAGCGTTATTTTAGGGCTGAAGCAGTAGTTTATTATTTCTTCAGATATATATCAGATTTTTACATAAAAATTTAGATCCAATAGAGATCTGTGTACAAGAAAGGCTGATCTATACATTCCTCTTGGGGTTTTGCTCAAAACATGAAGCACCGAAAGTATATCTAAGATCTAAGACTTCAGAACTGCAGAATGATTTAGAATTTATGAATAATAAAATGGCATACCATATCATATCTAAAACAAACATGGATTGGATGGCCAATCCATGGATCACCATAGTGAAAGGAAGAACCCCAACACCAGAGATCTCTCCTCCAAAACGCAGGCAAAACACCCTACAGCTGTAGATCTACAAATAATGCTATCCTAGGGAGAGAAATAGCGTTTTAGCTTCTAAGAATTATTTGGCTTGATGCCAAGATGTATATCTGAAGTACAATCATCCAATGAACTCTTCTAGGAAGTTAAAAGACACACTCACTGAGAAGAGCCACTGCTATCATCTAGATCTGAGCAAATCTAGATCTCCACTTGCTGCAACTCACAAGGAAAGCTCAACCCACAACAGGAGTAGTGCTGTAAATGTAATGTGAAGCTTGGCCCAAGCCTGATAGTGGAAAAGTTAGAACAATTCTCCTCCAAGAGCTACTCAAGGAAGGAGGTGGGATTCCTGAACAGGAAGCCCAACAAGGGTTGTCTAAGCAGACAATACCTTAAGAAAATGATATCTTCAACAACCTTTCTCTTGAGCCTTCTCCTTCCTTTTATAAGATGAGGATGTGCAAAACCCTAAACCACCTTGAATCACTTAACCCCTTTCACATGAGGTCCTCCTTCTAGAACTGCGTTGTCCCTTTATGAGATACACTAAATCTAGACAGCATTGTAGATTTGGTCATGGTTGACCCAGTCTCACAGCCTAACCCCTTTCACACCTGCAAGTGGATTTTATGTAAATGGCTTAGATATAGCTTTGTTTACATTGAGCATTGATTTATTCACTGATCTAAGGAGTTTTACATATCCTCCATTAGTCATTTATTCATAAATGGAAAATAAAACAAAATTTAAATATTCCTATTAGCTTGGGCTAATTAGGAATATTACACGTTGCAGGTTTAAAACTCAGAAGAATACCTGTTTGATTGCAGGTATCGGATTTAAAGGGTTTCTTCAGTTTCTGGTTGATTTATTAACTTCAGAGGTTCATCTGGAGCAGGTGCAGCTCCTCAAAAGTCTTTACGGATCTCTTTTAGTGAATTTAGGAAGTTTAAGGTGTTAAAATGGAAACCAAGGGCTTTAGCAGGGTTTTAACAGTCGGGGGAAGTGAAACAATGGTTAAACGTGCAAAAGAGATGAATTAACGCATTTTCCAAAGGTTTTATTAAAAAGTATGAATTTGCTTTAAATGAAGGTCTAATCATGGTGGGAGGTGGTTTCGGATTGCAAAGGTTTTGAAAACAGGCGGTTATCGCGTGGGTATCGAGCGGTAAGTTGTTTTGAACAAAACCCATGTGATCCAATCAGGAGAGGCCATGTGGAGGGGAAGGGTCTATAGGAAACCACCCATTTCACGTGGGTTTTGCATTGGAGTGGTCTGGCACTTTTTCTATGCGATATTGATTGTCGGCCATTAGATCTAAGAATTGGATGCGAATGGCCGAGACCGGGTCGGGAGTTGCATTGAAGTGGAAAGGTGGGACCGAAATTTTGTATGGGTGGCTATGGTTTAATTTTATGAAACAAGTGTTTTAAAACATGTTTAAACCATATTTTATATAGCGGCGGGGATAGGTTTTGTTGTTCAATCTTTAACATTATTCATGGGCGTATTAAAGGGTTGACAAGCCATGTATTAAACTTTATATCAAAGGGCGAAATATTCCAAAAGTGGGTCGAAAGGGGACAAAGAAATGAAAGCCACGTGTATTAAAGCCAATGGGAAAGTAACTCAAAGGATGGAGTGTAAAGCCATAAAGCAAACTAGAGATATAAAAGGAAATGAAACGCAGCACTAAACGCAAGATCGGTGTACTAGAAGAAATTGCAGCCACGTGAAGACGCACGTGGGAAATTCCGAGGGGGTCGAGCAGCGGGGGAAGGAAGGGATCCATACCCCCGCAGAATTGGGACACGTAGCATGGTGGGGACTCAATGTTAGAAGGAGGTAGTAGGAGCATGCCGCGTGGTGTGGTGATGTGGCGGAACCAAAGGTGGACCCTCACGGTGGGTAGGTTATGTATTTAATCAGTATAAGAGCTCATATTTTTCAGGAGTTATACAGCGCATACGGTAAAAAGGTAAGGTAAAGTCCATTAGGTCAGCTGGTACCGAGACCCGTACCAGCCTTAAACCCGGCACGAGGCGCCCACTTGCACTCTGACACACCCAATCGTTATGCACCGCGTACCTCACAGTCAGTGTCCTTAGGACACTTGCCCTCATTCGTTTTATCCATTCGTATTTTTATCTCGAATTACCCAGTCCAGAGATAACATTCCCTCCGTAACTCACTCCAGTAAAGGTCGCAGGTTCCCGTCTACAGCATATACCAAGTAGCAAAGAGCATCTGGTCTACCCCAATCATTGTTAGAGTTCCCTGCGTCGCTTTCCCGAGCAGATTTACCCTCCATTCAGGTATTCCATTATTCATTCTCCCTCTGTTTTCCTTTCCCTTTTTCAAATTCTTGAATGTCAGCCATGGGAAGGGGAACGCCAAAAAATAATGAACCGGAGACCCCCCAGGTCCGTGAATCTATGAATCCCCCCGGTTTCGACCCTCTCTTTGACTTGCAAGCTGATATATGTGACCCCAAATACCCATTTGACATCCGCAACATCAAGCCCTTGCTTTTTAGTCGCCATATTAAGAACACATATCGTTACTGGGTAATCGTGTCGGGCTTATACCATCAAATTGCCCTGCAAGTTCATTTTGTGGTCGATTTCATCACCTGGCTCAGATTTGTTTTCGACGAACATTGGGGCACCTTCACTTCTCCTCAGGGGAACAGGGTTTTTTCCCTTTCTCCCGATGTTATCAAACAAGCCCTCGGCATCCCTACCAGCACCACATATGTTAGTTTCAAAGATGCGGCCTTGGCAGCCCAGTTCATCAAACAGCCATGGGAGGCCAGGCGAGCTTTCATCTCCTCTATAACCGTCGACCAGGCTGCTTCCCTGCCCGCCATAGAGCCGTTCCCATTAAGTCTGTTCGTTGAAGAGGTTTGGCCCATTCTCTCTCTAATCGCTGGCCTTTTAGGGGTAGGGAGTCTGGAATACATTTCCACAGTGTGCGTCCATTTCTTATGGCTCATGTCCCAAAAAGGGGTGGTATTAGATATTCATGGTTTCCTCTCCACCGCCATTCAAACCCAATTCCAGGAGCTTCCGCAAACCCGTCAGTTCCGTTTCTGTTCAATGGTTTTTTATCTCTTCTTGTACCAGCACGCCGATAAGTTCGAGGGTTTGGGGCTAGACAGAGTTTACCTTGAGAATTCCCAACCCAGACCAGTCTTCGACTGGAATTTATCTATGCGTCAATTACCTAAGGGGGATGGTTACTCCAGTTTTGTGAATAGTTTCATGTCTATTGCCTATACCATTATTCATGACTCGCCTTCCCCTAGGGTCTTTCCAGAGATGAAAAGCTGGCTGCAAACCGAGAAGTTCCAGAGTACTGGAGACTGGTTTCTATTCGAGGACTACACCGAAATTTGGGTCTATGGAGCCGAAGTTGCCCCCTACAGGCTACCAATGTTCCCTGTCAGACGGTTTTATGCACTCGAATACATCCGGCAGGCCCTCAAGGCCGACCAGCTCCATTTTGTTCCCGCCAAGAAGGGATACATCCTAAGGCTTCCCATCGAAATCGGCCCCTTCGTGGTAAACTCGAGACTTTCCCTCCCGATTGTTGAGAAAATGCTGCAAGGTCTGGACTTAAGGCTGGGAAAAAGTTGGGCTTACGACCCTCGAGAAATTATCTCGAACAAAAGAAAAAGGAACAGGTCTGCACCCTACATGCATGAGCCGAGGCCATTTATGGAATGGAGGGCTAATCTCGAAACTTGGCCCTTGTTTTCGCAGATGGAGATGGATTCATCTGCTACAGGGGAGGAAGAGAATGTCAATAGAGGCACAGGCAGAGAAGGAGGAGAAGAAGCAGGTACCTTAGGGGCAGCGCCCCCTCCCAAAAGACAAAGAACAGCCTCCAGCAAGGCAGAAGTCATAGGAGCGGAGCAACTGCTGGAACCCTTCACGATGTTCGGGAAGCTGGATAAAATCAAGGCAGGGATAATGGTGCTGAGAGACAGTACCACTTCTTCTGATTTCACAGAGGTCACGCAGGCTATCATAGAGCACACTTCGCCCAGGGCAGTTGAAAAGGATCAGACGAATAAAGTGATCCGCGACAAGTACAAAGCTAATATGGGGGGATATGTTGAGAAGTATCATACTAGACACTCCACCTCCATCAACGCGGACACCGAAAGCCTGGTAATGTCTATGGAAAAAGCCATCCTGGATCCTAACTCTGATGTCCCCAGCTATCGGGTGCTCGAGTTTGCCATCGACATGAAGAAGGTACCAACCAACGACATGTGTGACCTGTTCCAGACGGTATGCGATATGATGAAAGATAAATTGATGTAGATCACCCTCACGCTGAAGAAGTTAGAGCAGAAACATGACCAATTGAGGGATTCCCTGATAGCCGAACAAGTTAGCTGTCGCGCCAGAGAAAATCAGGTGCGTTACTACCAAGACCTGATCAAAGGGAAAGATACAGGGGAAAAAAACCAGCAGGCAGTTTTGATTGAGCAGCTGCAGAAGGAATTTGCATCAGCAAAAAGTCAAGCCTACATACCAGCCGCTCACCATGTCCAGACGGCTGAACTGGTACAGGTGGAGCAAGAGAAGGCAGAACTATCCGCCAGGCTATCAAGAGAAACGAGGGAGAAAGAAAAGATGGCCGAAACAATCGGCGTGTTGCAGAATAAAGCAGCAGAGCTACAAGCTAGATGGGACTCACACAGCTGCCAGCCAACTGTGGTGTCAAGTGGAGTTAGCTCGTTGCCTGAGCAACTGTCCGCAGCAAGAGCTGAGATTGAGATATTGGAGAAGCAAGCATCTATAGCAAGGCAGAAGATCACGAACCTGGAAAACTCTCTGGCCGAGAACACTAGAATAGTCGAAGGGTTGCAGGGAGAGATAGAGCAGGAAAAGAAGATGAGAGCAGATCAACAAAAAATTATTACCGATATGAAAAGCCGTGCAAAAGGAAATCTCACCCTTCTCGAGGCTAGGAGCATAATCTGGTCTGATATAACCTCGGCTGTGACTGAGCAATGGGACTTCCTAAGGAAGATGGAGGAGCATAAGTCTACCATACCATACCTCAGTAGGAAACTGCAAGAGGCAGACCGAGATCTGTCTAATAGGGCCAAACATGCAAAAGAGTACATTTGGTTCCTCAGCGAGCTGGGACCAGACGACATGGAGAAGCACGGCATTCCTAGCCGATTCACTGAGGCTATTGAGTGTCGCAAAATCATCAACAAAGAGATGGCCTGGGTCTCAACTTCAAGGGCTCTCCAACAGCTGGTCGCCAACGTTGGATGGTTCGACGAGGTATGGGTCGAGATTATGACATCTGGACTCCCTTCCTGCTGGGACCCGACCACCCCTACCGTACTCTTGCCTCTGGACCAATACATAGCACGCTTGCAAGAAGAAAGATCCCAGACTGACCTTCAGATGGGTAAAGCGACTCAGCTCAAAGCCGACACGATTGTTTCATCCCTGCGGAAAGAGTTCAACCTCCTCCACTTGATTAAACACAAGATTCCCACTCGGGCAGGTTTCCACACCCTCACTGAGGCCTTTATCGAGGTGGAGGGACTCTCAGCAATGCCCGAGCCAGCTGCGGACAGTCAGCAGAGGTGCGCACAGTTTATGAGCCAGCATGCTAGCTCATCTGCAAACATGCCCCCGCTTGAATCAGCAACTGCCTCTACTCATCCGCGCCTGTGATTCTTTGTCAACTCATGATTCGGCCTTAACGGCCTATTTTACTTTTACTCAGTTAATTTCTTTTAAGTTTCGAGTGGGTTGTTTTCTCCACTCTTGAATTTTACTTTTTCACCAAACAGTTGTTTAATTTTCTATTTTTAAAAACTGCCGAGGACCTGATTATACATGATGGGAGGCTTGATTCCTCATCATGAGTTTTGCTGTTTTGAAAATGAAATTTAACAAATTTTGTCTATGTGAAGAAGATATTTTTCCAAAAAATATCTTCTCGCTGAGAGGGAAGGAAGCCTATATAAGGTAAATCAAATGAGAAAGAAAGGTTCCAAAATTTCTGAAGAATTGACTGTGTAAGAAATTCTCGTATGCAATTTTTGTGAAGGTTCTAATATGAATGCAAAGAGCCCGTAGGGCCTCAATGAAAAGGAGTTTTGTCTTTGATAAGGATTCTGGTCTTGGTTCTTTACAGTGCGTAATTCTCTCTTGTGTGTTGTAGTGTAGTCATTCATTTCGCTTACATCCATATACCTGGTATTACATTCTGGAATGCGAGTAGCCTGTTACTTCTGATATAAATTTATCCTTGTCGATACTTACATCATAGGTTTCTTGGCACTTTAAATATGGCTCAGGTGTAATATGCTGTCCCATTTTCGATTCATCCACTTTTCTACTATATTGGCTGCTATGAGGTGTTATTTACAAATGCGGTTATCGTGTGTGGATTCTTAGTTGCTTAAGCCCACCACATGTTAGCATATGTTTCTAAATATTGTCTTTATAACAGTTAAATATCCTTTTTATTCTACGTATTCAGTAGACGCCCTTAAATCATCATTCTCTGTGAAGTATTGAGAATCCAGCCCTTATTACAGCGAACTGTCTTGGAATTGTCTTATGCATTTATATTGGAGCTTATCATCTTGTCCATTCATTACTGTTCCTTCAGTGTTGAGCTTCTGAAGTATTTTGTACCATTTAAATCTAATTTTCCCATCTGCAAAGAAATAGTATGAGAGCCTAGTTCTGCTGAGATTATCCTTATTAAATGGTCTTGCCTCTCTGCTATATAAGATGTCCTAGGCACTGGTCTATGGAAACTCTAGGCTGTCTCTAGGAGCTGCAACATCTTTTTGGCGTCATTGACGGGGACAAAGTTGAAGAAATTTAAGATCCCTGGGCCTCGACAAAATCCATTCACTCTTCAGTTCGGTGAGCACGAAGAGTTGAGAGTTGTGCACCCCTCACCTTGGCGACTCCACAATCATTTTACAGTTAAACCTGCTTGCAGTCCTGGCTCCCCGTAAGTCACACCTAAGGTCAGATACATCTCAGTCAAGGACACCCTCTGTGTCTGACCCAGAAATAATCCTACATAGAAGAGGCTGGAGGGAAAGGCAGTCAGTTCATACCGAGATTCATGAATTCTCCCTAGAAAACTTTCCATATCTTCCATCCTCTTCCTCTCAAATCGCCCAAATACAAGGCCCTAACCCTATCATAAGAGATACTGGTTACTATTCAGAGAGCCCACCTCGGGGAGGTGCCCATATCAAAGACAAAGCCGAGTCTAGCTATACTCTGCATTACTCTTTCCACCCTACCCCTGAAAGTGAGGAGATTAAGGAAGTTACTGAAATAGCTATTGTTCACAGCCCTACATTCTCGTCAACCCCTCAAGCCACTGTTCACTACATCCCCATCATTATCCATACTTCACTTCCACCTTCTCCTCCTCCTCTTACAGCTCAGACTCTTGTACTACCTCCACCTCCCCCAATGGCAAATGTCCCTGGCTTCCTACAAAAAAAATACGCTCCTTTGGAGCTACCCGCAGTACTAAATGACATGCCGTAGGATTATTTAAAGATTCTGCCCAGATTTAATGGTGAGAGTGACATTGAAGCCCAGAAACATGTCGAAGTTTTCTGCTCTTTCGCAGAGAATTTTAATGTGGAGCATCTGGACGTAGTTCTAAGGCTGTTCGTGCAATCCTTAGATGGGGAAGCCAGAAAATGGTTCAAAACACTTGGAGCTCATTCCATCAACACTTGGGAGGCAATGGAAGACGCTTTCATCAAAAAGTGGGGGGAAAAGAAAGATTTAACAAATTGTACCTGAGTCTCCCCACCGAGATGAAGCCTCATCAGACCGCTGCCAAGGTCATTTTTGTGGTAGCATTTGATTCTGAATTTGGTTTCTCGTTGAGAGAGAGAAAACCAGCCACTCTGGATGACGCGCAGACAGACGCATTGGAGATAGAAGCAAACTTTGTCTCGACTGGAAAATCCAAAGGGAAACAAGAACACGATGTCAGAAGAAGGGGAAAGGAGGAGGTATCCACCTCAGGCCAAGACAGAGATTCGGCCAATGAAAAGATTGAGGAAATGAATAGAATGATCAAAAATCTCTCAAGTAAGCTGCTCAAGCTTGAGATGGAGGCCAATAATTTACCCCCAAATAATTTTTAGAACGCTCCAAACAAGGGATTCAATCCTCAATACAGGAAACCACCCTTGCAGATATGGCAGAGAGGACAGAAGGAGCAACAAGATCAGGTACTGCATCCTCTATACTTGGAGGGACAAGTGGAGGCTTCTCCTTAAGATCCTGCCTATGAACAAGAGGAGGCATGCCCTGTCTTCTCAGACAGTGATGACATAGAATGTCCTGTACATGAAAGTGAGGAGGGGGATCTACAAGCTCACTTAGAAATGAAGAACAACGAGGATACTGAAGAGCCAGAGATTGATGATTACTGTAAACAGTTCGTTGATTTCATGCAAGCCCAGTTCAATAGAAAATATGACCTCAGGTCCTCCAGAAAGAGAACTCGCACTCAAGATGAGGAGGAGGACACACCCCCAAAGGCAGCACCTGCACAGAAGGAGGTCAATACTCAAAACCCCCCAAAAAAAGGTAAGAGGCCCCTTAACCAAGCTCTGCAATCTGATAATCAAATGCCTTCATCTTCACAAGTAGATGTATCCCCTAATGATAAGCCCGCCGTAAAAGAAGTTAAGCCTCCCCCGCAAAGAAAAGAGTCAAAAGAAAAAGAAGTGTCAGTGGATAAGCCTTCATCTGTCTTATGTTTACAAAAAGAGCTTGAAAAAGTAAAAATACCAGTTCCCCTGTCTGAGTTATTGAAAAAACCTGCTTATCAGTCACAGGTCACTTCCTTCATCTCTCCTCCTGATGCACCACACATCCCAGATAGTCTTAACCTGCAAGAGGAAAGACCTATGGTAGTTTTCGATCCACATGTTGAAGAGTTAGATCCCTCCACACCTCCCTTTTATGTGTCTTTAGTGATCCATGATCTATTGTTGCATAATTGTATGTTAGACTCAGGAGCATCTCACAACCTCATGCCCCTATCTGTCATGGAGAAATTGGGACTCCAAATCACTCGCCCATATAAAGACCTCTATTCTTTTGACTCCAAAAGAGTGAAATGTTTGGGCATGATTAAAGATCTGGCAGTTAATCTGGCTCAGATCCCTGCCAAAAGTGTGGTTATGGATATTTTAGTGGCTGACATCCCAACCCGCTTCGGTATGCTACTGTCAAGGTCTTGGGGAACCAGAATCGGAGGATCAATTAAGTTGGACCTGACCTATGCCACTATCCCTGTCTTTGGTGGCCAAGAGAGGAGATTGTATCGAGAAACCAGATTTGTCAAAACAGTCACCAAGGCAGGCGATTCAGTAAATTCCCCAGTCTACAGAAAAGAAGGGGATTTCTCATGTTTGATGTTGGAAGAAGATCAATAATACACCCATGAGCCCTCATTCTGTGAGATAAAGGTTGCATCATCAGTGCAGGACTATGGATCTGAAATCTGGACACTCCATTTTGATGGGGCAAATTCCAGGGAAGGAAATGGGGCTGGAGTATTGCTAATTTCCCCTATGGGTCAATGGGTCCCTTTGTCCTTCAAGCTGGAGTATGAGGCCACAAACAACGTGGCTGAATATGAAGCACTCATATTGGGGCTGCAGACAGTAAGGAGTATGAACATACAAAATCTAAAGGTGCTGGGAGATTCTGAATTGGTAGTCAGACAAGTGAGAAATCAGTGCCAAGCCAAACATCCCAGGCTAAAGGCCTATAGAAATGAAATTTGGGATCTTGTAGAGAACTCCTTCTTGGCATTCAACATTCAATTCATGCCTCGAGAACAGAACAGGATGGCAGATTCCTTGGCGGTCGTGCCTGGCCCTTAATACACGAACCTCTCTTAAATTATGAAGATGAGAAGTAAAGATGCAGGCCCACTGAAATCCCAGATAACATCAAGCACTAACAAGTGTTTGAAGATGAGGAGCAGGTGAAGAGATTCCTAGAAACTGTTGGGGAGTTTTCCAACATGGAGATTGACAGTTGTGAGGAAGAGACTGGAGACATTCTAGAAGATAAGCTGGAAGAAAATAAGCATTACAATTTAAGTTGAAAGAGATAATATAGGCTACAGAGAAATAATTACAGAGAGAGTTCAGCAACAATCCAGTTCAGCAACAAAAATGATGTTCCTTTACAGCCAAATAAAGTGGTGGCAGAAAACCAGGTCGAAGACCTCAATCTGGGCACTAAAGAGGATCTAAAAATTGTGAAGTTGTCCAAGAAGGTCCCTGAGGAATACAAACAACTGTATCAAAATTTATTCCAGGCCTACAGAGATGTGTTTGCCTGGTCATATCAAGACCTAAAAACTTTTGATGTCAGCATTATGCAGCATAAGATTCCACTGAAGGGAGATGCAAAACCACATAAGCAAAAACTCAGACAGATCAACCCCCTATTGTTGCCTTCTATTGAGCAAGAAATAAAGAAACTGTTGAAGGCTAAAATTATAGTGCCATTGAGATATTCTGAGTGGGTGGAAAATTTAGTCCCGGTGCGAAAGAAGAATGGAGAAATAAGGTTATGTGTTGATTTCAGGAACCTGAATAGGGCATCCCTAAAGGATAATTACCCGCTGCCTAAAATGGACCATATCTTGCAGAAAGTGGTTGGAGCTTCCCAGATGTCCATGATGGATGGGTTCTCGGGCTATAATCAGGTGGCAGTATTACCAGAATATCAAAAGAAGACGGCCTTCACCACTCCATGGGGAACGTTCATGTATGCCAGAATGCCTTTTGGGTTGATCAACGCAGGGGCCACTTTTCAGAGGGCCATGGATAGTGCTTTTATTGGAGAGCAGGACAAGTTTGTGGTGGTATATCTGGACGACATTACGGTATTCTCAAAGAATGATGTAGAACACATAGAACACCTGCGCAGAACCTTTGAGAAGTGTAGAAAGTATGGTCTCTCCCTTAACCGACAGAATTCCCTGTTTGCATTAGAAGAGGGCAAGCTCTTGGGTCACATTGTAACCAGAGATGGAGTGAAGATAGACCCTAAAAGAGTTGAATTCATAAATGGCATTGCCCTGCCCAGAAAAGAAAAGGAAATTTAGGTATTTTTAGGCCGAATAAACTTTCTGAGGAGATTCATCCCTAACTATGCTGAGATAGTTAGGCACATCACCGACATGTTGAAAAAGAACAATGAAGTGAAGTGGTCATCAGAATCAAGAGAGGCCTTTACTAGAATCAAAAATGCATTTGCTGAAGCCCCTGTATTGGCCGGGCCAGATTATTCCAAACCTTTTATGATTTTTTCTTTTGCGTCATTCCACACAGTGGCTGGAGTCCTGTTGCAGAAAAATGAGGAAGGCTATGAGCAGCCGATTGCATTCTTCAGCCAAGTACTGCGTGATGTCGAGCTCAAATATAACATATTGGAGAAGCAAGCCTATGCTCTGGTAAAATCCCTCAAAACTTTTCGAATGTATGTTTTACAGTCCCATGTCACTGCATTTGTTCCTACAGCAGCTGTTAAAGACATTCTCATCCAAGGGGACAGTGAGGGAAAAAGAGGAATATGGATAGCCAAGATACAGGAATACGAGTTAGATATTCATCCTACCAAATTAATCAAGGGGCAAGGTCTAGCCAAGATCCTATCTGAGTCAAATTGCCAGGCCTTGGGTATCAATCTGTCTATGACAGCAAACGAAGATTCTGAGGAAAAAGAAAAACCACAGGGAGTGGAGATAGCCTCCTAGAAGATACAGATGAAATACCTCACCAGCCAGTGGTACAAGGAAATAGTGGAGTACCTCCTAACACTAAGTTGTCCACCTAGCTACGAGAAGGCTAAATACTGGGCACTGAGGTTGAAGTCACAGAAGTATATGGTTGCAAATGGCCGGCTGTATTGGAGAGATCCCTCAGGCATCCTGCTCTTATGTCTAACCGAGGAGGAGGTGGGAAGTATTATAGCAGAATTCCACGAAGGTATATGTGGGGGCCATTACAGTTGGAGGGCTACCGCCCACAAGATCCTGAAGGCTGGTTTCTACTGGCCAAAATTGTTTGGAGATGTCTTCACCTTGGTCAGGGCATGTGATAAATGCCAGAAATTTGCAGAAAAACAGAAACTCGCAACTCTGCCTTTGATTCCTGTCCATGTGGACGAACCTTTCAAACAGTGGGGGATTGATTTTATAGGCAAAATTCATCCACCCTCAAGTGGCCAGCATAGATGGATCCTGACTACAACGGATTATTTCACGAAGTGGGTAGAAGCCATACCTGCAAGAAATGCTACAGACACCGTTATAATGAAATTTATGGAAGAGAATATTATATCCAGGTTTGGTTGCCCCGCTAGAATAATCACTGACAATGCACAAGCTTTAAAATCCACAAAATTTGTGAATTTCTGCCAGCAATATAATATTTCTTTGGGTCACTCTACAGCTTACTACCCCCAAGGAAATGGCCTCGCAAAGTCCTCAAACAAAACTCTGGTCTGAGCACTAAAGAAGACTATCAACGAGAACCAGAAGAATTGGGATTCTCAGCTAAAGTTTGCTTTGTGGGCGAACAGAATAACCAACAAAAGAGCAACTGGGAAATATCCATACGAGTTGGTATATGGACGAGCAGCTATCTTCCCTATACAGCTGGCCTTGCCAGTGGCTCGATTTATGCAGGAGAGCCAGGAGGAACCTGATGATGTTATCAGGAGAATTAATCAATTGGTAGAGCTCGAAGAAACTCGCAGTCAGGTAAACCAAAAGCTAGTAGAGTACCAGGAGAAGATGAAAGAGCTATTCGATCAACATGCCAAAGACAGAGGTTTGCAGGTAGGGGATCTAGTGCTCAGGTGGGATGTTCGAAGGGCTGATAAAGGCAAGCATGGTAAGTTCGACCCTCTCTGGTTCGACCCTTTCAAAATTGCAGAGGAAGGTGGCAACAATACTTTTAAGCTGGAGAATTTGCAGGGAGATCTGCTTGACGCCCCTGTAAATGGGCAGTTCCTCAAACCATATTTTCAGTTATGAAGCAGGCTGAAAAAGCCTGATTGTATTATATTGTACATTAGCTGTTGTTTTTGTTTTTGAATTGAGTAATGCATGAGTCATGATGATTTTTCCAGGGAGAAGCCGTAAGTGCTAGAGAGGTGGTGTTCACAGAAGATAAACAGGCGGTCTGCGTAGTTCTCGAAACGTTCGGGGACAAACGTGTCGTCCCCAGGTGGAGCCAATGTTGTTCAATCTTTAACATTAGTCATGGGTGTATTAAAGGGTTGAAAAGCCATGTATTAAACTTTATATCAAAGGGAGAAATATTCCAAAAGTGGGTCGAAAGGGGACAAAGCAATGAAAGCCACGTGTATTAAAGCCAATGGGAAAGTAACTCAAAGGATGGAGTGTAAAGCCATAAAGCAAACGGGAGATATAAAAGGAAATGGAACGCAGCACTAAACGCAAGACCGATGTGTTGAAAATGGCAACAAGAAACAGTGAAGGAGGCCTCCTGAAACATCTTTCCTGATCCTAGTTGGAAAGTGATCACCTAAACTAGGTGGGGACCACACATGTGATTTTTGTCGAAAAATCTATTTTTAGACTATGTCTATTTTTAGACATATGGAGCATGGTCCGGGGATTGCAGTATGTTATTCTTGGAGTATTGGTCATGTTGTTAAAAATAGATGGACCTCTATTTTTAGACATTTAGGTCGAAGTCTATTTTTAGACTGCCTATCCTAAAAATAGGGAAGTCAAATATTATTTACCCTTAATAATATTTGGACTCTAAACTTCAGTTTACTCTCTTGGAGCACTTCAGTTTGACCCCCGGAGGTGGGGCATGCAGCTGCCAGAAGGAAATACGCTTTTCCTATGGGTTAGTAGAGCTAATGCATGGTTGACTTCGATTCAGAGCTCAATTAGGTGGAGTTGATTGGAGTTGATCACAACAGTTAATGGAGGTAGTATTCTGGTTAACTAGTTGAACTAGTTGTATTTAGTTTAACTAGCTAATACACTAGAGATGAGTTGTGTGAATTAAATATTATTTAATTCACAAAATTATTAACTCATTATTCAACTAAAGAACACATCAGTTTAACTCAGTGCATGGACAGTTCAGTGGCGACAAGTGAAAGAGGTAGATGAAAGGGTTGAGTTAGCTATCAGTTGCGACATTAGTTGTGCATGAGATTTGCACCACACTTGGAGGAAATTACCAATGAAAATTACGCAGTTGGAGCCAGTGAGATTCGAACTTGGATCTCTATTTAGACCAGCCTTGATTGCGCAATAGAGGCAGGGAAATTAGTGGGTGTGTTTTGAACCTGTGACTTGTTCAAAACCAAGCTAGTTTTTGTGTAGCTTTGGGAGATAGTACTGAGTACTTGTGAGGAGTTTGTACTATGTATTTGCTACATGTTCTCTCCATTTATAATATACTATAGCTGCGGGGTTTTCAGCTATAAGCTTTCCCCATACATACTGTGTTAATGTGTGTGATGATTTGATGTGCTATCGCTTCTATTCTTTCCACATGTGACAATTAATTGTAGAAGAGATTATGTGTTATGCATGAAATTCGAAATTGATGTGTGATCAGGTTAATCTCCATTGAATAAGTGATTTATTCAGCAAATTTCTACATGGTATCAGAGGAATATTAATTGTCGAGATCTATTACGGTGATTGCAAACTTATTTCCTCGGACAGAGCCTGCATACGGGCCAGATAGCCTCCGCATTCATCTTTCTTTGGAAAGTGAAAGGTCTGGTAAAAGCCCATGCAGTCAATCTCTGATTTGGAAATAATTTGTTCTCAAGTGTAGATCGAAAGCGATTGAGTTATCAGCTGGTGGTGAAATTCGAATTTGCAGATTTGTGTTCTTGGTGCCGCGGCAAAATGTCTTTCATCGGGTTGCGACTAGAATATGCCTTGGAAGGCAGTTCGAATTATGTTGCATGGAAGGACCGCATGGAGGTTGTATTAGATGATCATGGGCTGTTGGAATTCATGGAGAAAGAGATTCCAAAGCCTACTTCTAATGATGCTGATGTTGTGGAAGCCTGGCGAAAGAAACAAGCAAAGTGTCGAAGGATCCTATTGGAGGGTGTCAAGGATCACATTGTATCCAGCCTGCATGGAAAGGCTTCTCCATATTTGATGTGGAAAGCTTTGACGGATCTGTACCAAATCAAGAGCGACCAAAGGAAGCTAGCGCTCAAGGATAGACTAAGAAACATCAAGATGGAGAAAGGTGACAGCATCGCAAAATACCTCGCGAAGTTCACTCAGTGCAGAGATGAGCTGGGAAGTGTGGGGGTGACTGTCGAAGATGAGGATATGGTGGACCTGGCTCTCCTTGGTCTTCTGAAGGCTTGGCATTCCTATCAGGATAGTGTCAATGGTCAGGAGAATTTTCTGTGATGGGGGCGACTGTGGTCGGATCTCATGCAAGAGGAGATCAGGAGGACTACCAGGGACGGATCTTCATCAAAGGTATCTGATGAAGAAGACTGCGCTTTGGCTGCCAAAGCAAGGAAGGGGAAGGGCAAGGAGAAGGCTTCTCAATCCGGTGCGGATGGTAAAGAGCGTGACATGTCCAAAGTGAAGTGTTTTCATTGTCACGATCATGGACATTATGCCACGAATTGTCCACAGAAGAAGAAGAAACAGCGAGTGCGGAGCGCAACCGGGACGAGGCTCTTGCTGCCTCGGCCATTGAAGGCTGGACTTCTCTGTTCTTGATCACATGCATGTTATCTGATGCATTGGGATCGGGGTGGCGGTATATCGATAGTGGTGCTTCCTTTCACATGACGGGAGATGCAAATCTTTTCAGTGACTTGTTGGAGAAAGGTCTCCAGATGCATGTTGAGTTGGGCGACAGTGGACGATATAATGTGACTGGAATTGGTACCATAACATTTCAGAGGGAGTCAGGTAAACTCATTCTTTTACAAGATGTATGCATGTTCCAGGTTTAAAGAAGAATTTGATCTCAGTCGCAATGTTAGAGGATAAAGGGTATGAAGTTGTCTTCAGTGAAGGAAAAATTTTCCTTCGGCACACGGCAACAAGACAAGTCAAGAAGGTTGGGATTCGAGAAAAGAATCTCTACAGACTTGAAGTAGATGGGATGTCTATGGAGCTTCCTATTGTTGGGAAGTGCAAGAAAGACATGCAATTTATGCTTGAGAGGGAGCAAGTTTTGCATGTAGGTAATAGTGAACCTCGGGATGTGGAGCAGCCACAAGATGAGGATCACGGAGTGGGAGAAACCACTCATGCAGAGAAATTTCGTGCCAGATGGGCAGAGGGAGTGCATGCAACTATACCACCAGGTGAGAGGTGGGGCGACATGCATGATTAATCCCAAGAGGAGATTTCTGGGAAGGATTCATGAGATGGTGTGGATATCATGAATTGAACTGGATACGGGTGCGCACAGCGCGGCGGTAGCAAGATCAGTTTGGGTGATGCGAGGGCATATCAAAGTGACGAGTGTCGGATCTTGGAGCGCGGATCAGAGTTGACAGCAAATGCAAGAGTGCATGGGTGCAAGAGTTCAACAGCGCAGTAGTTCCTGATGACATGTGCAGTTGGTACCAGCAGAAGTCGAAGACTTTGATGATAGATGCTAGATGCATCAAGATTGATTGAGTTGTTTGGAGCCTATTCAGTTTCAGAGGAGTTGCAGAGCAGATGCATGGAGTTGCATGGCGCTTGTGGAGGTTGCAGGGCGAATGCATGGAGTTGCATGTCGCATGCAATGACAGTCCTTTCTTGTTGAGAGGGAGTGTTGAAAATAGCAACAAGAAACAGTGAAGGAGGCCTCCTGAAACATCTTTCCTGATCCTAGTTGGAAAGTGATCACCTAAACTAGGTGGGGACCACACATGTGATTTTTTGTCGAAAAGTCTATTTTTAGACTATGTCTATTTTTAGACATATGGAGCATGGTCCAGGGGTTGTAGTATGTTATTCTTGGAGTATTGGTCATGTTGGTAAAAATAGATGGACCTCTATTTTTGGACCTATAGGTCGAAGTCTATTTTTAGACTGCCTATCCTAAAAATAAGGAAGTCAAATATTATTTACCCTTAATAATATTTGGACTCTAAACTTCAGTTTACTCTCTTGGAGCACTTCAGTTTGACCCCCGGAGGTGGGGCATGCAGCTGCCAGAAGGAAATACACTTTTCCTATGGGTTAGGTGAGCTAATGCATGGTTGACCTCAATTAGAGCTCAAGTGGCAGAGTTCGGTGGAGTTGATGCGACAGTTAATGGAGGTGGTGTTCTGGTTAACTAGTTGAACTAGTTGTATTTAGTTTAACTGGCTAATACACTAGAGATGAGTTCTGTGAATTAAATATTACTTAATTCACAAATTATTAACTCATTATTCAACTAAAGAACACATCAGTTTAACTCAGTGCATGGACAGTTCAGTGAAAGACCAGTGGAAGACGTAGATGAAAGGGTGTGAGTTAGCCACATCGCCACCCACACTTGGAGGAAATTATCAATAAATTTGTGCACAGCCATGAGATTCGAGAAAAACTTCTATTTAGACCAACCTTGATTGCGCAATAGAGGCAGAGAAGTAGTGGGTGTGTTTTGAACCTGTGACTTGTTCAAAACCAAGCTAGTTTTTGTGTAGCTTTGGGAGATAGTACTAAGTACTTGTGAGGAGTTTGTACTATGTATTTGCTGCATGTTCTCTCCATTTATAATATACTATAGCTGTGGGGTTTTCAGCTATAATATTTCCCCATACATACTGTGTTAATGTGTGTGATTATTTGATGTGCTATCGCTTTTATTCTTTCCGCATGTGACAATTAATTGTAGAAGAGATTATGTGTTATGCATGCAATTCAAAATTGATGTGTGATCAGGTTAATCTCCATTGAATAAGTGATTTATTCAACAAATTTCTACACGATGTACTAGAAGAAATTGCAGCCACGTGAAGATGCATGTTGGAAATTCCGAGGGGGTCGAGCAGCGGGGGAAGGAAGGGATCCATACCCCCGCGGAATTGTGACACCTAGCATGGTGGGGACTCAATGTTAGAAGGAGGTAGTAGGAGCATGCCGCGTGGTGTGGTGACATGGCGGAACCAAAGGTGGACCCTCACGGTGGGTAGGTTATGTATTTAATCGGTCTAAGAGCTCATATGTTTCAGAAGTTATACAGCGCATACGGTAAAAAGGTAAGGTAAAGTCCATTAGGTCAGCTGGTACCGAGACCCGTACCAGCCTTAAACCCGGCACGAGGTGCCCACCTGCACTCTGACACACCCAATCCTTATGCACCGCGTGCCTCACAGTCAGTGTCCTTAGGACACTTGCCCTCATTCGTTTTATCCATTCGTCTTTTTATCTCGAATTACCCAGTTCAGAGATAACATTCCCTCCGTATCTCACTCTAGTAAAGGTCGCAGGTTCCCGTCTACGGCATATACCAAGTAGCAAAGAGCATCTGGTCTACCCCAATCATTGTTAGAGTTCCCTGCGTCACTTTCCCGAGCAGATTTACCCTCCATTCAGGTATTCCATTATTCATTCTCCCTCTGTTTTCCTTTCGCTTTTTCAAATTCTTAAATGTCAGCCATGGGAAGGGGAACGCCAAAAAATAATGAACCGGAGACCCCCCAGGTCCGTGAATCTAGGAATCCCCCCGGTTTCGACCCTCTCTTTGACTTGCAGGCTGGTATCTGTGACCCTAAATACCCATTTGACATCTGCAGCATCAAGCCCTTGCTTTTCAGTCGCCATATTAAGAACACATACCGTTACCGGGTAATCGTGTCGGGCTTATACCATCAAATTGCCCCGCAAGTTCATTCTGTGGTCGATTTCATCACCTGGCTCAGAGATGTTTTCGACAAACATTGGGGCACCTTCACTTCTCCTCAGGGGAACAGGGTTTTTTCCCTTTCTCCTGATGTTATCAAACAAGCCCTCCGCATCCCTACCAGCACCACATATGTTAGTTTCAAAGACGCGGCCTTGGTAGCCCAGTTCATCAAACAGCCATGGGAGGCCAGGCGAGCTTTCATCTCCTCTATAACCATCGACCAGGCTGCTTCCCTGCCCACCGTAGAGCCGTTCCCATTAAGTCTGTTCGTTGAAGAGGTTCAGCCCATTCTCTCTCTAATCGCTGGCCTTTTAGGGGTAGGGAGTCTGGAAGACATTTCCACAGTGTGTGTCCATTTCTTATGCCTCATGTCCCAAAAAGGGGTGGTATTAGATATTCATG
Organism: Pinus albicaulis; assembly: GCA_034641835.2. Classification (NCBI taxonomy): domain Eukaryota; kingdom Viridiplantae; phylum Streptophyta; class Pinopsida; order Pinales; family Pinaceae; genus Pinus; species Pinus albicaulis. Next base: position 12,835,371 of record CM076575.1, read on the forward strand.
GTTTCCTTTCCACCACCATTCAAACCCAATTCCAGGAGCTTCCGCAAACCCGTCAGTTCCGTTTCTGTTCAATGGTTTTTTATCTCTTCTTGTACCAGCACGCCGATAAGTTCGAGGGTTTGGGGCTAGACAGAGTTTACCTTGAGAATTTCCAACCCAGACCAATCTTCGACTGGAATTTCTCTGTGCGTCAATTACCTAAGGGGGAGGGTTACTCCAGTTTTGTGAATAGTTTCATGTCTATTACCTATACCATTATTCATGACTTGCCTTCCCCTAGGGTATTTCCAGAGATGAAAAGCTGGCTGCAAACCGGGAAGTTCCAGAGTACTGGAGACTGGTTTCTATTCGAGGACTACACCGAAATTCGGGTCTATGGAGCCGAAGTTTCCCCCTACAGGCTACCAGTGTTCCCTGTCAGACGAGTTTATGCACTCGAATACATCCCGCAGGCCCTCAAGGCCGACCAACTCCATTTTGCTCCCGCCAAGAAGGGATACATCCTAAGGCTTCCCATCGAAATCGGCCCCTTCATGGTAAACTCGACACTTGCCCTCCCGATTGTTGAGAAAATGCTGCAAGGTCTGGACTTAAGGCTGGGAAAAAGCTGGGCTTACGACCCTCGAGAAATTATCTCGAACAAAAGAAAAAGGAACAGGTTTGCACCCTACATGCATGAGCCGAGGCCATTTATGGAATGGAGGGCTAATCTCGAAACTTGGCCCTTGTTTTCGCAGATGGAGACGGATTCATCTGCTACAGGGGAGGAAGAGAATGTCAATAGAGGCACAGGCAGAGAAGGAGGAGAAGAAGCAGGTACCTCAGGGGCAGCGCCCCCTCCCAAAAGATAAAGAACAGCCTCCAGCGAGGAAGAAGTCATAGGAGCGGAGCAACTGCTGGAACCCTTCACGGTGTTCGGGAATTTGGATAAAAGCAAGGCAGGGATAATGGTGCTGAGAGACGGTACCACTTCTTCTGATTTCACAGAGGTCACGCAGGCTATCATAGAGCACACTTCGCCCAGGGCAGTTGAAAGGGATCAGACGAATAAAGTGATCCGCGACAAGTACAAAGCTGATCTGGGGGGATATGTTGAGAAGTATTATACCAGACTCTCCGCCTCCATCAACGCAGACACTGAAAGCCTGGTAATGTCTATGGAAGAAGCCATCCTGGATCCTAATTTAGATGCCCCCAGCTATCGGGTGCTCGAGTTTTCCATCGACATGAAGAAGGTACCAGCCAACGACATGTGTGACCTGTTCCAGATGGTATGCGATATGATGAAAGATAAATTGATGCAGATCACCCTCGCGCTGAAGAAGTTAGAGAAGAAACATGACGAATTGAGGGATTCCCTGATAGCCGAACAAGTTAGCTATCGCGCCAGAGAAAATCAGGTGCGTTACTACCAAGACCTGATCAAAGGGAAAGATATAGGGGAAACAAACCAGCAGGCGGTTTTGATTGAGCAGCTGCAGAAGGAAGTTGCATCGGAAAAAATTCAGGCCCGCATACCAGCCGCTCACCATGTCCAGACGGCTGAATTGGTACAGGTGGAGCAAGAGAAGGCAGAACTGTCCGCCAGGCTATCAAGAGAAAGGGGGGAGAAAGAAAAGATGGCTGAAATAATCGGCGTGTTGCAGAATAAAGCAGTAGAGCTACAAGCTAGATGGGACTCACACAGCTGCCAGCCAATTGTGGTGTCAAGTGGAGCTAGCTCGTTGCCTGAGCAACTGTCCGCAGCAAGAGCTGAGATTGAGATATTGGAGAAGCAAGAGTCTACAACAAGGAAGAAGATCACGAACCTGGAAAACTCTCTTGCCGAGAACACCAGAATAGTTGAAGGGTTGCAGGGAGAGATAGAGCAGGAAAAGAAGATGACGGCAGATCAACAAAAAATTATTACCGATATGAAAAGCCATGCAAAAGGAAATCTCACCCTTCTCGAGGCTAGGAGCATAATCTGGTCTGATATAACCTCGGCTGTGACTGAGCAATGGGACTTCCTAAGGACGATGGAGGAGCATAAGTCTGCCATACCATACCTCAGTAGGAAACTGCAAGAGGCAGACCATGACCTGTCTAACAGGGCCAAACATGCAAAAGAGTACATTTCGTTCCTCAGCGAGCTGGGACCAGACGACATGGAGAAGCATGACATTCCTAGCCAATTCACTGAGGCTATTGAGTGTCGCAAAATCATCAACAAAGAGATGGCCCGGGTCTCAGCTTCAAGGGCTCTCCAACAGCTGGTCTCCAACGTTGGACAGTTCGACGAGGTATGGGGCGAGATTATGACATCTGGACTCCCTTCCTGCTGGGACCCGACCACCCCTGCCGTACTCTTGCCTCTGGACAAATACACAGCACGCTTGCAAGAAGAAAGAGCCCGGACTGACCTTCAGACAGGTAAAGCGACTCAGCTCAAAGCCGACACGATTGTTTCATCCCTGCGGAAAGATTTCAACCTCATCCACTTGATTAAACACAAGCTTCCCACTAGGGCAGGTTTCCACGCCCTCACTGAGGCCTTTATCGAGGTGGAGGGACTCTCAGCAATGCCCGAGCCAGCTGCGGACAGTCAGCAGAGGTGCGCACATTTTATGAGCCAGCATGCCAGCTCATCCACAAACGTGCCCCCGCCTGAATCACCAACTGCCTCTACTCAACCGCACCTGTGATTCTTTGTCATCTCATGATTCGGCCCTAACGGCCTATTTTACTTTTACTCAGTTAATTTCTTTTAAGTTTCAAGTTGGTTGTTTTCCCCACTCTTACATTTTACTTTTTCACCAAACAGTTGTTTAATTTTCTATTTTTAAAAACGGCCGAGGGCCTGATTATACATTATGGGAGGCTTGATTCCTCATCATGAGTTTTTTTGTTTTGAAAATGACATTTAAAATTTTTTGTTTATGCGAAGAAGATATTTTTCCATAAAATATCTTCTCGCTGAGAGGGAAGGAAGCCTATATAAGGTAAATCAAATGAGAAAGAAAGGTTCCAAAATTTCTGAAGAATTGACTGTGTAAGAGCTTCTTGTATGCAATTTTTGTGAAGGTTCTAATATGAATGCAAAGAGCCCGTAGGGCCTCAATGAAAAGGAGTTTTGTCTTTGATAAGGATTCTGGTCTTGGTTCTTTACAGTGCGTAATTCTCTCTTGTGTGTTGTAGTGCAGTCATTCATTTCGCTTACATCCATATATCTGGTATTACATTCTGGAATGCGAGTAGCCTGTTACTTCTGATATAAATTTATCCTTGTCGATACTTACATCATAGGTTTCTTGGCACTTTAAATATGGCTCAGGTGTAATATGCTGTCCCGTTTTCGATTCATCCACTTTTCTACTATATTGGCTGCTATGAGGTGTTATTTACAAATGCGGTTATAGTGTGTGGATTCTTAGTTGCTTAAGCCCACCACATGTTAGCATATGTTTCTAAATATTGTCTTTATAACAGTTAAATATCCTTTTTATTCTACGTATTCAGTAGACGCCCTTAAATCATCATTCTCTATGAAGTATTGAGAATCCAGCCCTTATTACAGCGAACTGTCTTGGAATTGTCTTATGCATTTATATTGGAGCTTAACATCTTGTCCATTCATTACTGTTCCTTCAGCGTTGAGCTTCTGAAGTATTTGGTACCATTTAAATCTAATTTTCCCATCTGCAAAGAAATAGTATGAGAGCCTGGTTCTGCTGAGATTATCCTTATTAAATGGTCTTGACTCTCTGCTATATAAGATGTCCTAGGCACTGGTCTATGGCAACTCTAGGCTGTCTCTAGGAGCTACAACAGGTTTAAAACATTTTAACAATGTTTTAATCATGATATAAGCGGGGTTTAACATTTGTATTTAAAACTTTTATGAAATGTTTCAAATGTTATTGTGCGGGCACAATATATGTATTTATATAGTTTTCAACCGTTTGGATAGTTTAAAAACTATAGGGGCAGCATACATAGAATAATGATAGTTTTAGACCAAAGGGCTTCATTATTTGGGTTTTTTATTTGCACACATGGGATAATAAACTTTGGTCAAAACTTTATAATAGTGGGTTTTTTGGGGTTTATTAAATATAAGGGAATTAATAATTAGGAAAGGGTATTTCTTATGGATTTAATAAAATATGTTAAAAGTTAATATGAAAGGGGAGTGAAGTGTAAAACAAAAATACATATTTATCTCTAAGCATAGTTTAAAATCAAGCATTGCTTATATTTATATTTCCTTCACTAATACTTAGGATAAAATGTAATTCTGTGGGTTTTATGAATGCTTATGAAGGGATAAAGTTAATTATTTAGGGTTACAATTTTACTAAGTAAAAATGTGTCTTTACTTAGGAAAAAGGGGTTTTAATGTATGAATGAAGGGTAAATGATGATAAATGTGGGTGTAGCATAAGAACTCAATATTTTTAACTAACCAATCATCGAGCCTTGGGTCTGGTCCCATCAAAAGTCAGAGAAATGCTCTGAGCTTGTTTGACTGATAGCTTAGAATACTGAATACTTATAGGGGAGGGGAAATTAATGATTTTCCCTGATGATCATTTATTACATGCTTGCTCCACTTCTTTCTACCAACCCAGCTTTATTCTAACATTTTTTCTTCATTTTTGCAGGTGCATTTAGGCCTGCAACCTTAAAATATATATTCTTTCAAAGCATAAACTATATAACTATTCCTTATTTCATCCGAGGGCTCGGATTAAACTGTTGGGCTCCTCAATATTCTCTACCTATCTACTGATTTATCAAGATTAAACTGTTTGATAAATCTTTATTCAATATCTAAAACATGAAATTAAAAACACGAAAAGTTAAGAAAAAACAGTTCAACTCATCATCGATTATGGAATTTAATCACACTCTACACATAATCATTATTCTTGCAGTAAAAGTAAAAGTAGTGGAATTTGGACTTGCTCACTTTCAGATCTTATTTTTTATCTCTTTTTTCTTTTGGGATCTATATTTTTCTAATTCCTTTGATCTCTCTTTTAGGACTTTTACCCTCTTCTTTTATTTTATTTTAATTATTTTTCATTTTTTCAAAATATGGGAAAACAACTTGCAAAAAGCAAGGTATGTACATATTTACAAGACTATCAAAGTCAATTAAAAATTTTATGAGCCCTATTATTATAGGACTCTAACAGTGACTCCACATGGGGATGGCATTTCCGGGTGAAATGTCAAGAACTTTGAGACCCAATAGCCTTTGATTTTTTACTATGATGTTCCTGTAAGTGTCTCCTGCTTTCTGTAATAACTCATATTTATGACATTTTACCCTTCAAAGCTTAGGGCCTTCTCTGCGGGCTTCAAATCTGTAAGGAAAACATCCAATCCAATCTAAAATTTGCAATGTATATGTACAATGATCAAAGTGAATAAAAACTAACTTTTTGTTAATTCAGGGGAGTAGTAGTGCTTCAGCATTCTGTCATTAACTGGTCCTTCTTGTAGATTTGTTCCATCTAATTCTTTCAAAAAGAAAGCATTATTTCCTCTATATCCATAAATCACATCAGGTCATTTCCACAGAAAATCGAATTTCCCATGTTTACCTTTGTCTTCTCTCCTAGAATCCCACTTTAACACTTGGTCTCCAATGTAAAAGTCATCCTCTTTGGTCTTTTTATCTTAGATTTTCTTGATTTTATCCCGAATGACTTGAGATTTAACATAAATTTCTTCCCTTGGTTTTTGCAAATGAATAGTCTGGTTAATCCTTCTCTGAATATCATTAGTTTCAACCTGTAATTCTTGGATAATTTTCATCACTGGCACTCCTAAGGAGGATGGAAAAATAATATCCATTCCATATACAAGTTGGTAAGGAGATGTACCAATGGAATTTTTAGTTGTAAGTCTATCTGCCCATAGGGCATTGGCTAACTTTCTATTCCAATATTTCTTGTTATCTTCCAGTAATTTTTTAATGATATTTACGAGACTTTTGTTTGAGGATTCAGCTAGGCCATTACCCTGAGGGTAATATGTAGTAGAGTGGCCTAGGGTAATATGGTATTTGTGGCAAAAGGAAATCATTTTTTTGGATTTGAATGATGCTGCATTATCAGTAATAATCTTTTGTGGACATCCAAATCTTGAAAGAATGTTATTTTATAGGAAGGCTATAATGACTGTGTCAGTGGCTTGTCTGGAGGGTATGGCTTCGATCCACTTTGTGAAATTTTCAGTGGCAGTTAAAATCCACTTATGTTAGCCTGAAGATGGAGGGTGAATTTCACCAATGAAGTCTAAACCCCATTGTTGAAATGGAATCTCAGCTTAAATAGGCTTTAAAGGTAGGGGTAACAATTTTTTCTTGCCTTCAAAAATTTGGCACTTGTGATAAGATGTCACAAACTTTTTAACATCAATGAACAAAGTAAGCCAGTAGAAACTAGCTCTATGGATCTTATCAGCAGTATTTTTCCAATATGAATGCCCTCCACAGTCACCTGCATGAAATTCTTCAAGTATTTTATCAGCTTCTTCCTTTATTAAACAATTCAATAAGATCCCACTATGATCTCTCCAAAAGAGTACATTATCTAAGATACAAAATCTTACTGCTTTAAGTTTTAGAAATCTAGCTTTATTTCTCGACAATACAGGAGTAGCTTGTAAGTTTGATAGTACAAAGATGATATTTGAGTACCAAGGTGAATCTGAGAAGGCTTCATTGATCGTTGCAGTCGCCATATCTTCCTGGTCATCAACTTGAGCAATAAAATTTATATCTAAGGCATTACAATTAGATTCAGCCATAAGTTTGGCTAATCCTTGACCTTTGATGAGTTTGGGGTTTTAATTTCTATGTCATATTCTAGGATAGTGGAAATCCACTTACCTCTTCTTCCATCAGGACCATCCTAAGTAAGAATGTCTTTTACTACAGAATTAGGGACATAGGCAATTATCTGTGAATAGAGAATATAAACTCTGAAGTATTTTATAGCCTTTACCAAAGCTAAGACTTGTTTTTCCATTATGTTATACTTCAAAGGGGAATATCTAAGAGTTTTAATGAAGAAAGCTATGGGCTATTCAAATCCTTGGTCATTTTTCTGCAGTAAAACTGCAGCAATGATATGTTCTAAAGCAAATGAGAAAATTATGAAATCTTTCTTAAAATCGGGACTTGTTAGGACTGGAGTTTTGGTTAAGGCTAGTTTGATGGATTCGAATGATTGTTTAGCCTCAATATTCAATTTAAGAACTGAATCTTTTTTGAGCATGTTATTCAATTCTCTAATAATCTCAACTAAGTTAGATATGAATCTTCTTAAAAAAATTATCTTACCTGAGAAAGCTTGTAACTCTTTGATATTTCTAGGTGGACTGATGTTCAGAATTGATTCTATCATAGAAAGATCTATTCTAATTCTTATTTTGAGATTATATGTCCAAGTAACTTTCCTTATTCTAATCCAAATAGAATTTTCTTGGGATTTAAAGAGATGCCAAAATTTCCTACATTTAATGAAAACTTGTCTCAAATGATCTAAATGTTCATTATCAATTTTGGAAAAAACAGTGATGTAATCTAAATAAATTACCAAGAAATCATGTATTTCCTTTGCAAAGGCTATGTCCATAGCCCTTTGAAAGGTTGCCCCTGCATTCATTAGGCCAAAAATCATTTTTACATACATAAAAGTGCCCCAACGAGTGGTGAAAGTTGTTTTGGCCTGATCTTCTTCTTGGACTAGGATCTGGTTATATCCTGAAAAACCATCTAACAAAGAAATCCTAGAAGAACCTACTACCCTTTGTAATATATGGTCCATCTTAGGTAAAGGGTAATTATCCTTTAAGGATACCTTCTTAATATTTCTAAAGTCAACACACAATCTAATGTCACATGTTTTCTTTCTTGTTGGAACTGGGTTGGAAACCCAATCAGAGGATCTGATTGGTGCAATGATATGGGCATCATACATTCTTTTAACTTCCTTTTCTATCAAAGGTAAAAGTACAAGGTTAATTCTCCTCAACTTTTGTTTGAATGGCTTTTGATCCTCTTTTATTGGAATTTTATGTTGGATTATGTTTGTATCATAAGATTTTAAATCTTTGTAACTCCAAGCAAACACATCCTGATATTCCTTTAAAATATCAATATATTTATCCTTTTATTCTTGAGGTAAGTTTTTGGAAAGTTTTATCAGTTTCAGTTTCAATTTTGTACCAATATTACATTCTTCTATGTCAGATCTTACTGGCTCCATTTTTTCTTTTCGAGCTACATCATTGGAGTCAAAAATATCTTCTAAGGGTGTTAAGCCTTTAGGTAAGAAATTATCTTTAAGGTTTAAAATGTCAGATTAATCATCAATAACTTCTTCAACTTCTACTTTCTCTAAGCTATCTATGTCAGCTTGACTAAATATAGTTGGTTTATCAAAATTTATTCTATTTACATCTAAGTTATTTGAATCTATTTCACAATCCAAATCCTTATCTATTGTACAATCTGTATCTATAATACAGTTTTGAAATTCTCCTTCGTTGTTCATAAACCTGTAAATATGTTCATCCTGAGAAAAAATCTGCCAATACTTAAGATTATTAATAAAAGAATGACTGAAATAAGCTTATAAACATAATGGAAACAAGCTAGGACATTGGTAGTGTATCTCTGAGAAGATATGTGGTGTACACAAGCCTCTAAACTGTGTTACATTGAGGCTCAAAGGCCTATTACAGACATAATGGAAATAGATGAGCTAGGGTACTACCAGCGTATCCTTGAGAAGAGATGTGACGGCTACCAGCCCCTAAACTATGTTACAATGAGGCTCGAGGGCCTATTTATTTTTGAGAAACAATGTAGAATCTGAAACGTCCAAAAACCTAACCCTCGGAGATGAAGCACCAAAACTATGGGCCCCATTTGGGTAAATTGGTGTTTCAACTTCCCGAGGACGTAACTTCAGCATACGATATTTGTTTGATGCGTATGACACATCGTTAGAAAGATATATTCGAGGACTACAACTGTTGCCGCAAATATCTATTCTAAAACGGAATCATATTCACCAGACAAATGATGCCCAAAAAATGTCGTTTAGGGCCTCAAAACGGATCCGGAAGTTCAGGACCCGAAAAGCTGCTAAAAATAGTAAGTTGTGTTATAACTTAAAAATGGAAAGAAATGATGGTGGGCGTTCAAATGGAATAGGTGGACAACCACCAATATCCACCTGGATCATTGATGCCCCAACATGGTTTTGGGCGTGCAGGACCTGAAAACCTGCTAAAAATAGTAAGTTGCTGGAAGTGAAAAGCTGCAAGAATTGATGTCGCGGGTCCAAATGGAATAGGTGGGCGGCCACCGATATCCACCTAGATCAGTTGGGGGAAGAAAAACAATATTCAAACGCGCAAAAGAGATGAATTAACGCATTTTCCAAAGGTTTTATTAAAATGTATGAATTTGCATTAAATGCAGGTCTTATCATGGCGGGAGGTAGTTTCAGATTGCAAAGGTTTTGAAAACAGGTGGTTATCGCGTGGGTATTGAGAGGTAAGTTGTTTTGAACAAAACCCACGTGATCCAATCAGGAGAGGCCACATGGAGGGGAAGGGTCTACGGGAAACCACCCATTTTGCGTGGCTTTTGCATTGGAGCGGTCTGGCACTTTTTCTATGTGATATTGATTGTCGACCATCAGATCTAAGATTTGGATGCGAATGGCTGAGATCGGGTCAGGGGTTGCATTGAAGTGGAAAGGTGGGACCGGCTTTTGTATGGACGACAATGGTTTAATTTTGTGAAATAAGTGTTTTAAAACACGTTTAAACCATAGTTTATATAGCAGCGGGGATAGGTTTAAAACATTTTAACAATGTTTTAATCATGATATAAGCGGGGTTTAACATTTGTATTTAAAACTTTTATGGAATGTTTCAAATTTTATTGTGCGGGCGCAATATATGTATTTATATAGTTTTCAACTGTTTGGATAGTTTAAAAACTATAGGGGCAGGATACATAGAATAATGATGGTTTTAGACCAAAGGGCTTCATTATTTGGGTTTTTTATTTGCGCACATGGGATAATAAACTTTGGTCAAAACTTTATAATAGTGGGTTTTTTGGGGTTTATTAAATATAAGGGAATTAATAACTAGGAAAGGGTATTTATTAGGGATTTAATAAAATATGTTAAAAGTTAATATGAAAGGGGAGTGAAGTGTAAAACAAAAATACATATTTATCTCTAAGCATAGTTTAAAATCAAGCATTGCTCATATGTATATTTCCTTCACTAATACTTAGGATAAAATGTAATTATGAGGGTTTTATGAATGCTTCTGAAGGGATGAAGTTAATTATTTAGGGTTACAGTTTTACTAAGTAAAAATGTGCCTTTACTTAGGAAAAAAGGGTTTTAATGTATGAATGAAGGGTAAATGATGATAAATGTGGGTGTAACATAAGAACTCAATATTTTTAACTAACCAGTCATCGAGCCTTGGGTTCGGTCCCAACAAAAGTCAGAGAAATGCTCTGAGCATGTTTGACTGATAGCTTAGAATACTAAATACTTATAGGGGAGGGGAAATTAGTGATTTTGCTCGATGATCATTTATTACATGCTTGCTCCACTGCTTTCTACCTACCCAGCTTTATTCTAACATTTTTTCTTCATTTTTGCAGGTGCATTTAGGCTTGCAAACTTAAAATATTTATTCTTTCAAAGCATAAACTATCTAAATATTCCTTATTTCATCCGAGGGCTCAGATTAAACTGTTGGGCTCCTCATTATTCTCTACCTATCTACTGATTTATCAAGATTAAACTGTTTGATAAATCTTTATTCACTATCTAAAACATGAAAAGTTAAGTTTAAACAGTTTAACTCATCACGGATTATGGAATTTAATGACACTCTGCACATAATCATTATTCTTGTAGTAAAAGTAAAAGTAGTGGCATTCAGACTTGCTCACTTTCAGGTCTTGTTTTTTATCTCTTTTTTCTTTTGGGGTCTATATTTTTCTAAGTCCTTTGATCTTTATTTTAGGACTTTTTACCCTCTTTTTTTATTTTTTTTAATTATTTTTCATTTTTTCAAAATATGGGAAGACAACTTGCAAAAATCAAGGTATGTATATATTTACAAGACTATCAAAATCAATTCAAAATTTTATGAGCCCTATTATTATAGGACCCTAACACATCCTGTCCTTCCAGGTTATGTAGTTCGAGCTACCCTCGAGTGCATACTCCAACCGCAACCCATTGAAAGCCATTTCAATGTTTACTCAACTGTCGCACCAAGAAATTCTTGCAGCAATTTCGAATTGTTTCCACCAGCACAAAACTCAACACTGCTCTTCAGTGATTAACACTGCTCTGATACCATGTAGAAATTATACAATATGCATCTATATTACCGTATTATCCTGATCTAACAATTTAATCCTTATGTTAAATACAGAATCCTTCTACTTAATTCTTTGCGGAAATTAAATCGACAATTGCAAACACATGAAGAAAAATCAATCACACATAACAAGATGTTTTACCGGGAAAGCTTAAACCTAAAAACCCCAACTATCATATATTATGTATATCAATGGATCATGAAACAATCGCATATATCTCATACAAATCTCAGCTCATAGAGCTCTCAGTACAATATACTATCGTCTCACACTGTTTTGCAGAAATTTTCACCTCCATGCACCAATTTCTTGCCTCCTGATAGCATGCCTCCACTACGCAATCCCTGTTGAAGAACAACCCTGAATGAATTCGATGTTACCTTGCCTTGACTGCGCAATACTCATAGGCATATCCAATGTGTGTGTGGATGCATTGAATGCTCCACTATAGTCACAACAGATAGTCCATCTCACCCTTTCACCTATCTCTCCAATGGGTCTCCACTGGATCTGACATGCAAGTAGTTAACTATTGTATTTGTTCAGTTGCAAGTAAGACACTACTTGTGAATTAATTAACTAATTAATTCACTCATCTTTCACTAGTGTATGTTTAGTTACAACTAGCACAATTGAGTTTAACTCACTGAACTGAGTTAAACTAAATAACAACTCACATAACTACTCTTCCAACTCTGTTACAACTTGCCACAATCATTTATAACTAAGTTCTCCATGCATGACTCACCAACCACCCTAGGAATTGCGTAATTCCTTTAGCCCACTGATGTGCCACATCTATTCACTGAAATAAAGTGCTCCAAGAGAATAATTTATTATTTATTGTCTGATTATTATTAAGGGCTAATAATAATCGACATGCATCTATTTTTAGATTAGTGATCTATAAATAGACTTCGCCCCATCTTATAAAAATAGAAATTCATCCAAAAATATAATTTTCTCAACCATATAGAATCAACATCCTACTAATTTTAGAATATGCTCACCATTCTAAAAATAGACATTCACCTAAAAATAGTCTGTGTGGGTCCCACCTAGTTTAGGTGCTTATTTTTCACTAGGATCAAGGATGATGTTTCCAAATGCCTCTTTCACTATTTTTTGTTGCAAGCTTCAACATCCTGGGCAACTGAATTGCAGAAGAGTTGTCGACAAATAGAGTGGTTGAAGCTCTTTGTTTCTCCTGCAAATATTCGAGTATTTTTCGAAGCCAAATAATTTCCTTAGTGGCTTGAACTGCTGCAACATATTCAGCTTTGGTGGTAGAATCAACAGGAACAGATTGCTTGGACGATCTCCAACTGATGGTTGTTGATCCAAGATTCATCGAATATCCAAAAGTTGAGACTCCATTTTCTTTATCTCCATCAAAATCTAAATTTGAATAACCAGCAAGATGGAAGTCTAAAACTTTGGAATATTTTATGCTGTAAGTTTGAGTTCCTTTTAAATACTTCAAAACTCTTTTTGTTGCTACCCAATGCCCCTCACAAGGATGATGCATAAACCTGGAAAGTATTCCAACAACAAAGTTTATATCAGGACGAGTAATAGACAAATAAATCAAGCTTCCAATGAGTTTCATGTACTTTGGATCTTCAAATGACTTTCCTTCCTTGGAAGTGAGTTTCAAATTATTCTCCATTGGAGTAGCAAAAGGATTACATTTTTTCATACTATATCTGTTCAATAATTTATCAACATATTTTTTCTGAGAGATGAAAATATGTTCTTGTTTTTTATCAACTTCAATTCCAAGATAATAATGAAGTAAACCTAAATTTATCATATCAAAAACCTTTTTAAATTCCTTCTTTATAGATGATAAGTATCATCATTGTTTATTTCTGTGATCATCAAATCATCAGCATATACAACTAGATATACAACTGATCTTCCAACTTTCTTAACGAAAATAGTTGCATCATCTAGGTCAAAATGTTTATAGTTTAATTTAAGAATATGTTCAGTTATCTTCTCATACCATGGTCGTGGCACTTGTTTCAATCTGTACAAAGACTTCATTAGTTTTCAAACCTTTTGTTCTTTCTCGCTAATGGAAAAACCTTCTGGCTGAAACTTGTAAACATATTCTTTCAAATCTCCATTTAAAAAGGTAGTTTTGACATCCATGTGATGAATTTTCCATTATTTCTAAGCTGCAATAGAAAACAAACATCTAATAGTGCTCCATTTAGTTGTAGGAGAAAAATTCTTTGCATAGTCAATACCCTCTTTCTGTGCATATCCCTTCGCTACAAGTATTGCTTTGTACTTTTATAGCGAACCATCAACTTTAAACTTAGTTTTATAAATCCATTTGCAACCAATAGGTTTGATGCCAGTAGGAGGATCCACCAGCCTCCATGTGCCATTTTTTATGAGAGCATCATATTCCTTGTGCATTGCATCTTTACATTGTTCATAACTAGTAGCTTCTTCAAAGCAAGTAGGTTCACAATCCACAAAAAAATTAAATTCACAATGAGAATGGTTACGTGATGAACTTCCAGCCTTAAACTAATCATATTTCTTTGGAAATTTTTTAATATGAGTTGACCTTTACAAAGGTTGTGTAGGAATTTTTTCAGAAAGATGCTCATCTTCTTCATCTGGCTCAGTTCTTTCCATTTTTGTCATTGTTTCTGTAGAAACACTTGCATCAACTAATTCCTCATCTGTAGCAACGGAATTATCATCATTAACCAATTTCTCATCATTGAGAAAAGGAAACTCCATAGACTGATCCAATATAGAAATCCCCCCTTCAAGATGGGGAATAATATTATCTGATTCGTAATAAAAATTTTGAGCACAAACATTTCTATTTGATTAAGTTGTCTATCAACAGTGAGGGAATTTTTATCAGTTTCAAGAAAAATTACATCTCCTGACAGAATAAAATTTTTGTTCTCTTCATCATACAATCGATATGCCTTATAAGTCATGGAATACCCTAAAAATATACATTTTCTGCTTCATTCACTCAACTTATTCTTCTAATGTTTAGGAATCAAAGCATAACATTGAGAACTGAAAATTCAGAAATGTTTAACAAAAGGAAGACGATTATACCACATTTCATATGGAGTTATGTTGTTAATGACAGAGGAAGGGCATTGATTTCTAATTAATTCCGCACAAATCAAGGCTTCTCCCCAAAAAATTAATTTTACATTCTCAAAAACATCATTGACCTTACCATATTAAGAAATGTTCGGTTCATTCTTTCAGAAACACCGTTTTGTTGTGGATTATATGGTATTGTGGTCCAGTGTTTGATGCCATTCTCTTGCAAATATGTTTCAAAAGAATGTGAAGTATATTCTCATCCATTATCAGTCCTTATAGTACCAATAGTAAGTTGTGCTTCATTTTTTATCAAGAGATGAAATTTCTTAAACACATCAAAAACTTGTGATTTTTTTTTAAGCAGATAAACCCAACACATCCTCGAATAATCATCAATAAAAGTGAGTATGTATTTATTTCCATTTGCAGTATGTACAAGCATTGGACCACATAAGTCAGAGTGTATGAGACTTAATTTTCTTTTAGCTCTAGACTTAGAATTCTGAAAAGATTGTTTGTGATGCTTTCCCAATATACAAGCATTACATGGGGTTAATTTTATGGGAACTGTTGGAAGTTCCTTAATCCCTTGTTGTTTCATAATTCGAATACTTTCATACTTAACATGACCGAAGTGTGCATGCCATAATAAAGAAGAGGACATAGTATCATTTTGTTGAACCAAATAAATTGTATTCAATTAAACAGATGACATACCATGCAACTTCAATAATTTATCTTCTTCCACACCAGTCATTACAATTTTATTGTCAGTTTCTCTTCTAATATCTTCTTTACCATCAAATATGTGAATGGAATGTCCCTGCTGTCTTATTTGTACAAGAGATAAAAAATTTATTTGGAACTGCGGAATGTAAAGAACATCATTCAAAATATAATTTGAAAATCGAGGAATTTTTAACTGAAATGAACCAATCCCTGATGGTTTGATTTTGGGTTTATCAAAAAAGTACACTACTCCGTTAATATTATCACTGAATTGATGAAACAAATCTCTTCGAAAGGTCATACGACACGTGGCACCTGTGTCTAGAACCCAACTGTCATACCATGAAGAAAAAGAAGTACTAAAAACATCTTCCATGTGGAAATTACAATTTGCGACGACATAATGTGCATTCTCAGAAGACTATCCTATGTCTAGAATTATATGATCTTTATTTTCAAGCAATTTTTCTCTTTTTTCATTTATTTTATCCCAGGGAATTCTATAATTTGTAGCAATATGTCCAAGTTTACCACATCTAAAGCATTTTACAACTAGTTTATCAAAAAAGTTTCTTTGTTGATCATTCTGCTGTCTATCTCCCTAAATATATTTTCCCCCCCTGCCTCTATAATTCTTCTTACCTTGACCTCTATTACCTCTAGTATTTCTGAAAGATTCCTCTTGAGGTTTTTGGTCTTTTTGAGAGAGAGACATGGGGTTTCAGTATTAGAACTATGTGATTCTTCTTTCTTGCCAAAAGTCTTCTCTCTTTCTGCAATTTTCTCTACTAATTTGTCAAAATATATATCTTTTAATTGCCCACTAGCTTGCAAAGATTCCAAGTAGTGTGAATAGCTAGGGTAAAGAGCTTTTATAAAGGCAGTAAGTGGAAAATCAACTTTAACTCCAATACATTCAATTTCATGATTGATGGCTTTAATTTCAGAGGCAAGTTTTAGAGGATCATTATCGCTCATTTCCAGATTAAATAACTTCAACAATAAATTAATTATCTCCCATTCAGAATGTGAATAATAAAGCTCTTTTAGTTTTTTATGGCATCATAAGTTTTTTTACTCTGAGTAATGTATCTGCTTACCTCTTCTGAGACTGAAGTGGAGATTAAGGCAAAGGCCTTTTTATCCTTACTTTGCTAGATTGCTAGTTGTTTGCGCTCATCGAGCTGCTTCGGTGCATTCTCTCCTTCTCCTTCACAAACTCCATCCCATAAATCATTAAAGATAAGAGTATTTTTAACTTTCCTAAACCACTCCTGATAATTTTCCTTTCCAGAAAGGAAAACCCCAATTAAAGACACCAAGGAGTTCATATATAAAAAATATTGTTTAAATCACTAGCACCCTTAAAATAAACTTTTGTTTTAATCGTTTCCAAACTTCAAATTCTTCTTATAAATACTCCGATCTTTAAAAAATACTATGTTTAATCTTGCAAATTTAGTAGAGATTAAAGACACAAATTTCTCCTCTCTTTGTTTTTTTATTAAAAATAAAAACAAAAAAAAAACTATGTTTTAATCACTACCATTGGCAGAGAAAAAAATAATAAATAATAAATTAATAAATTAATAAATTAATAAAAAATTAAAAATTAAAAATTAAATTAAATTTACAAAATCAGCAAGTGGCACTTCTGTAGCTCTAGAGACAAAGTTTTCCAAAACAAAACTGATTTAAACTTACATATTTGTCTACTACAAAAATCTGATCTAAAAAAAGATGATGGCAGATTCGTGACAGGAACAGAAATGAGGGTTTCTGTCAATGAAATGCTGCAAATGCAGCAGAGGAAAATGCTAGCAAACAAACTCCGCTGGCAGTGTTGTCATAGGTTGAAAACAATCTGTTGCTCCCTTAACATCAACGCTGCCACCAACCTCTTCGAATCTCAAGTGCTCTGATACCACTGTTAAATAATAACCATGTGATTTATGTAATTCATTCATTGAACTAGATTACATTTATACTTGAGAAATTAGTTATCACTAACTAATAACTTCCTAACTTCCTAACTACCTAACTGAACAGAAACCCTAAGGATTCTCGTAGGATTACAACAAGAAGGACAAAACTTATGTGTATGTTCAAGATTACGTAAACTGGGAATAGAAGAAACCGACAATATGGGAGAGGTAAGGTTTTTGTCACTTCGCATTGATGGTTTGCGACTTAATGGGTTACTAGTTTGGAACTTTAGGCTTGTTCTACCATCATTTGTAGGGACAACCCACAACTGATATGGTGTATTGGGTAACTCGAGATATTTCTGTGACAATGGTTGGTATTCACTTAACTATTCATTGGGAAGAGTTAGCTCACTGAAACCAATCTAGAGTGGGGTTGCATTACCGGGTCCAATTACAACACCCTCTTTGAGTGCTATTTTGTGCAATTTGGGGTTTATTGGTGGCATGGTATATGTAACAAAACGAATACATACTGTGGAATGGCTCTGAGCTATATGAGTGTTAGGAGCAAAGTTGAATCCATACAATTGGATAAAAGTTTGTAAAAACTCATTAATATAAGGATCTGTCAATGATACTTGATATCAAGGAATTACAGAGGACCAGATGGGACCATTGTTCAAAGGACTTTGGAATCCTCCAAGAAAGGCATCATTAAACTCATTTTCTCTAGAGTCCAGGACATATGTTAAACAAGAATTATTTAATCCTGGTCACACCAAAGGATTAATATCAAACTTTAAGTGGCCAATATGGATATAGCAGAAACCATTTTCAAGCCCCCATTAAATATCTTCTCTATTTATTAAAGGAACTTGGTATACTTGTTGCGATATAGAGATAGGAATATTGACAGAAGTAAATTGGAAAAGACTAGTAGCTCTAACTTAAACATCGACAAGTTATAGATATTATCTACATCAATGTCTAGAACTGTCCAATTTGGTTGAGGATCAAATTCTTGAGTAGCACTTAGATATACTTTGATGACATTCATATTGAGGTTTTTTCCCACTTGCAACCCTTTGTTCAAAATGTTTAGCTTTCCTCGTCGTTTGGTTTGGGTCCTATTTTATCCAAGTCAAACGTGTGAGCTATGTTTTTCTTATATGATGCTATTATGGAGTTTATTATTCATAAATAATGAGAATTTTCATTTTGGGATGGATGACTAATGTACAGTTTCAAATTATATATTCTTATTTTTATGATATGCATAGGTTATTGGATTTACTTTTTATTAGGTTGCTTCCTTACTTAGGTTCAATTCCTACAATTGGTATATTGAGCTCTTAATTAGTATATTGTTGACAAATCTTGAAACCTCTACAAAATTTGAATTACCTTGGCTAACATCCTCATAATGCGGGGAAGTGCCTAGTGGGCATCCTTAAGAAATGCATTATGTACGGAAAAAGAAGGTTATTACATTCACCTATAAATAGTTTGATTTTTCATGTGTAATTTTAGTCTCGCTGCATATGGATAAATGATCATGACTATATCACAAAATTATGTATTTACTTCAATAAATATAGTACAATATAAAGCAATGAATGTTAATGAATGGGTATACACAAAGAAGAAGGAGGAGGAATAAAAAGTATAGTTAATAATCACCCAAGAGAGCGATAAGGTGTCATAAGCTTTGGGAGGTTATTCCCCATGTAATCTAATGATACATTTAAAAGTTTCCTAGGAAATGGGTCCCGCTACCTTGAGTTTTCCTTAAGTGAATATCCATGAATGCATTGTAATTTTAAAGTGAATTCACTATCTCAAACACTTTAATGACTTTTATTTTATTTTCTTATTATCATTTTTAAATGTAAATTAGTAGTTTATAACTATTAATCTCTCTCCCAACGCTACAAAATGAGGAAATGAAGAGGCAAAAAAGGGATAGAAATAAAGGTATGTCAAATATATACTAGTTGTAAGAAATCATTATCTTTTTCAATCACATTTGATGCATTCTAAAGGATGTAACAACATGGATGATGACAAGAATAGTCTCGAACAATATCAATAAATGTTTGGGTAAAAAATGTTCTCTCTTGAGATTCAACCATATGTTGTTTTCTATTATATTGTGAGTCATATTTGCTAAGTATTTTCCTAGCAATAATTAGTGAATGATTTGTAGAAATTGTATGCCCAATGAGGGTGATTCTTTGACTCTCTAAATTAAAGAACTATGATTTCAACCCTTGTTTTCTTTAAAATTATAGCTTGTTTTCCATGGTCTCAAAAATGTTGAGACAAATTTTGAGTAATCATGATTGTATTCCATGAAATGATATTTGAGATTCTAGTCATATTATCCAATTTCAACATTTTTTTTTAAAACTTTGTCTGTGTTCCATAACTCATTTTTGCAAGACAAAAGCCTAAAAAACAAGTACAAAAAAATTGAAAAGGAAGAATTGTTTTTAACCACTTTAACATCATGTTATACTTTTAATAAGGAAAGTAAGAAGAAAAAATAGGACCTACAGGGACTATAAACACCAAGGTACCATTCCCACCTTCCCCTTGAATTAACCTCATGATTATTTTTAATAATTTGATTGGAAAATTACCATTTTCACGATTGCAATCAATAGATAGGAAGCTCATTGATGTCACTACATTTTTAAATGAGAGTGATGCCAATATTTAGAAAAAAAATAAAAATAAAAATCTCATATAATTCTTAGGCAAGGGAAGCTTAAATACCATCTAGGGAAATTAATATGAACATGGTCAAGAGGTTTCAGGGTTCAAAAACATAACCAAGGTGCCTACAAATCACTACAAGCATATTTACTCTCAATGTAGAAAGATAAACTTAATGGAGATATTAAACATTATTCCTCCTTCAATAGGATTTTCAACTTATAGCTAAATGAAGCACCCCTAACACTAGTTAGAAAAGAGCCCCGAGGGTTAGCTCAATTGGTCGAGTTTCCATTTCTAGAACACCTCACTAATGGGAGGTCATGGAGTCAATTCTCCTTGATTCCCTCAAGGTTAGGATCTGCTAATAAGCTGGTGGGATGTGATCCCTTCAGGTGGATATGTCTGGATATTTCCTCGAAAAAAACAAACAAACACTTGTTAGAAGAGAATAATTGAAGGAGGTGTTCTCCTTACTACCAAATGATAAAACCCTTGGGTATATTGTTAATCAATGAGTTTATTGAAAGGATTATTTGAACTATAGGTAAGGACCTCCTTAAAGTATTTAAAGAGTATAGATCATTAAGAAAATATTTGGCCCCTTCAACACTACCTTCATAAAAAAATATCCCAAATGTTGGAAATCCTCCATCATTTGACTCTTTTAGTCCAATTCCATTATGTAATATCATATATAAGATAATACTAAGGATGATATCAAGAATATTAAGCCAATTTTTTCAAAATGTATTTTAAGAGAAGGGTTTGGTTTTTGGTTGGTAGACTTATATTTGAGGTAGTGAGATCAAACTCAAGGCTTTGCATACACTAGAGACAACAATCGGCATTGTTTTATCATTAAATTAAATCTATGGCATACAATAAAGTAGAATGGAATTACCTTGGGATGGCAATGGTTCATATTAATTTTGACTCTTGAGTGGTAAGATGGATAAATTGCACTAAGATGGTCTCTTTTATAGTGTTGATATACAAGTTAGCAACCAATCCGTCTTCAAACCAACATGATATCTAACGCTTTGACTTATATCTAAAGTGTGTTAAGGTAACATTAATCTAAATTAAGGACATTTTTGTTTATAAATAGGGCTAGATACAAAAACCATGTGGAATATTCAGTATATACAAATATCTTCCTACATATACAACATCTGCATTCAAATCCATGAGAGGTTGATGAGAAATTACACAAACTGTGTTGTGGATAAATAATATAATTTCCCCTAGACCCTAGGGGTGTGGATTGTTGGCCAATAGATTCACTTCTAAGGTGTTTGTGTCGTTGTGTAGGTCACAGGTTCAAACCTCGTCTTACCTAGGCATTATTCTTGGGGGAGATGCAGTTGCACCTGGAGGTTATAGTGGAAACCATAGAGGATTGACTCTGTTGTCCTCTGAGATAATTGGGGTCAATTAATTATGCCAGAGCATCTATAATATTTTGTTTGTTTTAATTTGGGATCTTTGGATGTCCAGTGTATAAAGAAATTGCATACAAATGTGCTTAAACTTTAGATAATATGAATCAATAAGGAAAGGTTTGTTGCTTTTAATCAAACAATGATTTGAGATTGCATATGTGAAATCAGAAAATGTAAGAAAGTATGATGAATTAAATATTCAAATTGAATGTTTAATAACCATAAGTGTGAAAGATTGTCAAACAATGTTTAACAACTTAACAAAACATATTTAACTTTAAGAAGATGTTGATAATTAATTGATGTAGAGAGACTTATAAAAACAAACAGTTCAATAAGTCATTCTCTAATAAAGATAATAACCTCATGGGATTTAAGATAGATTGAAACACAACTTTTTCTTACCTAATTATCTTCATAAACATTAAACATATGCAGAAAAAATATGTAAATGAAAACTGGAAAACTTACAAGAGAACAAACTGATTGAAAAAAATCCAGAATCATTTTATTATCATCAATGATCAAGGCTCATACACTTCTACTTACAAATTCTCATCCAAGGGTGCAACCCTTAATAACTCGAATGGAGAGTTATTTATACTAGTTTCTATTACTTAGAAATATCTAAAATTGATTACAATAATAGTATCAAATAATAGGAAAACAAAATTGATGAGTGATCTGCCAATTTTTTTGAGGAAATAGTTGATGATGTGGAAAAAAAATGTTGTTGTGTTGCCATGTTGTTGGATTCATAAATTATTCGATGGTTTCACATAGCTTATCCCATCTTTCTTCACTCGAAATTTCCATATTTACCACATTTCTGAAAACTTCATCCACCTCTGTGTATATTTCAAACGTTGTCTTCTTGAGATCTCTAGAGGTTGTTGATAAGATAAAGTATTTGTAGGAGTAGTAGGAAAACTTGCTCCTACTGATGTAGAGACTTATGGATCTCCAAGATCAATGATTTCTAGTTGCTTTTGATTCTCCTATGTAGATACTGACAAGTTAGCCTTCTGTTTATTTTGTTGAATTATAAATTCCTTGACCAACTCCATAGTAGTTGAAGTTTCTTCCCTTGTTATTTTTTATAGTTTTCTTTAAGAAAATGGATTCTGCAAGGTGGAAGTAGACAAGATTTGTTCTTCTTCTTCCTAAAGTGTATTCTCGATCCACTACTCCTGATTCATGAATTTCTCGATTTCTGGCCTTGGAGTATGATTGTACGAAGTTGTTTTCAACTCAACCCCTAGATTTGAAATGATGCCAAAGGGGTCATAAGACCAGGGGAATCTGGGCTGAAAATTCACATTCTTTAAAAGTGTATCTGCCTCAATACCAATTGATCTGGTGTTGCAGATGAATGAACCAATTTTAGATTTAATCTTGAACTGTGATTTTCTTTTTCCTGAGACAAAGTGAAGATCATCCATATTGATCATCTGCCTAATATGTTCCAAAGAGAAAATTCTCATTGGAGCATACTTTGGCAGCTTATATGGTGCTAACTCACAACCATATACCTGTATTTTAGTATAATTCTTGTATAAATACCAGTCGCTAGTGTTAACTTGATCACTTAAATGCAAGATCCTTTTGATATCTTCACCAATTTTGGGTTCAGTCTGGCTATAGAGAAGTTGTGCTACTGGATGTATAAATGTGTCAATGAAATCTGAGAAAGTGAATTTAGTTGAAACAAACCTGACCATCTCTATCCAATGGTTGACTGATTGATTGACCCCTATTCATCTTGTTTGTTGAGTGTAATTTGAAATGAGTCTCCTTGCTGAAACAAAAACATGTATACAAGTACAGAGGTGTACTTGAACTTCCCTTGTGTTGTCAAATTCATAATATTCTCATGCATATTATCAGCCAAAAATTGACTATAATTGTACATGAAGGCAGGCTGTTGATATTTTAAAAAAATAGAAAGGAATACAAGGATGGATTCATCAACTGTTTTATCATCTGGATATCCTAATAGAAAAGACAGTAAGGAGATGATATGTCTAGTGGATTCAGGGAACATTGAATATGGATAGGGTGGATTTATTTTGGGTAATTCAGCATCATATGGTAAGAATGTCTCAAATATTTGAGCTCTCTAGGGAAAATTCAGCTTATGGTATAGCTCCATAAGAGTTGCATGGGAAAAAAGGCTCAAGGAACCAGTTTTGGGAATAAGTAACATGTTGTTAATGGTTTTAGCAGTGATGGATATCAGAATGTCACCATTCTGAGCCACTACTGCTATTTTGACAGGGTCATATCTGGTTTAACACCAGATAACCAAGTCTGGAAAGTTATAGGTTTGAGGAAAAGAGAAGAGGGGCAGAAGGGTTTCCCACAGTTTCACTTCATCTTGCTTATCGAGATATTTTTTATTCAACCATAGGTGCATTTCATGGAACTCGAACTCGCACTATGTGCCAGCAATCTTATACTTCAAATGAGAAAATACAATGTGGTCGAGGTCGACCGGGGTGGCAATGGAAGGGTTCTCATCTAACACTAGTTTCCTGCTCTTTCCCTTAGGGGCCTTGTTGACAGAGAAAAGAATAAGAAAGGGGAAGAATAACAGAGGGAAAGGAATGAATATCCTCTGCAGAAGTGATAATAGATGCTAAGAACAGTGCACAATGATCTCTGCATACCTGCAATCAAACAATAAAATTATTAAGAAAAAGTGGTGAATTGGAGAACTTGGTTTTATTTATAACACTGTAGAAATGGATATGGTAACCATTTTACAGTATGACCGTAGCAATTAAATGGTAACAACATGGGAGTGTAGTGGGAAAACAGCTAATCAACAGTCTAGGAGCGAGATCACTAACAGACCAATAAGGTGTAACAGTAAGGGGAAAAGTTGCAACATACAGGTGAGGTGGAGGCATTTGATTTAATGTTCGAAAATGGTCAAAGCACGGGGTCATCCGACCATTGGCGGGAAAAAAAACCACAATTAAGGGAGAAGTGGATTTCAGGGGGGGTAGGCAGGGTTTGTGGTTTTGCAGGGGGGGGGGGGGGGGAGGGGGTGGGGTGCGAATTGATATGGAGGTGACACGTAGGGAGGGCCCACCATCCATGAAAGCACTTTTCGGACACCTCTCCCCGCCGTTAACGGGAAATGGACGAGGGGGGTTCGAAAAGCTTCCCCGTCGTTGATCTGGGCGGGGAAGAGTTCTACCATCAAAAGGTGCCCGATCAATATTACAAAACGACAAAAATATTTTGTCTTTTAGCAACCATATAATAAAAATATGCTCTCGGTTATTACAATAAGGATTAATTATTAATGAAGTAGATTAATCATAAATTAATAATAATTAACAATTTGTGGCGCATTTAGATAAGCAACCTTTGAAAATTTTATTTTTTAAAGCTAAGCATTCAATTTTTATTGATTTTTCTAAAATTTTATTTTTCCTTAATTTTTTAGAGCAATCTACTTCTATAATTTTCTTGATATGAATAATCAAGAAAAGTCCTAAAAAAAATTTATTTTTCTTTTTTTCTATTCATATCCAAACTTAACAATTTTTATTTTTATTTTTTATTTTTTTTATTTTTTGTAATGTTCTAACTTATCAAAACCAAATAATGTTACAACATCGGCTCAAACTGGGAACTGCTTCCTCATGTAGGATGCAGAGAACAAGCATATCCAAGTGCCTTCTCCTCGGGCAGATGGAGTCTTTGCTGTGAAAAAAAATCAAACCTGAAAAATTTTAAACAAACCAATAATGTACAATGATGATTTTAAATCTTCTTCTGCATCTTCAGTACTGGATATAATTCTTGGGCGGATATGTGAAGATGGGTTACACTTTTGTGAGAATCGGGGGCCGAAAAAAAATTTCGGCAATAGTTCGGCCGAACCTTTTATAAAGTTTGACCGAACTATTAAATAGTTTGGCCGAACTTTCTTAGAAAGTTTGGCCAAACTCGTAATTCCGTTTAGATTGATAGCACACTAACGGCGTGGGCAAATAGAATTTTTGGCGGAGATGGGAAAACCGGCAACAAAAGTTCGGCCGAACTTTTACTTTTAAAATAGTTTGGCCGAACTAGTTTCTATAAATAAATCGCCCACAAAGTTGATTTGTTTACCGGTCTCTTTATTCGCGCATTTTTTTGTAACTGATGCTGCTGGTCTGTTTGTTCGCGCGTTTTTTCTCCTCTCGTCCGCTCTATTGGTATACTATAGGTCTGTTTTTTCACGCATTTTCGCTCCTCCCATCCGCGTTGTTGCTCCTCCCGTCCGCGCTGTTGGTCTACTGCAATACCAGGTATGTTGCTCCTCCCATCCGCGCGGTATGGTCTACTGCAAATGGTGTGTGTATATTTCTGTGAAAGCAGGTTGAGATTGTGTATTTTATGCAGTGGTGTTTCCTTGAATGAGGGAAATTTTATGAATGTATTTTGTTTTTTTAATTGAGTGGGTTCCGAGAAATTAGTTTTTGGAGCTTGTATTTGAGATTCTGTAGTCGTTTTGCTTTACGATACTGTATCATTTTTCTGTTACTAGCATACTTGATTGATTAACAATGCTAGTATTGTATTAAGTTTGGGAATTTCAGGAAATTTTGTTTCTATAAGTTACTTTTTTAATTGTGATCTTCAAGGCAAGGAAGGATGGATTTCAAATTTGTGAGTTTTTTTTTTTTTTGGTTTCTTCATTCTGCTATCTCCAGTTGTTAATGTTATTTCATTTGGAACGTGATTTGTTGTAGGACTTCTGTCAAATGAATGTCCCAACCGACCTTTTATTTGAATTGATCTTGAGTTAATTAAAATTTGAATTAGATTGGCTTATTTTAATTGCATAGTTGTCAAATGAAATTGCAAATCTTGTTACTTTGATCTCGATGTAGGATATTCTTTAAGCTTGTTTGACCCGTTTTTTTGTTTGTTTGAGGAACCTGTGATTATCCCATTCACGAATGGTGATAATGATCTTAGTTGCATTCAGTTGCATTGAGTCTTTATGCTTCAGATTGTTTTTTTAGTTGTTTATTGGTTTATTTCTAGTTGTTTTTTTAGTTTAAAAATTCCACATAACCGGTGCTGCTACAATAGGCTTCATTATTTCAATAATTTCAGAAAACCTAATACAAGAAGTGTTAGTTTTTTTTTTTCAAATAGAAAAAACAGTCTTTCTTATTTATTAGAAAAGAAAGTACAATTACATAGATCTTTCACAGTTCAGCTGGACTTGTCTCTACAAAATATGAGAATCAAAACAAAAGTATTACTTTGATCTCGATGCAGGATATTCTTTAAGCTTGTTTGACCCGTTTTGATTTTTTTTTGAGGAACCTGTGATTATCCCATTCACGAATGGTGCTAATGATCTTAGTTGCATTCAGTTGCATTGAGTCTTTATGCTTCAGATTGTTTTTTTAGTTTTTTATTGGTTTATTTCTAGTTGTTTTTTTAGTTTAAAAATTCCATATAACCGGTGCTGCTGCTGAACACCATTAACCGGTGCTGCTGCAATAGGGTTCACTATTTCAATAAATTCAGAAAACCTAGTACAAGAAGTGTTAGTTTTTTTTTTTCAAATAGAAAAAACAATCTTTCTTATTTATTAGAAAAGAAAGTCCAATTACATAGATCTTTCACAGTTCAGCTGGACTTGTCTCTACAAAATATGAGAATAAAAACAAAAGTATTACAATATATGTCTTGTATATGCAACTGCTATCATTCACTAATTCTTTAGTTTGGTCAAAATCTTGAAAGAAAAAAAAAAAAAACCAAAATGGGACATAGTACCTTTTAAAATATCAAATTAGATGTATAAACTAAAAAGTAAAAATAATGCCATAATTAGTCATGGATTCATATTTGTATTTAGAATAATGAATAACCTCAAGTGATAATGAAAATTCTATTTTCTAAAGTATTTAGCATAACCTAATACAAAATGGTAGGTTATTACTTACAAACCTGCTTTGAACTTCCAAAGTGTTAGGTTATTTCTTACAAAGTGGACTTGAACTCCCAAAGTGTTAAAGGTTATTGCTTACAAACTGGACTTGAACGCCCAAAATAAAACACATGTCTAAATGTATCTAAAAGTTATATGTATTTTTTTTAGGTTGGAGAAGTGTAGATGTTTATCAATACAAAATTTTGTTATTTAATAGTCAAGTTTTATAGTTATTATAATGAAATAGTTTCTCACAACAAATTTGATAAAATAAGTGAAATCTATATAATGAAGATTAATTTGTATTTAAGTTTTAGATCTTTTAATAACTAAATTTATATTTAAATTAATAAAACAATCAAATCTAGGAATAGAAAACATAATGAAACACAATGTAAGAAATAGAGAACATAATGAAACACACACATACATATCTAGACAATCAACACAATTCTTTTCCTAGGAAATCCTTATGGGAGACAAGCAACCCTAAAAAGTAATGATGCTCTACTCCTTTTTCCCTAGGAAATCCTTATGGGAGAAAAACAACACTAAAATGTAAACATGCTCTATTCTCTCTTTTCTGGTATGGAAAATATGTAAGTACAAAGAAAGAGGTAATCTCTCTAGAGTTAGCTAAGACTTTTGGCATGTAAGGTTGCTATAAAAACTTAACTTCATACATTTTTCTCTCTAACTTCACACTCCTAGCTGTATTTTCAACTATGGAACAAAATACAATAACACAAAATGGAACTCTTATTCCTCCTAGTGGCCAAGTATTTAACATAGCGTGATAGCCAACTAGGTGTAAGATTTGACTTCGTCAACCATTAACAAGGTTTGTGATTTTAGACCTTTTAGAGTCTTGTTAAAATTCCACATGTAGCTAGCTTGCTATGCATGAGTAATGGGGCTAAAATGACATTCTCTCGTACCATGGTGGTCAACATGATAGGTCAACTTACTAAAGGCATACATTTTGAATGAACTTCATTTGATGTTTTTCTCGCACCATTGGATATGTCTTTAAGTGTATAACAATGGTCAAGGTTTCAGCACAAGGGATAATCGTTTGACCCCGAGAAATGTCATTTAATACCTCAAAATGACTACAAAAGGTTTTAGACCCCAATTCTCCACCCACCATTAAAATGACCCTACAAGTTGATTCTTTCAGTTTTTTCACTCTATAAGCATCAAAATATATGACAAATAATATAATTATCCAATCTAGATCATTATTTAATAATTTGTTAAAATTATGAGTAAGATATACATCATGGAATTTAAATTTAGCGTTAATTCATTGAACACCCTTGTACATTCCTTGTTGATACTTTGAAAGTAATACATTTTGAAAAATAATTTGTTTATGGATTCTATTTTCCACATTCTCTCAACCATATCAAAAACCTTCTTATAATATTTGAAACCATCTATACAACTTTTCATTTGTTTCGATAGGAATTAACATATTGAAATATTAATTGTATTTATGTCTTGTGTGCTAAGGGAGGGAGGTCGTGAACCTTATGGGAAGAGATAGTATTTGAACTAAGTTAGGAGGGATACTTTTTATGAGATAGAATTAATTTAAAATGCATCTTAAGATTATGTAACTTTCGAACCATAATTACAAATTTATTTATTTTTTTACTTATCATTTAGTTGCTAAAAGTTGAAGAATTTATGTTGGTAAATAATTAATTAGATCTATTTAAATCATTTACCACTTTTGGGTTTTTTGTTTTCGTGGTCTCATTCATAATTTCACTTTTTTTCTTTGTCAAATTCAATTTTTCACACCACATGTGCACAGTCAAAGGACCTAAGGTCTTTCCCATACCAAAGTATGTTCTTTTAAAACATGTTTTCATGGTGATATGGGTGATTTAGAAATGATTGGGAGAGCGAAATTCCTCATTAAATACACAATATGTTTGGTTCATGCCACTAAGCCAAGAATTTTAAACTCAACTGACTTTTAATATAACCAACTAAATCCTGCAAAAAAAGAATAAAACAATTTATGTTAGGGTTGTGGATTTAGGCATTGAACAACACACCATGATATTTCAAATTTAAAAATAATGGTTTGAGTCCTAGGTAGCTTAAAATCCTATCTAGAGGTTTGTTTTGAAAATAAGGATGCACTCCCATTTGATTCTCATGATTAGGTTGTAATCATGAGGCTCTCGCTCAAGAGTGGACCTTCCCAAAATCTTGTGACGTCTTGTCACAAACAAAACCATAAAACTGAAAAACACATCATACAAGAAACATAGCTCGCTGACATATCATTTTTCTCCTTCAAAGAAAAAAAATTCACATCATGTGAATATCTCCATGTACTCTTACATATTGGTGTACAAAACCATCAACCAAACACAAGTCGACAAAACATGCCTCTTCAAACAACTGACTCTCAAGTCAAATAATAGCTCATGTACAAAATTTCATATTTGTTGCATTTAAGTGTGTCAACATAACTCTACTTTCAGCATCTTGCTTCATGCAACATGCACCATACTTGGAATTTGCAAAGAAATTCATGAAACATCAAAATACATCCAAGGCCTTAATTGGATAATAAATATAACCATCCCTTACCAAACCATTTGAATGGCGCTTCTTTCAATTGCACTTCATCATCATGTGAATCATCCTGACCCTCATCGATTATGGAATCCTCTTTT
Organism: Pinus albicaulis; assembly: GCA_034641835.2. Taxonomy (NCBI): domain Eukaryota; kingdom Viridiplantae; phylum Streptophyta; class Pinopsida; order Pinales; family Pinaceae; genus Pinus; species Pinus albicaulis. The sequence goes on from CM076575.1 coordinate 12,865,370, forward strand.
CCATTCTTGTCAATATCTCTTTTAACCTTCTTCAAATGTCGTGGATGCCTTGTTGGATACAAAGTATAACACTTGTCTACAAGGTGACCTTTCTTATGGCAATGAGTGCAAAACAATTGCATCTTATTTTCAACATCATTTTCCTTGTCCAATGGGCCTTTGACTTTTTGCCTCATTTATTTAGAAAGTTTCATGTGCATGGATATCTTCTTCCAACATCTATAAACATTATGATTATTCAAACCACAAAAGGAACATGCAAACTTTTCCAAATTTTATGTGAATATTTACCATGTTTATCATAATCAAAAGCAATTTCATTAAAGGCAGATTTATACCTTGAACATTCACCTTTGTCGCCTTCTTGAGGAGATGAATTTGATGACGTAGTAGCTCTTCTCTGAATACTAGCAATGAATTCAATGACTCTAGAGCTTTCAACATCCTCTTCTTTTACATTCTCATTAGCTGCATGATTATTAACATCTTCTTGCAAAGTGGGTGTCAAACTTTTCCATTCATCATGAACACAAACTTCACAAGCTTGAGGTAATGAACATGAAATGAAATTCCTTCTTGGAACAGCTTCATGTGCCTCCTTGGCTTTGGAGCATTCTCCATCATGTTTTCCATAACCAAGACCCAAATAATTAGGCCTTTCCTTAACAACATTTGGCTCAGCTATGCCTTGTACATGTTTGCCCTTAACCATTTACTTTCATAGCCCATTTTCATCAAAAATTTGGACCTTATTCCTCTAGTGTGTCTCTCAAAAGCACGTACACATTCATTTTGAGAGGAAATTGAAGACAGAAACCAATAGCTAATTATTCTGACTAACCTTGACTAAAATGAGCTAAATTGTACTTTGATACCAACTTGATTTGAATATGGACAAACTAGTTTTGTTGTGCTATCTCCCTCATCAGTTAAATAAAAATGTGTTTAGGATCGTCTAAAGTTAGCCAATTGGGAAGGGGTTTATGTGTCAAGTTGTAAGTGTATTTTGTGAGAAATTTATGAGTTAATTAGCTTTTAAAAACTCATGTGTACAACAAATAAAATGCAAAATTTTTATTTTGGAAATTTTTTTCCCTCAATCCAGATTCCGATCATTGGACATGTAAGAGGAAGAAAGAGGGAATTCACTTTTCAAATTCTAGACCTTGTCTAAACCAAAATAAACTAGAGGTTCGGTTTTCAAATACATTCACTTTCTTGGAAAAGTTCTAGCTACCAAAAGTCCATATGCCAATCTACCTCCCAAGAAATCCATTTATTACACCACTGGTTAGTTTTTTGTCTTCCTATATTCTTTATCAACCTCTTCGAGTGATTCTTGAAATGTGGATACTTAAATCCTTCCTAAAAATTTGATCTCTAAAACGAGAAGACATACAAGGTCATTTTAAGTCATTCCTCTACCCAATTATAAAAACCAAGTGAATATTTCTACATATTGATTTCTGTCCCATAAACTGTACAATATAGGTCAATTTTTTCCTTTAACTTATTTAAATAGTGTTAGTGCACAATTGTTCAATGGTCTGATGAAATTTCATTGATAAAGGCATGATTATGCCAATCCATGTTGCATATTTCCATTAACAATGTTTACTTACATGTAAAACAATGTTGTCTCTACTTTTATGTTATTTTGAGTTTGCTTTTAGTGTTGAAATTGGAATATATGATATTAATTTATGACTTGCAATTATAGCTGCTGAGATACTATTCTTTTTCTCCACTATATTTTTATTTCTAGTCCTCTGGGTGCTTTCTTCATAATTTTTTTTTTTTACTAATTGAAGGGATTCGTAATTCTATATTTTACCATATTGCTTGTTGGTTCCATGTAGATTTAATTGAAATATAATAGGTGGTTTCTGTTTTTGGGATGTTTGTAAAGTTTTTGGCACATCATATTGAATTTCTATAATGTGTAGCTCCCTAACATTCAGATAGAACCTTCATTGAAAAATGTGAGGGGGGTTTCAAATTCACATTGGATAACACCCTCCTCTGGGATAAAAAAGTTTAACAAACACAATAATAGAGAAACAATTAGTGACGTCACCAAAAGATGTAGCCTCTTCAAGGTATCATATCCTCTCATCAAGGTAAAGAATCTATTCACCAAAAATGTCCTATGGAAATGATGGTTTAAGAAACAAAACTAGACAAAAACCTTCAGTGAGAACAACAAAATCTAAAACCTCTTCAAGGTCTTCAATCTACTCGTAAATTTAAATTGTGTCTTGATCAAGTCCAACAACAAAGAAACATTTAGTGACAACACCAAAATCTACAACTTCTTCAACGTCTTCTAAACCATCTTCAAAGTCAATATTGTGTGCATCAAATTCCTCAGCAAGGTCATCAATGGAGTCATCAAAACTACTATTTCAAACTTCAATGCCAAAAATAAGTCAAAAAAATTCAATTTCTCCTCCAAATTCTTCTCTGAGCAAAGCTAGCATCATGTCGTCGAGAAATTCAGTAATTCCACAAGGAAATTCTATCAAAGTTAAAACAAATCCTTTTCATCCATATTTAATGCCTACTTTTTCAGGTGGAACACCTCCAAATTTAGGGAACACAATGCCATAAAATACAACTTTACCTAATAGGTGTAGACCTAGAACCCCCAACTTTGCATGACACTTACAACTGAAGATCCTATGGTAAGTAGTTTGAGAAGAGAGTCACGGTCACTGAGTTGAGCCAAAGAAATATTTTGGTATGACAACCTTACTTGTGATAGGTATAGCTAGCAGACTACCAAACTACATGGTAATGGCATTCAAAATGTGAAAATTCCCATTTCACTTGGAAATAAGATGGTAGAGAAAGGTATAGATGAAAGGAGATATCTATCTATGGTAAAGAAATCAAACAGTTCTATCAATTCCACCTTGCAACTCTAAGAGACATTGAATTAAATTTCATCTCAAGACAAGGCTTTGGGAGGACACTCTCAAAGCCAACCTTCGTTATGGCTTTGAAACACATGGTAAGTATTGACTCAGCAACCTTATTTGCATAATTTTTTCTAGCATGGACCTTAATGTCATAGCCTTCTTTTGCCTAAAATGAATGCAAATTTCCTTGCAATTTGGCTTGCAACAGTCATAATTCATGCTCATGGAACATGATTGTGTTGCAATTGTGATAACATCTGCTGTATGCAGAAGATTTAATAAAAAATGATCGAAAATGACATTTTTTGCTCTGTTTTTTTCAAGATTTAAGGAAAATTACACCAAGTAGCTTCCAGCCTCATATGACCATCATGTCAAACTCATCTCAAGATATTGTCCAAGTAAGAGCCACCAAAAGCAAGCAATATAGTATACAGGACTCTCCAATTTCAATTAGCAGCAATGACAGTTCTAAGTATGGTGCAAACATTGCTCCAGATCCTCAATGGGGCATGTTTGATGACAATAATTTGGGGAGTGAGAGAGGGAGATGGTAGGAGAAAAAATTCAAGGAATCCACGGGAAATTGAAAAATATATAACTAATAAGGTTTTGAATAAGATCAAAGTAAAAGTCGACAAGATAGGAAATAATTTGTGCCATTGAGTTGCTACCCGGATAATAGATGTCATCTGGCATAATGTGCTTAACATCATGAATGTTGTTAGTAATGGGTAGTTAGTATGCATCAATTTCAGTGTTCAATCATCATGAGGATCATGACATCATGTCCTACCATAGCTTTTTTCCTATTCATTTCTATAGTTCTAATGCAATCGACGTTCTATGGAAGAATGTTTGAACACGATGAATCTTAGTTTCAATGTTGAAAGTTTTTTTTCTAATTCATTTTCAATATAAAATTCTTCCCTTAACTATCAATAAAATATATTACATGTTAGTAATGTCACACAAAATGGTTCCCAGTTGAGAAGTCTCAAACATTGAAAAAAGTCATGTGAAAATCCCTTGTATCTATAAAAAGTTGCCCAACAACATAAAGCCTATCAAAATTGACACATGGACATAAATTTTAGAAGCAACATTTCTTTAAATCTGCTTGAAATAAGTGGGGGAAAAACCAAAATTCTTTCCATAAAGGCACAAAAGTAGTTTTCATAGATTTCCAAACAATTCACTAACTATCATGATGAAACTTGCAATTAAAGGGGTACCTTATTTGTCATTAGGAATGGACTACAACCATTATTATTTCCCTAAAAAATTGTGATAATGTAAATTCAAACATCATTAACATGATAAAAATATTTGGTTGGCTTCTTATTCTTCGAAATAATGAGGAAAATTGTTAAGAAATTATCAATCTGGGGTAGTGGTGGAGGACTACATGGACTAGCTATGGTGATTCTCGCCTTTAGCAATCAACAAAATTAGATTCATAACTTGGCCTTCTACTAGAATTTTGTGATTCCATAGAGAAAGCAGCTCGAGAGTATGAGAACCAATAAATTGTTTCCTGCTCATAGTGCAAAGAGATCCCCTAAATATTCTTGCAATTGGCATAGATATTGCACATCCTACTAACTTTTGCATTTGAAAAAAAAATTGCATCTAAATAATGAAGTCTTGCATATGTAGTTTATTTGTTAAATCCGAAATAAAAATTTGACCATCTTAGCCATTATTAAAATCTAAACAAGAATTATTTCTTCTCTTACACACTTGAGAAATAGAATTCCAGCTCTAATAATCTATTGAGGTCTATGGAAGTTAATGGCCTAAGACACTTTGTAACCTAAGAGAGAAACCTATTAGGAAATGGGTGAAGTTGGTATTACACACCCAATTGGATAACCTTGAGGAGAAAACATTTCTCCCACTTTATTTGTTGGCATAACCTAGTAAGTGTTATTCACTAGCATGTATTTTGTAAAGGCCTCGACCCAGTTCCAATTCAACTCCATCCACCAGGTTGTAGAGGATTCCAAGCCTAATTTCATGAAAAGTAAGTTGGGGATGATCACATTGACCTGCTTGATGACATGTCTATGAATATTGACTACCTTGAACTATTTTTATACGTAGAGAAAGAGACACATTCCCATGTCTGAGCATGAAAATTTTCTTTGATATTGTTAATGCCTCTAGTGTTTACTTCTACAAGTTCTATATGCAGAGTCTGTAAAGGGCTAGGTAGCCTCTGGATCTCATCTTCTATGAAAGGTGACATATCTAGTAAATGCCTTTATAGTCAATCTCTAGAATGGATCTAAATAGAAGTTATTCATTTTAATATCCATAAAACACAACAACTTTAAGGTAAACTATGTACATGTGTCATTTCTCCCACAAACTAAAGGTTTCCTCTAATATCCATAAAACACAACAACTTTAAGGTAAACTATGTACATGTGTCATTTCTCCCACAAACAAATGTTAATAAAATGTCTACTGATCTATTGCGTGGGGCAATGCCAATTCATGATTCATCTATCAAAGATGATTTAGAATTATACAGAGCAATGCCAATGCAAATTTCATCTCTCAAAGATGATTTGGTTTTGAGATGCTCTTCTTCAAAAATTCAAGATTCATCTCTCATTAAAGATGAATTAGTGTTGAGACGCTCCTCTTCAAAATTTATTGATGGAAATTGTAACATATCTTGGATATTTTTGTGTTCTGTACTTATAAATGCGTCTTTTCTAATGATCATGTGTTTTTTTCAATTATATACCAAGTGTTCTCCCACCACACCATGTAAAGCGCAACTTGGTGAACTTCACGTTTTTATAAAATTAAAATGCGGGGACTTCAAGAAATTTTTGTTTAAATGCAGTTTCACTTCTTTTTTAATGACCATGTGTTTTTTTCAATTTATACCAAGTGTGCTCCCACCATGTAAAGCGCAATTTGGTGAACTTATCATTATTATATATTTTTTTTTTCTTAAATTGAGTTTCACACATCGATTATTGTTTTGAAAGTTGTGTTCTACATAATTTGTGTACACTAAATTACAAATTGATTTTCTGAAATTTATTTTGTGTAAATGTCCACCAATAGATATATATATCATGGAGGATGAATGACGAAGATCAACAGAATCCCATATGGGGATTCAGGGATCGGGGGATGTTCACGGTATTTAAATATAATCTTAAATCTCCATACATGTGTGTACATATGGAATTGATTTTTTATTAACTTTGTGAGTTAAATTAGTTGTTAATAAGTTTCATTTTTTAATTTTTAGGAGGTTAGAGGAGAAGGGTTTCTACTCCATCCATGGAGCGTGCCCATGGTTCAACCAGTCGTGGTATGGTTCACACAATTTAATCAATGAATATGTATATGTATTTATATGTACACATGAATGTATTTTTCAATTGATTATAAATTCATATTTGTTTATGAAGCTTCTCCCTCATCTCGAGAGGTTGGTGGTGGTTCAAATCCACCTAGAGGGCCATCAATGAGTGGTAGCAGGTTGCGTGAAGGGGGTGATATTTATTCCCCCGAAGGCCAATCAACACCTGTTGGTTCTCAGCAGGGTCATTTTGGGTCTGGTTCTCAGCAGGGTCATTCTGGGTCTGGTTCTCAGCAGGGTCATGTTGGAGAAGATGCTAACCAACAACGTCAAGGTTGCCATCAATTTCAATATTTTTTTCATTAAATTTGTACAACTTTTTTTACATGTGTTTTTTCTAATATACGAAATTTTATATATATTGATGCAGAGGCCGAAAATGTTCCAACTAGTGGTCAAAATAGACGCAGGGAAGACCGCTACATTCAAGAAGAAGGTTGTCTACCCAGCACAACTTATCCGGCCGACATTACTGATATACCATGGGAAACCAACATGGCGCAATGCATCTTACAAAGGTGTGAAAGACTTTATGCAAAATTGCAAAGAGATCTCGTGGCTTTGTCTCTACCTGCCGAGAGTCGACAAAGACTTGAAATAGTTACACATTCATTGGGCGAAATTGTAAATGTGTACAGAACTCTTGGGCCAACGACTGATACATTTGTAGAAGTGATGAGAAAAATAAAGGAAACAATAATGGGTCCAGATAAATGGGAGGATGTAAAACAAAAAGTTACAAAAGAAGTGGCCAAGTCGATGTTTAATTTCAAGGAAGGGCCAAAAAGAAAAATGTTGAAGGTACAATATTTCAAGCACCCAAACATAGCTCGTTATTTGTATGATAGGCACCTTGTGGCCTATGGAAGGCTCCCATGGAACGACGAGGTTCCTGTTTATTTTGCACAAATGTTTTGTGCAGAATTTTTTTTGGGTATGAAACCCAACTACAATGACCTTCCGTCAGAATTTTTTGGCCCGAGGAAAGATCGATTATATGACCGTAAGGGAACTAAGCGAGATGTGGAGTTGCCTCGCCCTGAGCCGCCATTGGTGAGTCGACCTTTTCGGATCAAAACTCTGCGGTCAGAGATGGATGCAGCTTCTCAAATAAGTCGAGAAGCAAGGGATGTTATGATCGACAATGTTTACAGTGGATTGGATGGAGTCGATGTTTGTTTAAATCGACAAAGAGCACGTGAAAATGCACATGCCAATTTTGTGTATTGTACAGATGAGGAGATTGACAACATGAATGTTAAAGATCTCCGAATATATGCAAAAAATTATCGCAATGGTTTGCAAGACCTAATTCTTCATGAGCAAGAGGGCACCGGAACGATATGTGTTAATGACCTTAGGGTTTGAAATTATTTTAACATACATATACATGTGTACAATTTGTAATAAATACATGTGTATGTACATGTATACATTTATTTGTATGTACATTAATCTAACAAAAATGTATGATTATATGTTAAAACACCATTTGCAGTTCTCACACATGATGCATGACGAAAATTTTAATATCACGTTCAGGACCTCTGGTTCAAACAATGCATATGGGTCTGACCATCAAGATATGTTGGCAAATGTTAGTGTTTTTTAAGTGATTTTAAAATAAATAATTGTGCACACATGTACATGTATGTATATATAATTTGATAAAATGTTTTAACAGATATCGATTCCGTCCGATGTTTTTGGGATGACGGTGCCTTCTTCTTCATTGGGAGATGTACCTTCTACTTCCTTGGGAGATGAGCCACAAGTATGGAAAATTTTTCACAAGTTTAAAATTTATGTTTAAAAGTTATATATATATTCCACCACAAAAAGTTCCATTAAAAATTGAGATATATATATATATATATATATATATAGAGAGAGAGAGAGAGAGAGAGAGAGAGAGAGATCTATATTTTGAGTTATTTAAAAATTTTTGAATTTAGGTTCCTATAGAAGATTTCTTTAATCCGCGGACTCTAGCGACGGAGATAGGAACATCCACAGCATTTGAACAAGTTGTCTTTAGTTCCTTTTTTAATATTATTGAAAATAAGTTTATATATGTACACGTGCATTTTCATTTGAAAGTTTTTACTATATATATATATATATATATATATTTAACTGTACATGTATATTGTATAGTTTACTGCTGCAGATGTTCATATGGGAGAACTTGTTCATCAAATGGAGAGGGAACCTTATGAGGTATTGCATGATTTTTTTGTTATATTTTGTTTTTACATGAAGTTCTAGATATATATATTCTCATTCATTTTTAAAACATCAAATTTTAATGTTCAAGTACATGTGCATTGTGTATGTAGGTTTCCCATGATGCTTCACATGATAGGGCGTGGATTGAGACCCTGATAGGAAAGACGCTAGATCCGTCTCTATTTGATGGACATGATTTGTAGATTTGATTTCAAGATTTATATGGCCTTAAAATTTGTTATTTACTTGATACAGTTTGATACTTGTGAGATCTACAATTTTTGGACATATTTTATTACATTGTCAATATAATTTGTTTTGTTTCAAAAAGTTAATTTTTGGATGGTTTTAGTACTTTTGGCATGTGAATGTGAAGTAATGTTGTCATCTATAAATTAATGTTGTCATATGAACTACATTTGGCATGTTATGTAATGACATGTGTTATAATTTGTTTTGTTTTTAAAATTTAAGTTTTGGATGCTTGGAGTACATTTGGCATGTGAAGTAATATTGTGATCTATATTTTTTTGTTAAATTAAAAGTTAAAAGTTTTGGATGGTTTCAATCTACATTTGGCATGTGATATTTAATGTTAAATGTTTTTGTTGGATAGTTGAATTATAATTGGCATGGCATGTAAAGTTTTTAAAACTCAAGTTTTGGATGGTTTCAATCTACATTTTGCATGTGATATTTAATGAACTTTAAATGTTTAATGTTTTAATGTTGCACAATATATAATCAAAAGGTTTTTAAAACTTAAAGTTTTGGATGGTTTCAATCTACATTTGGCACATGTGGTATATAATTTTAAATGTTTCTATTGGATCTAGTTGAACTATAATTGGCATGGCATGTGAAGTAACGATCTATATATAATCAAAAAGTTTTTTGAACTCAAGTTTTGAACGGTTTCAATCTACATTTCGCATGTGATGTTTAATGTTTTAATGTTGCACGATATATTATCAAAAGTTTTTAAAATTTTAAAGTTTTGGATAGTTTCAATCTACATTTGGCACATGTGGTATATAATGTTAAATGTTTCTATTGGATAGTTGTTCACTATAATTGGCATGGCATGTCAAGTAATGTTGCACAAATCCATTTTGGATGGTTGAAGTACATTTGGAATCTTAAGATTTCTTTTGATCTCTACATGTAGTCTTGTTTGAATGAAAAAATTTCCAATAAGAAGAACATAGCTTTTCAATGCAACTAACCATGTATCAATTGAGCTCTAATTGAAAAAAGAGTTTAAAGAAGTAGATATATGTACAAATCATCCCTTTAATTTTGATTGGAAATATAAGTCTAGTATAGATATATGTTTGTTGAATTTGGGTCAATGTCGTTAATGCACTCAAATAGGTAGCCTTGTTGATTCATTTACATTGTGGAAACTTTTTACCAGAAAATCCAACTAGTTTTTCATCAATGCACATAGAAAAACTACTTGGAACAATTAATTGCATTCTAGAACATATCTATCCAATACAAGTAACATTTTTCATCAATGCACATTGAACATATCCGACCATTGGACAAACAAATTTTGTACTAGATTTTCAATCAGGAATAGAGACGTGGGTCAAATCCCACCAAAAGTCGGAGAAGTGCTCCGAGTCTCTTGTCTGAAAGGAATCTTCATACAAAACTATACTACGGATGATTTATTTACATTGTGTCCATACTTTTTACCAGAAAATCCAACTAGTTTTTCATCAATGCACATAGAAAAACTAGTTCTAGTTAATTGCATTCTAGAACATATATGTTGAGTACGTAAATAATTTTTCATCAATGCACATAGTAAAACTGCTTGAACAAATAATTTCATTCTAGAACATATATATATATATATATCCAATATATGTAACATTTTTCATCAATGCACATGTATAGAAAAGCTACTTTCAGTTGATACTAGAGCACATGCATGTACCAAAACAATTTGTACATGTGCAAACACTTGCACAAATAACATAAGCAGCTCAATTTTTAGTTGAGTACTGGAAGTTCTAAAACATATTTAATCCAAAGAGAATAAATTGTTGGACAATTCAATCAAAAAAATTCTAATGGAATTCCATCTTCAATAATCTGTTCATGATCGGATATTGACATTTTCCATCTCTTAATTTTCGATTTTTTCTTTGATTGAACTTCTATCAACTTTATGTGTGCTGCACACACCAAGTGACTATATTGACAACTTATGGAATCAGGTTCATAGTCTTCAAAGTAAACAAAGTCTCCATTTTGATGAGTTTGTCTGAAAAAATAACCTTTCAGTATAATAGACCCTCTGTCATACTGAAATCCGTGATCATTATAGTCTTGTAATAATTTCATTTTTCGTTCAGTGCAACGCATCAAATAATACTTCACATTTTCATCGTTGTCAATAGGTGAAATTACAACAAAAACATCTCATGCATAATAAAATAAATTTAACATTTAATTATGCATATTTAAATTTATTTCTAGATCTTCAAATAATTAGAAAGTAATTCAAATGTTACCTTCTCTAACGAGATCAGAAATTCGATCACCATCGGATGATATTGTAGCTTCCTCTGATTGCATTTCTTCAAACATTGCAACAAACATTTTTCCCTTTGTATTTAGCTCTGTATGTTTCCAATCATTCACATACATTTTTTTTTCACAAACGTCATTGGATTTTGTGTTGTCTATGCAAACATCACAAAAACAAGAATATTTTCTTTTATCCAATGCAAACACATTTATGGACAACTTTGTTTGAATTGAATGCAATTTTCGAGTCCCTTTTATTGTTTCAACGTCATTTCCAATTGATCTATCTACGTCTTCGATTCCAATATGCCAGAAAAACCTTTATATGGAAAATTAAAAAAAGAATTTGTAAATATGATATCAAAATACAATTAAAAATAATCATTGCATGATAAATGTACAATGTTTAAAATTAGATTTCCAATATAAATTAAATTGAATGTACCTTCGCACTTCTCTTGATGGGTTAGTCTCATGGCTTAGAGCAGCGATGCACCATTGAACAACTTCTTTAGCGTTCACAAGTCGGCTTGCAGAGTGGTTCATTTGATATCTTCGAAGTGCTCATTTTATGCATGCTCCTGCACCGTCATGTTCTCCTTTTCCATGGCCAGTCTCAAATAAATTCCAACAATGTTTAATGCAGGTTTTCTTATGAAGACAACACAACAAAAAAAATGATCGTGCAGATTTGAATTGACCTGCGCATCCGTCTGACCATATCCAATGTTCATTGAATGTTATTCCACGATTTTTCAATGAATCATAAATTTTTCCAAAACAATATTGTACAAAACATGTATCATGCGTACGATCGTCACTGATATAAAAATGATATTCTTTAATGATATGTCGATTTTCACTCGTGCTTTCTATATGATCGACATTTTGTTCAACATGTCTATATAGAATATGGACGAGCATGGAGACTTGGTCAGAGTGATAGTATTCACTCTGAATTTCTTTTTGTGGAACAAATGTGTAGTTTTCTGCAAAATCAATCACTGACAAAATGGTTCCTAGTGGAAAAACTTCACGAGATTTTTTGAATTGCAAGTCTTGCCATCGAGCTCTATGGGAATGCTTGGTGTATTTGTAAATTTCTGCCTCAAACTTTCTCAAAAAGTCTATCAGAAAAATTTCGTCTTTTAGTAATTCAATTCTTTTAACACTATTTGCACCTTGAATCGATGTATCGATATATTCATATCTCTTCCATTTCACTTTCATGTTGGACAATGATTGATCATTTATATCAATACGATATTTGTTTTGAAATTTAGTCAAATTTCCACAATCATCGCATTTTTACCACCAACACATTTCTTTTTGTAAAATAGTTCATCGCTTTCTCTTTCACATAGAATTTGAGATATGAATTCACGGATAGTGGAAGGAGGAGGTGAATCCTTCCATAATGTTCTACCGAAATCAAGGAATGTGTCATAATATAACTCAAATTCCGCATGATAACGACAACAACAAGTGTCGCGTACGGTGATAGGTTTTACATACCATGGTTTTTGTTGAACAAAAGCACTGAGTGAAACTTGAATTTGACGATTCTCTTCTTTGAACTTGTTGAATAACTCTATTTGAGTGGTTTCCAAGAGATGTTTTTCATGTTCTTCGTATTTATTTCGTGCTATTCTTCTTCGCATCACATGTCTTGCAGTGGGTGAAACATGCGAATTGTTCTTCCAATATTCATATATTATTTTTTTAACATCTTCTCCAAGTCTATCTTTGTATGGTTGCCTACAAATAGCTCTCCAACAAGCGGGTTCATCATTTACATCTATTTGCAGTCGAAATTTTCGATGTTTGTGCAGAGTTTTTCGCGAGGTTCCTAGTGCTCGTGCCATAGATGTTAGATTCAAACGATTCTCTTGAGTACTTGGTGAAACCATTGCCATTTGTATTCCTCTACGTATATTTGAAACCTCTTTATCTCTAGATCTCTTAATTGACTCTATAGCACTACTCATATTTTTTATCACTTCTTCTTTCATTTTTTATCTTTGGTTGATTTTCGAATACCCAATAGTGTCGTCGCTTCTTTTAATTTCCTTGATGATAGGAGACCTTTCAATATTTGAGCTTGAACTGTCACTTGCTCATTTTTTAAATACTTTTCAAAAATTCTATCGACACGATATCGTATAACATGGTCAGGTTTTTTATCTCCATATGTGTGAGTGTCAAAATTTTCTAACATCTCATTATCGATAGTGATTTCATCTGTACATATTTGAAAAAATAGTACATATTCAATAAATAACTAAATTAATAAATATATCTATAATTTCAATGATATGTGCATGTGTTTAATATATATATATATACATACCTTGTGATTCAATTTCTTTATTTGGATTTCTTTCAATATTTTCACCATCTTCAATCATTGGTTCAATATCTCTTTCACTTTCTCTTTCAAAATTTTGTATCTCATCATCAATGTTTTGAGGAATATCTCTGTCTATTTACATTAAACAAAATATTTTTCAAATTAGTTCATCAAATAAAAATTAAGCTTCACATTTTACACTAGGAAAATTTTAAATATATCAATAGATCATAATATTTACATTTACATACCTGCTTCAATTTTTGCTTGAGGTTGATTTTCCTCTTCAATATTTGAGAGGGTTTCTAACTTTCTTTTGCGAGATTGTCTCGTCTCTTCTCTACGTTCCTCAGGGTTTCTTTTTTTATCATATTTTCTTGCACAATTCCTTCGATTTCCCATGATAATAGGGTATGAAGTTCAAAAAATTTCCTTCAAAAATTAGACAATAACTCAATTAGAAAAAACATCACAAAAAATTTAATTTAAAAAAAAATGATTTAAAATTTTTTGCAAAAAATACATACTCCAATCCAAAACACTTACTTTAAAAAATTCGAGAAAAAAAAGTCTTATAAAAATGAAATGAACCTCAAAAGATTTACTTCAACTCAAAACACGTACTCTAAAAAAATGTCACTTCAAAAAATGCCTCCAACTTTTAAAAAAAAGGCCACTTTAAAAAATTACTTCCAGAAAATGTCTTTTCGAAATTAAGCCCAACTCCATACTTTCAAAAAAAATGAAGCACCAAAAACATCCAAAAAAATGTATCACATACCTCCAAGAAATGTCCTTTGAATGTACGTCCAAGAAAATTCCTTAAGCCCAAAACAATTTTTTGCAAAATCAGGCCGCCTCCAAGAAATGTCCTCCAAGAAAATTCTTTAAACCCAAAACAATTCTTTGCAAAATCAGTCTGCTTCCAAGAAATGCCCTTAAATCCAAACCTCGAAGAAATTTTTTTAAACCCAAACCAAGACCTTTGTAAATGAAGAAAATTGTCCTTCCAAATTTTGTAAAATGCATGTATTGCTACCCTTTACTTCAGCAATGCTGAAAGGTCCAAACCAAAGGTTATCAAATTTCTCATGTTTTTCTATGTCCTCCCTCATAGCATCCCATCTCAAAACTAGATCTTCTTCCCTAAAATATATTTCCCTTGCCTTCCTACCAAAAAGAAATTTCATCTTACTCCGATATTTCCTTAGCTTATATTGAATTTCAACCCTACTTTCATTTAATTCAATAATCTGATTTATCCTTCTAGATAAATCACCAGGTTCTTCATTGACCTCTTGTAAAAATTTAAGAATAGGGAAAGCTAAATTGGTAGGAAAGATGGCCTCTTTACCATAGACCAGCTGAAATGGAGATTTACCTATTGGCCTTTTGGGAGATATTCTGTTAGCCCAAACTGCATAGATAAGGTGATTGTCCCAATTTTTCTTATGGTCTTCTAAAGTCTTTTTAATTACCATTACTAGACTCTTGTTTGATGACTCTGCAAGACCATTTCCTCGTGGATACTAAGGAGTATAATGATGTAGTAAATTTTTATACTTCTGATAGAACTCAATCATTTTTATACTACTAAATGTTGCTGCATTATTAGTTACTATCTGTTGAGGAAATCCAAATCTCGATAGAATGTTTTCTTCAATGAATTTAATCACTACGGTATATGTAACATTTCTAACTGGAATTGCCTCCACCCATTTAGTGAAGTAGTCTGTGGCAGTTAAAATCCATCTACGTTGATTACTTGATGTTGGGGTAATCTCTCCTATAAAATCTAATCCCCATTGTAAGAAGGGTGTTGAAACTAACACTGGAACTAGTATAACGGCTACAAGTTTTTGTTTTCCAACAAACATCTAACATGGAATGCAACTTCTAACCTTTGCTCCTACTTGTGAAAACACAATAGGCCAATAGAATGTCGCCCTTAGTATTTTGTATGTTGTGGCTCTAAAAGCATAGTATCCTCCACATATCCCTGTATGAAACTACTCAATGATTCCTTCTGTTTCACTTTCTGTCAAGAAAAGAAAAAGAATGTTGAGAGGATCCTTCTAGTAAAAGTTTTCATTTATAATATAATACTTTACATATTTAAACTTAAGTGTCTTAAATTGATTTCTTGAAAATTGACTAGGACACTCAAATTTGATCAGAAAATGTACAATATTTGAATACCAATCTAATAGTAGAAACTTTTCGTTAATATGAACAGGGACTGTTTGGTTTGAAGATAGAGGTTCTTGTGCGTTCTTCCCTTTAGAATCTTGTGAATGTTCTTGTGGATTATACCCTTATGAATTTAAGGAAGGTTCTTGTGGATTCTCCCCATGAGATTTGGAAGAAGGTTCTTGTGTATTCTTCTCTGTGACTTCAAAAACTGAATTTATTCCTATGACCTTACAATGGGATTCAGCTAACAATTTGGCCAAACCTTGACCTTTTACTAGCTTAGTGGTTTTAATACTGAGATCAAACTCGAGGATTTGGGTGATCCATCTTCCTCTTCTCCCATCAGTGTCTGGTTGGTTGAGAAAAAATTTTACATCACTGTTAGGAACACAAGCGGTAATGGTTGAATGGAGGACATAAATTGTGAAAGATTTTAGGTCTTGAACCAGAGAGTAGTCTTTCTTTTCAATAATTTCATACTTGATTTCTGCATCTCTCATGACTTTACTGAAAAATGCTATGGGTTGATCATCACCATCTTCATATTTCTGTAAAAGGACAACAACTAAAGTGGTTTCAGACGCAAAGGAAAATATACTAAATGCCTCAGAATAATTGGGGCTAGCTAAAGTTGGTGCTTCAAAGATGGCCTTTTTAATCTGATCAAAAGCATATCTAGCAGGAATATTCCATTTAACTTCATGATTATTTTTAATCATATCAGTTATGTCTTTAACTATTTCAACATAGTTAGGAATGAATCTCTTCAAGAAGTTAATTTTTCCAAGAAAATATTGGATCTCCTTATTCTTTGGCAATGAAAGTGATTGGATTTTTTATACGCTTTTAGGATCAATCACTACTCCTTCCTTTGAAATTATGTAACCAATAAACTTTCCTTCTTTGATAGAAAACAAAGACTTCTTGGGGTTAGGAGATATCCCGAATTTTCTACACCTGTCAAAAACTTTCATCAAGTGTTTTAAATGTTTCTGATTTGAGTTAGAAAATACAATAAGATCATCTAGATATATAAAAAAAAAACTTGTTTTTCTTACCCACAAAAGATAATTCCATAGCTATTTTAAATTGTAATATTCCCTTTTTTGATGTCACATATGACAGGGCTAGGATGGACTTCTAGAGTTAGAAGCAGACCGGTCACAGGTACAAGTTGGTGTCATCAGCGGGCCTAGGGGCTTTTTGGAGGAGTTTTGAAGGGTTTCTATGCGGTTGGGTGGCATTCGCTTGATATATTCCATCATCCGAGCAGTTTGGCTTTCGTTCTGATGCATTCTGACAACTTTTGGAAATTTGAGTTATTTGTGGACTTAACTCAGCGGATTACGCTCAAGGTGGCATTCCAGGAGGAATACAGGATGGAACACCCTAGTGTAATAGCTCATTGGAACTGGGATGAATATACCTACATGATGGGATGAGTGGGCATGAGTTTCAGTGACCAGAGGAGTCATGGTAGCCAATTTACTCTTTTCTGCATTAAAAATGAATATTTTAATAAGAGGGAAAAGTGCACCATGAATAAAATAATAATAAAATAATTCTCTAGAAGGCTCCAAGAGATCTATAAAAGAAAGGGAGGAGGTCATTGAGAGATATCCTTGGATCATATCATTTTATTGTGTGAGAAGTGTGATACGCAGTTCTCTACTTCAGTCGTAGCCCTAGGACGGAAACCCTCGGGTGATTTGTGAGTGTTGGATGAAAACCTAACTCTATTGAGGAGAATTCACTCAGAAGTTTCGCAGAGCTTCAGGGATTGGTGTGAGGATCATTCATGTCTTCAACTTGTGCTTCATTATCTTCAGTGGGTTCAGTGACAACTGTTGCCGGAGGGAGAGTGCAGCAGTTCAATTTTGGAGGCCAACGCAATGCAACAGTTCATCTTGGTGTCCAGTTTTCCATCTCAACTATTTTGGGTCAGATTTATATGTAAGCCCAGTTATTACTTATAATAAAATGTTGAGATTCTTCATGTTCTATTTGTTAATGGATTGCAGTATTTTATGTGTATTTATTTTACATGGCAATCTTCTGTTGAGTAAATAGTGATTTTATAGTATAATGTCGAGTTTAGTTATTTTTCTGCATTTTTAGTTAAAATATCCCTTTTGGGATATTACAGTGGTATCATAGCTTCAATCTTGGATCAGCCTGTGGGTTTCCAGTTTTCAATTGTAGCTATTTTGGTTAGAAGGGCCTACACAGTCATTGGAGGAGGCTCATTTATGGGAGCTGCATTGGTGGGATTTTAGAGCTGGGGTGTTGGGAAATTGATAGGAGAGTCATATGGGGAGGTTTATGGGATTTTGGAGAGAAATGATTGATTAGCAGCTAAAATGCCAAGAAACGAAATTGGAAGAGAGACAAACTACAAAGGATCATATTTTGAAGGTTGGAATTAAAAGAAACCCTTTCTGGGTTTTGGGCAACGATCACCTTCCCGAATTCCTAGAATTTTCTGAGCAATTTTCAGTGGGTAAATCAAAGGCCGAAGTTAGGCAGCAGTGTAGTCTTGGAGCAGCAGTGCAGTTTCTAGAGGAGCTTGCTATTGGAGTAGTTGGATTTCCTTGCAATCATCACATGGTGCTTATATCTTGCCTTGTGCAAGTCCAGCTAAACAACTATTACTTCCATATATGTTATTGAAACATTGAATTTTTTAAAACAACTCTTAAATCAGCATAGCTGTGCCTCAGTGGATTGCGATCTAAACTAAAGACCAAAAAGATTAAAAAATGCAGAAGTTAGTTCCTTGAAACAAAACAACAGACCCTTCTCCAAGTAGGTACATAATTTGCTCCAACAAAGGCACCCGAGGAATTTACAAAAGGAGAGAGAAGTAGGAAATTGGCTTTATGCACTTGGGATGGACTTAAAGAGCAGAAGATCAGAAAATGAATTTCCCATGCTGGAGAAACTGGAATCATGTCTTCCAAAGATAGAGCAATCCGATTAGAGTTTAAATTGAGCCTTGGAGCCATCTATGCTTGCATTGGTACAAGCCAGATTCTTGGAACATCCAAGTGAAAGAGTCATGCTTATAGTTTCCTCTTTTTTCAGCGATATTTGGAGGATAATAGCACCCTTCCCTCCATACAATGATGACATTGTGAAAAGAATTTTCAGATTGATAGTAGGAACCTTTCGAGATTTGGACAACTGTGTAGGCTCTACATTTGGGAGGAAGCTTAAGGTTTTAGAAGTCATGGCCATGACCCGGACTCATGAGATCATGTTTGACTTTGAGTGTGATGGCTTGATTCTGCGAATGTTCCAATGCTTCTTCAGCATTAGGAGACATCATTATGACACATTCATAGCGCACATGCAGTCTATCCTGTCATCATTTATGGGAGTCTGTGAGGCCATTTCCTGGGAGTTGCAGACTAGGTTGTTGAGCATTTGGAGGAGAGAGCAGTTGGTCTCACCTGCTGCTTATGAACTAGCCCAAGGGCTGGTTGAGTAGAACATTGAGCTTTTCAGGAGATAATTGACCTGGGAGGAGATGTTCCAGTTTAGTGGATCATGTAGCAGAAATGAACTGAGGAGGAAGGGGCTTTGCTTCATTTTCAAAGGGCAATGGGGGCCTGATCACTCATGTTTGAGAGATGCAGATGAGGTGGCAAAGGTAGAGCAGGTAGATGTTCCTTTTGTATGTTAGGATGAGGACTCTTCTCCAGATGAGTCCATGGGATCAAATGATGATGCTTCTCGGGAGCAAGAGCAGTCATTCAGAGTTTATGGCAGTAGGTCGGAGCTGCATTCTAGGGTGCAGGGTGAGTAGTCAGGGAAATCTACAGGAGATACTCTGGGTGATGAGTCACTTGTGACGATTCAGCCCGAGCAGCCTATGATGGAGCCTGAGTCAGCAGAGGAGGATACTATGCACATCATTCATGATATTCCTTTGGGGGAGAGCCAAATGGAGGCTCACATTGAGTCTATGATGGATATGCGGCTAACCATGTGGTCATCCATTGAGGAGGAGCAGTCAGATGCACAGATATCGAGTACGATGACAGCAGCTGCAGATCCATATCCTCTGGAGATGTTGGAGGTTGATGGGATAGTTCTGCAGGGGGGTAGTAGATAGCAGGAGCATTACATTCTCGATCAGGAGAGGGATGAGCTGTTGGAGATGGTGGAGCATCCATCATTGGGATGACAAACTGATGAGGTACAAATATATGCACATGCAGTCGGCAAAGCTACAATACTTCTGGGGAGTAGCACTCTCTAGAATTACATCGATGGGGCTTGCAACATATCTTTCCCTATTTGGCCCATTATAGAGAGAGGGGCCTTCTTCTACAGGAATATTTCATTGGCAAACGGGACAGAGGAGCATGAGTTGATTATGAGTGGCGACAGTTCTCTCGGCATATTCCATATGTAGTTGGCACTACATTGGATTCTTCTTCCAGGATAGATTGTTGGGAGATCATGAGTTGGTACCCTCTTTATGGTACGATTTTCTTCATAGGGAGCACAACAGAGTAGAGGCCCTTAGACATAGCAGATGTTATAGATTCCAGCTGGCAGTGGGGCACAGGTCGTCATTTCTTCAGCACCTCATCCTGATTTCAGGAGAGCAGGATCAGCGTGGGATTGAGTTAAGACATGGATTGGAGATAGGTGATGAGTTGGTACGCAGTTGGTGGGGCAGCTTATACAATTATAGGTACAACACAGCAGGAGCCAGGGAGCATTGATGCTTGTTGGTGGACGTCAATTCATGGGGCATCATCTATAGCCAGAGGCAGTGCGTAGTCCGAGCCATGGGACTTGGGCGATGATTGGACATGGTGGCGTTGGGGTCTGGGAGGATTTTTTGTTGATTGGTACAGTGAGAGATCAGTTTGGGATCCCAACATTGAGGGGTCTATTCTGAGTGGCTTGACACAGGTGCATAGCAGCACCCATGGGTTTGTATGGGATCCAGGCATTGGGTCTCAGTTGTAGCGGGCCAATAGGGTGGCCCACATATTTGGATTTCTTGAGGGCAAGAAATCTTAGGGCAGAAGGTCTGTAATAATCCCTTTTTTGTGTCACCTATGAAAGGGCTAGGATGGACTTCCAGAGTTAGAAGCAGACCGGTCACAGGTACAGGTTGGTGTCATCAGTGGGCCTAGGGGCTTTTTGGAGGAGTTTTGAGGGGTTTCTATGTGGTTGGGTGGCATTCGCTTGATATATTCCATCATCTGAGCAGTTTGGCTTTCGTTTCAGTGCATTCTGACAACTTTCAGAAATTTGAGTTATTTGTGGGCTTAACTCAACTAATTACGCTCAAGGTGGCATTCCAAGAGGAATACGTGATGGAACACCTTAGTGTAATAGCTCATTGGAATTGAGACGAAGATACCTACATGATGGGACGGGTGGGCATGAGTTTCAGTGACCAGAGGAGTCATGGTAGTCGATTTACTCTTTTCTACATTAAAAAGGAATATTTTAATAAGAGGGAAAAGTGCACCATGAATAAAATAATGCTCTAGAAGGCTCCAAGAAATCTATAAAAGAAAGGGAGGAGGCCATTGAGAGATATATTTGGATCATATAATTTTATTGTGTGAGAGGTGTGAGATGTGGTTCTCTACTTCAGTCGTAGCCCCAGGACGGAAACCCTCGGGTGATTTGTGAGTGTTGGACAAAAACCCAACTCTCTTGAGGTGACTTCACTTAGAAGTTTCGCAGAGCTTCAGGGATTGGTGTGAGGATCATTCAGGTCTTCAACTTGTGCTTCATTATCTTCAGTGTGTTCAGTGACAGCTGTTGCCGGAGGGAGAGTGCAACAGTTCAATTTTGGAGGCCAGCGCAGTGCAACAGTTCATCTTGGTGGCCAATTTTCCATCTCAGCTATTTTGGGTCAGATTTATATGAAACCCCAGTTATTACTTATAATAAAATGTTGAGATTCTTCCTGTTCTATTTGTTAATGGATTGCAGTGTTTTATGCGTATTTATTTTACATTGCAATCTTCTGTTGAGTAAATAGTGATTTTACAGTATAATGTGGAGTTTAGTTATTTTTTTGTATTTTTAGTTAAAATATCCCTTTCGGGATATTCAATAAATGTTTCTCCAACATTTTTTAACCCAAAGGCAATTCTGGCATACATGAGCGTGCCCCAAGGAGTGGTAAAGGCAGTCTTCTCTCTGTCTTCTGGACTCACCGTTATCTGGTTATACTTAGAGAAACCATCAAGCATGGAAATTCTATTAGCACCTGAAACCTTTTGGAGCAACTGGTCCATCTTGGGTAATGGATAGTTGTATTTCAAGGACGACTTATTTAGGTTTTTGAAGTCTACACAAAGCCTGATTTCCCCATTCTTCTTCCTAATAGGAACTAAATTAGCTACCCAATATGAGTATCTTAAGGGAACAATTATTTGGCCATCAAGGAACTTCTTAAGTTCTTTCTCTATAGTAGGAAGCAAAACTGGATTAATTCTTCTTAGTTTTTGTTTGTAAGGTTTTGCTTCAGGTTTTAGTGGAATTTTATGCTCTATGAGAGATGTGTCATAATTTTTCAATTCAGAATAAGACCAAGCAAAAACATCTTTATAATTTTTAAGAAGTTTCATATATTCAATTTTAACTTCTGGAGGTAGAGATGCACAAATTTTAATGTTCTTAATGTCTTCATCTGTTCCAATTTTAGACTCTTCAATATCATCCTTAGGTGAAATTGATAGTGGATTTCTAGGGACATCTTTTTGGTCAAATAGATTTTCTAAAGGGACTAGGCCTTTAGGAATGAAATTATTTGACAGTTGGATAAAATTATGATCAACCACTTTTGAATTTAAATCAGATTTTTTATTTTCTTTAGAAATTTCATTCATATCTGATTGATCTTATTCAATTTGTAAAACAAAGAATTCATCAATGACTTTAAGAAAAGAATTAAGTTGTTCATAATCTTCAAATATTTGTCAATATTTTAAATTATCGGGAATGGATGGCCTATATTTGACTACGATTTGATATTGTACTTGCATTTGGTCTGGGATTTTGAAAGATCTTGCATAAACAACTAAGGAACCTGCATGAATGTTCTCATTTCTAGGGATGGTATTAATATTGAATGCATGAAATAAATTTTCTACTGAATCCCAAACTTCATTTCTGTAAGACCTAAGCCAAGGATGCTTTGCTTGGAAAAGATTCCTAACATGTCTAACTACGAGTTCATAATCACTGAAAAGACTTAGATTTTTCACTTTGAGGCTTTTAGCTACCTCTAAACCTAGAAGGAAAGCTTCATACTCTGCAACATTATTAGTGACATCAAAATCCAGCTTGCAAGATTGAGTTATGTTCTCTTTTTCAAGTGAAATTAAAACAACACCTATTCCAGCTCCATCTTTAGAACAAGATCAATTGAAGTAAAGTTTCCAAATATCAGTATTAACAGTTTTAGGAGTTTCAACCACATCTTCAATTTTAAGTTGGGAATTTTGTGAATTATTTGAAGATAATTGGAAACAACCAAAATCTTGGTCAACTGCATAAATGGGATGATTTCTAGCTTGGTATGCTTTACAAACAGTATGAATAAATCCGAACTCTCTATACAACCTAAGATTTTCTCCTCCATATACAGGGATTCTAGCAAAAGACATATCCATCTGAAGACTCCCTCCTAGTTTAGCACGGCAAGATCTTGAAAGAAGCAATCCAAACTTAGGGGGAATATAAGTGACCACAATATCTAGGACTACACTTTTCACTGGTATTTGTGTTGGGGTTACCACTAAGTCCTTTATAGGTCCTAAACATGGTACTCTTTTAGAATCAAATCGAGTGATTTCTAGATTTAATGAATCCATAATAACCTTAGGCATAAGATTATGCGAAGCTCTAGAACCTAACATACAATTATATAACAATGAATCATGTGCTTTCAAAGTTACATAAAATGGTGGTACTCATTCATCTATCATGTCAGAACTTGGACCAAATACTACAGATGGTTTTCATCTTGAAGGCTTATAACAACCACTTCAACATCTACACTTGAGTTTTGGATCCATTTTGTGACTTGATTCTTATATCTAGGATTCTTTGAAATTTATGATAATGAAATGGGAATCTTGACTCTTTCTAACACTCTTTCAACATTAAAAGCAGTCAAAACAGTTCTATCAATTTGAGTAGTATCATTTGGTTGATTCAAAAGTTGAATGGTAGTAGTTTGAGTTTCAGCAGATTTCACTTGTGGTTCAATTATGGCAGTATCTTTAGGAGGCCTTCTGTGACCTGCCCTTGGTCTTAACTCATACTTTTTTTTTAAGTTCAGCAATCAAAAAATCTGAGAAGGCTTGATATTTAAATACTTGAGAATTTTCTTGATCCTCTTGAGACATTTTATTTTGAGGGATAGGGACAATAGTAGTATGAACAGATGTATTGTCAAGGTTGTTAATATCTTATGTGATTGACAGAGTATTATCTTCAGGTTGTTGATCATGAATCAACAGAGGTGGTGGTATTTTCTAATCATATTAGGTATTTGGAGAATTTTTAATTGAGGGGCTTTCTTGAATTGACCTTGAGTTTGTGTTTGAGGTCTAGCAACATTTTGTTGGACTACTCTAGGTTGTCTTTCAATTTTAGAAATCCTACTTGAAAGGTTCCTACGTAATGATTTAATTTCATCTATTTTTTGTCTTCATTTTTGGATTTAGAAGAAGAAGAGGCTTCCTGATTTGCTTTCATTTTTCTTTAGGATTTTTCAGCTTTGGATTTTAGCTTAGTTGAAGCATACCTATTTGCTTCAACCTAAATAGTGCTTTTTTGCATGTCTTCTAAGGTAGGAGTTGTTATTTCCCTTAAAATTACTGCAAAATTATCTTCAAAGGCTTTGAAGAACCTAACCGTTGTTGCTGCTACTAGTGGTTTACAATCAAGAGGCATCTTATGATAAAGTTTGTTACATATTTTAATGAAATCAGATACTAGTTCACCATAATTTCTCTTAAGTTCTTCAAATTATGTTAAGAAATAGTCAGGATCCTTTTTCACACCCCATTGATTCTTAAACATAGTTTTTAATCCTTCCCAATATCTAATGGAATTTAATGGTAATTGTCTAAACTAGACCCTAACATTTCCTTCTAAATATTACAGAAACAATCTCATATATACATTTTCATGTTCTATGTTCATGTTGTCAGCAAAATCTAGAAATGTTGCTAAATGATCTTCAACTGACAGACCAGTTTCCCCATTGAATCTTGGAAGATGTTTCAAATATCCAGCGGGAAAATCATTAATTATGTTTGGAAGTAATAGGGAAACATATCTTGCTTGAAAAATAGGCCTAAAACCAACTATACCTTGTGATGAATATGAAGAAGATTCACTGGTAGCGGTTGTAGAAGATGATGAAGTAGATGTAGAAGATGAAGTAGTAGAAAAATGATGTGAAGATGGAGGGGTAAATGAAGGTGGAGGAAAAATTGAAGTTGAAGATATTTTTACAGATCTCAAAGGTGTACGAATGACCAACTTTTGTGTTAGGTCCCTATATTACTAGTTTAGCCCCTTATTGTTATTAGTGTAGCCCCCTTATTGTTATTATTGTAGCCTCCTCTAACCAA
Source organism: Pinus albicaulis (assembly GCA_034641835.2). Classification (NCBI taxonomy): domain Eukaryota; kingdom Viridiplantae; phylum Streptophyta; class Pinopsida; order Pinales; family Pinaceae; genus Pinus; species Pinus albicaulis. Next base: position 12,890,630 of record CM076575.1, read on the forward strand.
AATATTGTTATTATTGTGCCCTTACATTGTTATTGTTAGGTCGGCTAGGATTACATTGTGGCCCCACTAGGATTACATTGTGGCCCCATGGACTCCTATATATAGAAAGGAGGTTTTGTCATTTGTATCATCCAAGGATTGTTCATTCATGTAATGTATTGGAGGTTGCCCCCTCGAAGTGGCTTATTTCTAAGGCATTGATATCTTTTCTTCTATTTTCGGAGCTGGTTTCACAACATTTGGTATCAGAGCTTTGGATTCTAGGGTTTCGATGCTCCAAATAGGTCATCGTGGAATTTTCGCTATAACTTTTTTTCTACGGAGGTTCAAAAGCTAAAAATTTTAGAGTAAGAAGCCGAAATCCTGAGGAACATTGTCGCACAATTTTAGAGCTTGGTTCACAACATTTTCGGAGATATGATCTGTGGAAGTTAGGTCTTTTTGTAGGCTCCTCAATTTAACCTAAACAGGTCATCGCGGAATTTTAGCTATAATGTTTTTTCTATGAAGGCTCAGAATATGAAATTTTTAGAGTGCGAAGCCGAACGCCTAAGGAACGTCATCGCAAAATTTTAGATCTTGGTTCGCAATATTTTCGAAGATATGGTTTGTGGAAGTTAGGACTTTTTTAGGCTCCTGAATTCCATCTCAAAGAGGTGATTGTGGGAAAATCTTCATAACTCTCTCTAAGCATCGGATTCAAATTATGTAAAAAGTGGACGCAAGCACACGGAATGTAGTTTCCTATATATCAATTTCAGAGCCGAAGGAGGAAGCAGTGACACGTGGAAAGTCATACAAGCTCGCTCTACTAAACCAGTCCATAATTAGGGCATCGTAGGAGATTGGGCACAACTTTGTCTTCAAGAATCCAAATCAGGTCAGACTTGTGGCATTAGAAAGAGGATTCAGAGGTCTACCTCAGTACCAAATTTCAGATATTGAAGATTCGAAAGCATAGAGATAATTCAGTTTCAATATCGCGCTCCTCAAAAGCAAGAAAAAAGTGTGTATTTTTTTTCAAATAACATAAGTCTCCTTTGAAAAAAATTAGTTGGAATTTATTCCAATGGCATATTGAAGAATAGATATATGTATTGGGTTCTAAAATGGCCACTAAAAAGAATTCAACACCCATTAAGCCTTTAGAAGGCTCTACGATGACTCATGAAGACGAAGAAACACAACATGAGATATCAAAATTACAAGAGAAAGTGCACCAAATTTCGCCATCGCAAAGAGCAACAAAAAATGAAATGGAAGTTTTGAAGAAAGGCATGGAAACTAAGATGGATGGTTTGAAGAAAGGCGTGGAAACTAAGATGAATGGTTTGGAAGCTAAGATGGAAGGCATGGAAGTGGACATGGAAGCTAAGATGGATGGCATGGAAGCTAAGATCAATGAAAAAATGGAAAACATAAAAGTAGACATCGAAGGTTTGGCAAAGTTGATACAAGAAATTTTTCCTAATGGCAAAAACATAGTAGAGGAAACTCATGATGAGAAAAAAATAAATGTTAATCATGATTTCATAAACTCTAATGTTGGACGGAAGAACCACCATATTCCAAAGATGGATATGAGGAAGTTTGATGACAAGGATCCCATAACATGGATACTACAGATGGAGCAATATTTTGATCTCAATAATGTGAAAAACACACAAAAGGTACGCATTGCAACTTTACATTTAGAACAAAATACATTTGTATGGTATCAGTGGCTTTGCTACCATAAAAAAATTGTCACTTGGTCAATTTTTATGGAGGAAATGATAGCACATTATGAGGATACAAAGACCAACACCTTCTTTACCCAATTGATAAATCTCAAACAAAAGGGTTTAGTGGGGGAGCACATTGAGGACTTCCAAAAATTGAATATAAAGGTGACTAATCTTCCAGAGGAACACACGATTGATCTCTTCATAGGTACTTTAAAGGATAACATCAAACATGAAGTTCCCATTTTGGAACCTGATTCATTGGAGAAGGCATTTAGGTTGGCAAGAAAAATTGAATGTAAAATTATGGTGACAAGGAAGCCTTCCACTCACTTCTATAAAGAGGGAAGTGTTTCTACTCCTAGATTTCCAAAACCTACAAGGTTGACACCACAATAATTGGAAGAAAAAAGAGCAAAAGGGCTTTGCTACAGTTGTGATAGAAAATACACTAAAGGTCATAAGTGTGCTGAGAAGAAATTATTTTACATAGATTGTGAAGAGGAAGAAGAAAATGAACAAGAAGAGGATATACACCAGGAATCAACCCTAGAAGAGGAAGAAATGAATCCGACCATATCATGTAATGCACTGGCAGGAATTACCACTCCTCAAACTCCCAAGATACAAGGACAAATAAAGAAGAAAAAGGTAATAGTGTTGATTGATTCAGGTAGCACCCATAATTTTATTCACTGTAAGGTAGCCAAGGAATTAAATTGTTTCCTATACCCAGCACCAGAATGTCAAGTGATGGTTGCAAATGGAGGAACTATAAATTTCTCTGGAAAATGCCATAATATCAAGCTAACCATGTGGGAATATGTATTGACTAGTCCAATGCTTTCCATTCCTATGGGAGGTGCTGATGTTGTACTAGGAGTACAATGGTTACAATCTTTGGGGACGGTAGCTTTTAATTTTCAAGAACTTTTCTTGAATTTTTTTCAGAAGGAAAGAAAGTCGAATTACGGGGTATCGCAGAGAAGCCGAGAAAGATAATAAGCTCTAATGTCATGACAAATATTTCGAAGAAAGAACAACGAGACGTAATTGCACAATTATGCTCACTAGAAGTTCCAACATCAAAATCATCTATTTCTGCAGATCTCCAAAAAGTCTTGGACAATCATTCCAAGGTGTTTGAAACTCCCAAAGGACTCCCACCTATTCATTATCATGATCATGATTTTCATTTGATTCCAGGAAGTGTTCCTCCAAACATCAGGCCTTATAGATATCCATACGTCCAAAAGAGTGAAATTGAACGTATGATTGCAGAAATGTTAGAGGCTGGTATAATTCAACCTAGTCAAAGTTCCTTCTCTGCTACAGTAGTATTGGTGCACAAGAAGGATGGATCATGGCGCATGTGTCCAGATTATAAGGAGCTCAATAAGATCACCATTAAAGATAAATTTCCCATTCCTGTGATTGATGAATTATTGGATGAATTACATGGAGCAATTTATTATACCAAGTTGGATCTTCGTTCAGGATATCATCAAATTAGAATGAAGACTGAAGATATTCCGAAAACAGCATTTCGAACTCATGAGGTTCATTATGAATTTTTGTTCATGCCTTTAAGCCTTACCAATGCACCTTCTACATTTCCAAGGTTGATGAATTCCATTTTCAAACCCTTCCTTAGAAAATTTGTGCTAGTATTTTTTGATGACATACTAATCTACGGCAAGTCTTGGAAGGATCATGTTCAACATGTTGACAGGGTGCTCAAACTATTGCAGGAGAAACAATTATATGCAAAATCATCCAAATGTTTCTTTGGAGTACAAGAGGTGGAATATCTGGGTCATATTGTATCTCATGGGGGTGTCGAGGTAGACCCTAACAAAATTAAAGCCATTAAGGAATGGAAAGTCCCTACAACTATAAATCAGTTGTGAGGATTTCTCGGTTTAACGGGGTATTATCGCAAGTTTTTTAAGAATTATGGGAGAATAGCAACACCTCTAACAACATTATTGAAGAAAGATGCATTTTCATGGACTCCTGAAGCAACTAAGGCCTTTGAACATCTTAAAGAGGCAATGTGCTTAGCACCAATCTTAGCTACACCAGACTTCACAAAAACCTTTATTGTGGAATGTGATGCCTCAGGAAATGGAATTGGTGCTATTTTAATGCAAGAAGGAAGAACCATTTCTTTTGAAAGTCATCCAACCAAAGGAAATTATTTACAGAAATCTATTTTTGAGAAGGAAATGTTAGCAATACTACATGCTCTAAAGAAAAGGTGACCTTACCTAATGGGAAGACACTTCAAGGTAAAAACTAATCATGATAGTCTTAAACATTTTTTGGAACAAATACTATCTTCAGAAGAGCAGAAAAAATGGGTCACAAAGATGTCGGGTTATGACTTTGAAATAATCTACAAAAAAGGGAAGCTAAATGTTGTTACAGATGCACTCTCAAGAAAAAATGAAGAGGTGGAAGCATTGCTTTGTGCCATTTCTATTATCCAACCAAATTGGATAACCAAAGCAAGGGATGAATGGAAGCGGGACGAAGAAGTGTGGACCCTCATTCAAAAGTTGCAGCAATATCCTAGTACATCTGATACATTTGTTTGGAAAAATGATTCCTTATGGTACAAAGATCGCTTATATCTTTGTAAGAATTCCCAACTAAAACAAAAGATTCTTTTGGAATTGCACACTTCTCCTTTAGGAGGACACTCAGGATTTTTAAAAAAACTTACCACAGGGTGAAGAAAGAATTTTTTTGGGATGGCCTTAACCGATATTCAAAATTTTGTATGGAATGTTTGGTTTGCTGTAAAGAAAATAAAAGTTGAGACAATTAAGAACCTGGTGTCTTCTACAACCTTTATCCATTCCGAGTCAACGTCGGGAGGAGATTTCAGTAATGGATTTTATCATAGGTTTACCTAAGTCTCAAGGAAAGAGTGTCATCATGGTGGTAGTTGATAGACTTACCAAGTATGCACACTTTTGTGCATTATCTCATCCATTTAAATCAAGTATAGTTGCCAGCTACATTTATGGAAACAATCTGTAAGCTAGATGGAAGCCCAAGGGTTATTATGAGCGACAGAGATCCCATTTTTACTGTAAATTTTTGGACGGAGTTATTTTCTTGTTTGGGTACTCAATTAGCTCATAGCTTATCTTATCATCCTCAATCTGATGGTCAAACTGAGATAGTAAATAAATGTTTGGAAGGATATCTTTGTTGTTTTTTATATGATAAACAAACACAATGGTTCAAGTGGTTACCTCTCGCTGAATGGTGGTATAACACTTCCTTCCATACTGCAACAAAAATGACCCCATTTATGGAACTTTATGGATATCATCCACCATCCATCACATCATCTTTAAGAGAAAATTCAAAGGTGCAAGCAGTGGAAGATCACATCGAGCATCAACAAGAATTTCTCAAACTCTTAAAGGACAACCTAAATTTGGCACAAAATCGAATGAAACAACAGGCAGATCAACATCGCAGCGAGAGAAGTTTTGATGTAGGAGGCTGGGTATTTTTACGGCTACAGCCATACAAACAAATGTCCCTTAAAAGCAAGCTAAGAAGGATAATAAATTATCGCCAAAGTACTATGGTCCTTACAAGGTGTTGCAAAATATTGGTAGTATGGCATACAAATTGGAGCTTCTTGCTTCTTCACGAGTGCATCCAATTTTCCATGTTTCATGCTTAAAGAAGGTTATAGGTGAAATTCTTCCGCCCAAACAATACGAACTTGATGAGGAAGGAAAAATCATAGTGGAACTCGAAGCAGTCATGGAAACAAGAACTCGATGTATCTACAAAATTGATCAATTTCACAGTATCTCATCAAGTGGAAGAACTTACCCACTGAAGATTCTACATGGGAGGATGAGAATTTATACAGAAGCACCCAGAGCTACTCAAGCGTCGAGGACAACACTTTTTTGAAGGAGAGGGGAATGTTAGGTCCCTATATTACTAGTTTAGCCCCTTATTGTTATTAGTGTAGCCCCCTTATTGTTATTATTGTAGCCTCCTATAACCCCAATATTGTTATTATTGTGCCCTTACACTGTTATTGTTAGGTCAGCTAGGATTACATTGCGGCCCCACTAGGATTACATTGTGGCCCCATGGACTCCTATATATAGAAAGGAGGTTTTTTCATTTGTATCATCCAAGGATTGTTCATTCATGTAATGTATTGGAGGTTGCCCCCTCGAAGTGGCTTATTTCTAAGGCGTTGATATATCTTTTCTTCTATTTTTGGAGCTGGTTTCACAGCGTTTTGGACCTCTTCATCTCCTTCTTTATGTTCAAATAAAGGGTTTGAATAGAGGGAAAAGAGATCTTATGGTTGTGCATAAGTGGATGGAAAAGAATATGAGGTAAGAGATATGAAATCAGTTGGTTTTAATCCAAGTAAATGTAAATCCAATTCATGTTCTGATATAGGGGATTCAGAAGGTACCTGAGGTAGTTGATAAGATTATAATTAATGAAGTAGAAAAGAAGATTGGAAAACAACTCCTTTGGATACTAATTCATGCACTCTAGGTGGTAGATCTTATGAATTTAGGGAAATATGTCCAAATCTAAAAGGATCAGGATTTGTAGTGGTCTCTTGTTGAGGAATATAACAAGGGGTATGGTGTCTTCTTCTAGAAGAGGCTTTCCTTACCAGAATCTTTGGATTTGATAGAGGTAAAACAATCTCAAAATCAGAATGAGACCTGGTATGTCTTGAAGGAGCCAGCTTGGGTTCAGTGAAGTCACAAGGTGAAAGATATTGACCTAACAAGACCTTTATTCACCTTTAAATGAATAGGAATATCATTGTCCCAGGGATAAATAAATCAATTTTGTATCCATAGCAACGACGCCAGTCTGATGTTGTCCTCTAAGATAATTGGGGTCAATTAATTATGCTAGAGCATCTATAATATTTTGTTTGTTTTAAGTTGGGGTTTTTGGATGACCAATGTATAAAGAAATTGCATACATATGTGCTTAAACTTTAGATAATATTAATCAATAAGGAAAGGGTTGTTGCTTTAATTCAAACAGTGATTTGAGATTGCATGTGTGAAAGAAAAAAAATGTAAGAAAGTATGATGAATTAATTATTCAAATTGAATGTTTAATAACCATAAGTTTGAAATATTGTCAAACAATGTTAACAACCTAACAAAACATATTTAACTTTATGAAAATGATGATAATTAATTGATGTAAAGGGACTTATAAAAACAAATAGTTCAATAAGTCGTTCTTTAGTAAAGATAATAACCTCAGGGAATTTAAGATAGACTGAAACACAACTTTTTCTTACCTAATTATATTCATAAACATTAAACATATGCAGAAAACAAGATGTAAATAAAAACTAGAAAACTTACAACAGAACAAACTGATTGAAACAAATCCATAATCCTTTTATTATCACTAATGATCAAAGCTCATACACTTCTGCTTACAAATTCCCATCCAAGGGTGCAACCCTTAATAACTCGATTAGAGAGTTATTTATACAAGTTTCTATGACTTAGAAATATCTAAAAATGATTACAATAATAGTATCAAATAATAGGAAAACAAAACTGATGAGTGATCTGTCACTATTTTTTAGGAAACAGTTGATGATGTGGCCAAAAAAATTTGTTGTGTTGGCATGATGCTGGAGTCAGAAATTACTCGATGGTTTCACATAGCTTATCCCATCTTTCTTCACTCGAAATTTCCATATTTACCACCTTTTTTAAAACTTCATCCACCTCTGTGTATCTTTCAAATGTTGGTTGTTGAGATATCTAGAGGCTCTTGAGATGATGAAGTTGTTGTAGGAGTAGTAGGAACACTTGTTCATGTTGATGTAGAGACTTCTGGATCTCCAATATCAATGATTTATGGTTGCTTTTGATTCTCCTCTGTAGAGATTGACAAGTTAGTCTTATGTTTCTTTTGTTGAGTTATAAATTCCTTGACCAGCTCCATAGTAGTTGAAGTTTCTTCCCTTGTTCTTTTCTACTATTTTCTTTGAGCAACTGGAGTCTGCAAGGTGGAAGTATACAAGATCTGTTCTTCTGCTTCCTGAAGTGTATTCTTAGTCCACTGCTCCTGATTCATGAATTTCTCGATTTCTGGCCTTGGAGTATGATTGTAAGGAGTTGCTTTTAATTCAACCCTTAGATTTGAAATGATGCCAAAGAGGTCATAAGACCAGGTGAAGCTGGGCTGAAAATTCATATTATTTAAAAGTGTATCTGCCTTAATACTAGTTGACCTGGTGTTGCAGATGAATGAACTAATTTTAGATTTAATATTGAATTGTGATTTTCTTTTTCCTGAAACATAGTGAAGATCATCCATGTTGATCATCTACCTAATATATTCCAAAGAGAAAATCTCATTGGAACATACTTTGGAAGCTTATATGGTGCTATCTCACAACCATATACCCTTATTTCAGTAGAATTCTAGTATAAATACCAGTCACCAGCCTTAACCTAATCACTTAAATGCAAGATCCTTTTGATATCTTCACCAATTTTAGGATCAATCTAGCTGCTGAGAATTTTTTCTACTGGATGTATAAATGTGACAAAGAAATCTAAGAAAGTGAATTTAGCTTAAACATATCTAACCATCTTTGTCTAATGGATGACTTATTGATTGACCCCCTGTTCATATTTTTTGTTGAGTGTAACTGGCAATGAGTCTCCTTGCTGAAGAAAAAAAAAACATATATACAAGTACAGAGGTGTACTTGAACATCCCTTGTGTTTTCAAATTCATAAGCTACTCATGCATATTATCAGCCAAAAATTGACGGTAATTATACATGAAGGCAAGTTGTTGATATTTTTAAAAAATAGAAAAGAATCCAAGGATGGATTCATCAACTTTTTTATCATCTGGATATCCTAATAAACAAGACGGTAAGGAAATGATATGTATAGTGGCTTTAGGGAACATTGAATATGGATAGGGTGGATTTCTTTTGGGTAATTCAACATCATCTAGTAATAATGTCTCGAAGATTTGAGCTCTCTGGGGAAAATTCAGCTTATGTTATAGCTCCATAAGAGTTGCTTGGGAAAAAAGGCTCAAGGAAAGTTTTGGGAATAAGCAGCATGTTGTTAATGGTTTCAACAGTGATGGATATCAGAATGTCACCATTCTGAGCCACTACTGCTCTTTTGATAGGGTCATGTGTGGTTTGACACCAAATAACCAGGTCCGAAAATTTATAGGTCTGAGGAAAAGTGAAGAGGGGCAGAAGGGTTTCCCACAGTTTCACTTCATCTTGCTTATCGAGATATTTTTGCTTCAACCACAAGTGCAGTTCATGGAACTTGAACTCGAACTCTATGTCAACAATCTTATAGTATGAATCGACAAGTGGAATGTGGTCAAGGTCGACTAGGGTAGCAGTGGAAGGGTTCTCATCTAAAACTGGTTTCATTCTCTTTCCCTTAGGGGCCATGTTTGCAGAGGAAAGAATAAGAAAGAGGAAGAATAATAGAGGGAAAGGAATGAATATCCTCTGTGGAAGTGATAACAACTACTCATAATAGTGCGCAATTATCTTTGTATATCTGCAATCAAACAGTAAAATGATTAAGAAAAAGTGGTGAATTGGAGAGCTTGGTTTTATTTATAGCGTTGTAGAAATGGATATGGTAACCGTTTTACAGTATGACTGTAGCGGTTAAATGCTATTTGCATGGGAACGTAGTGGGAAAATGGCTAATCAACGGTATGGGAGCCAGATAACAGGCCAATAAGGTGTAATGGTAAGGGGCACAGTGGCAACAGACAAGTGAGGTGGAAGAATTTGATTTGATGTTAAGCAATTGTCAAACCGCCAACTCATCCGACCTGTTGGCGGGAACAAAAACCACAATTAAGGGATAAGTGGATTGTGGGGGGGTAGGCAGCAGTTTGTGGTTTTTCGTGGGGCGGGGACGGGGGGGGGTGTGAATTGATATGGAGGTGACACGTAGGGAGGGCCCAACGTCCATGAAAGCAGTTTTCGGACCCCCCCCCCCTGCCGTTAATGGGAAATGGACGAGGGGGGTGTGAAAAGTTTCCCCGTCATTGATTTGGGCAGGGAAGAGATCTATCGTCAAAAGGTGCCCAATCAATATTACAAAATGACAAAAATATTTTGTCTTTTAGAAACCGCATAATAAAAATATGCTCTAGTTATTAAAATAAGGATTTATTTGTAGTGAAGCAAATTAATCATAAATTAATAATAACTAATAATGTGTGGCGCATTTGGACAAGAATCCTTTGAATTTTTTTTTTTAAAGCTAAGTATTCATTTTTTATTGATTTTTCTAACATTTTATTTTGCCTTCGTTTTCTAGAGCAATCTACTTCTATCATTTTCTTGATATGAATAATCATATTACTAAAGTCCTAATATTTTTTTATTTTTCTCTTTTTCTATTCATATCCAAAGTTAACATTTTAAAATTTTTTTTCTAATGTTCTAACTTATTAAAACCAAATAATGTGACAATAGACCCCGTGTCACGTAAATACGAGAGTTGACGCCTTATAGATTACGCAAATCATTATATATATATATATATATATATATATGGTTCTAGCTACAAGTTCTAAGGGTAGTTAAAAACTTCAAATCTATGTATATATAAAGCTACCATATTTTTTCTTCAAATTTAAAGTTCAATTAAACTAAAATATTATCATAACATATAGCAATTGTTTGAAATAATAGAGGTATTGAACTACCATAATCAACTAAATATGCATGGAAATGTCATGCAATTCAAATCATTATGAGACTTGTGGAAAAGTTGTATCCATATGCAATATTATAAAAGATTAAAACCCCTTCAATATACAACACTTGTATTCAAGTCAATGACACATTTTTATATACATAAGTTTCCTTCAAATCAATGATATATAAGGAAAATTTCAATAAGTCTTGGTGCGAAGACAATCCTAGACAGACAAACCACGCAAATGACATAAGATAGTCGAAAGATTAAAAAATAAATAAAAATAAAACAACTTTATATGTACAACACTTGCAATTAAATCACCAACACCTTTTAGGCTAAAAAACCATGTTCAAAGAAACAAGAAAGTTAATTTAGAATTTGATAAGTCTAGATGGTGGTAAATAATATATATAGGCTTAGTTACAAGAACCATCTGCAATATTCAATAAATAAAAACTCCTTACAATTACAACATTTCCATTAAAAACCATAATAGGCTTTAACACAATTTTTTATAATTATAGGTGTAAACATATAATAGAGATAATCCAAGGCATGGGATTTAAGAGTAGTCAAAATATTTCAAAATTGAGTAGATACAAAACTACTTTATTTTGTCATTAAAAATGAACCTAAACAAGATGCCTAGTTAAACTCAAAGATTTCCATAAATTTTAAAATTTGGGTGGAATAATAATATTTAGAATTGGTGCTTAATAATATAGGTATTTAAATAGCATAATCTAACTAGGTTGTTTTTTCTCAAGAAAAAAAAAAACTTTCTTTGCAATGGAAGTGCACAAAATTTAGATCAATAAAAATCAAGAGTCATTAACCACAAATTCAATGAAAAAAAAATTATGGAAAACTATAGAAAGGGGTGAGGGGACGAAATATAACTCACAAATGATCACCTTTAGGCATAAGAGATCACAAACTCATTTCCTTGTAACCACCCAGGACGTATAACCTTTCCAATATCCATAAATCCCAAAAGCTTATAGAATCAACCACCACCAAGCCATCTTACAAACCAAAACATCTATGAAACAATATCACTTGTGAAGATCCAAGGGAAATTTATAATTTAACATGTGACAAAATCAAAGGAAGTTGATATTAAACAATATTTATAACACACACAAACAATTAAAAAGGCAAACAAAAGAAAAGTCAAGAAAGTGTTCACAAGACGTAACATGCACCTTGCTTTATTTTTGGTAACTCATCACTTGTAGTATCCCTTTTTAATCCCCGAACTTTTTATATGTAGTTAGCACTATTAATGCCAAATTATGAGCATGGATAACATGCCAGACTTATCATGATGTAAATATTATGCATTTCTAAAACTGAGAGATCATAAAATCTTCAAGGAGTGTGATGCCTAATAAATAAGCTTCACAAAAGAAAAGTTGCAAGGGGGAATGGAGAAAAATTCTTAACTAAATTTGATTGAATAGACCCCTAATATGGCATATGAACTACTCAAGATGTCGATAGTTATGAGGGAATGGGGAAAATGGTGTCGAATTTCCCTGAGGTATAGGCTATGTACCCTCTTCGTGAGAGAGAGGGAGAGAGATCCCATCAAGAGGTTTTTTACGGTGAAGGGGAGAGAGAGAGAGAGAAGACGATGCTCACATAAATCCCATCAAGAAAGAGAGAGAGAGAGAAGACGATGCTCACATAAATCCCATCAAGGGGTTTTTGTGTGTGTGTGTGTGAGAGAGATAGAGAGAGAGAGAGAAGATGATGCTCACATAAATCCCATCAAGGGGTTTTTTTTTTTGTGTGTGTGTGTGTGTGTGTGTGTGAGAGAGAGAGAGAGAAGATGATGCCCACATAAATCCCATCAAGGGGTTTTTTGTGTGTGTCTGTGAGAGAGAGAGTGAGAGAAGATGACGCTCACATAAATCCCATCAAGGGGTTTTTTTTGTGAGAGAGAGAGAGAGAGAAGACGATGCCCACATAAATCCCATCAAGGGGTTTTTTGTGTGATAGAGAGAGAGAGAAGACGATTCCCACATAAATCCCATCAAGGGGTTTTTTGTGATGAAGCAGAAAGAACAAGAGAGAGAGAGAGAGAGAGAGAGATGGTGCCCACATAAATCCCATCAAGGGGTTTTTGGTGAAGTTGAGAGAGAGAGAGAGAGAGATGGTGCCCACATAAATCCCATCTATGGGTTTTTTGCAGTGAAGTTGAGAGAGAGAGAGAGAGAGAGCTGCATACTGAAGAAACGTATAAATTATGAATTGGGTAAAGAAAATTTCCCACAAGAAAATGCAAGGTAAATGAATTTGAACAGGGGTGGCAAGCCCTTTGAGTCACAACCACTTAGTATGGAAGTGAATAATGAAGTGAATTGCACAAGGAAATAATGAGAAGTTGAGTTTCATGGGCATGAAATAATTTTGAATGATTTTTCTGACTGAGGCATGTAAGGCTTTAGAGCAGGGAAGCATTGAGGGACTACTAGATTAATGAAGGGCTCCCTTTTGTGCTATGTAGGCCCAAGTAGCAATATGGTTTTGTTGCGTTAAGAGGCTCAACGCAGCTAGTGATATGAAATTCCTGAAATTTGTATTAGTGAAGGAGAGTAGCCTTCATATCCTCCTAAATTTGAAATGTTGTGGAACCCTAAGTGAAGCTTCTTCTTAAGACATCAGGTCTAGCTCGGGGTTGGATGGTTGTAAGAAAAATTGTTATGTAGTTGGGTCTATGGTTGGGGGGAGAGTGGATCTCCGTTCCTTAATTATATCAAACTACTGTAAAGCATTTAAGTGTATGAACTCCTTTATGTTAGCAAATTTATATTGTTGTTTAGTGCTTTAGGACTGCTAATGGGTTGGATGTTGATCTTTGGTATGAGAAGATGAATGTTGCCTCTGGAAGGGTGTGAATATCAATCTTTGAATGCAACTTATTCTCTTAAAATAAGTAATGCTTGAAATATAAATGTCTTATAATGAATACTCGGATGGATAAGTATTCACAAAACATTTGGATTAATTTATTTAAAGAAATCACTAATAAATTCATAAACTATGTAAGTACACTATAAAATTAAATGGGGACCTTTAGATTTGGATCAATGAATGTTGGAGGTGAATTGTTAATATAGTCATGGCGCATAATGCATGTTCCAAATAGGAATATTAAAGAGCCTTTGAATTGTCATAAATGTTCAGAGTGATTTGGGCTTTCATGAATCTGGGAATTATCATCCATATTTAATTCTATGGTATCTAGTGATAGTTACTTTCATGCAAGCAAAAACATGGAATATGGGTGTAAACATTCTTAGACATTGTGGATGATTTAATTTGTATTCTCTTTCACCCAAATAAAATCCAAATTATGAATGGGTTTAAATGTCTTAAGGCCTATCAAAATATTGGGAGATGTTAAGGCATAATTTGGTTTTGTTAAGTACTTAATAATTATCATAGTCGTATGATTTCTCTAGCCGTAAATTGGAAAGAAATAAATTTATTTCAGAGCATGTAAAGAAAATTAGCTTAAGGTAGCTAATTAGGCTTAAAATTAACATTATTTATTAAATTTGATGTGTTCAACCTAGAAATATTTTAAAAGGTATTTATGTCAAATTTATACGGCAGTATATACACTCTCCCTCATTTGATTGAAATCTTGGCTTTTCCCGTATATTTGTGGTAGGCTAGAGTTATTCACTATGTGAAAGAAGACAATATGTCTAAACGTATTCTTTTCCTGTTTTTACTTGTAAGAATTGGAGAGGATTTTACACTTACAAGGTAGCTATTGTTAATTTATCTTTTCCTATAGATAAAATTTATTGATTCCATTAATGAAATTGTTGACGTTGTGATCAAAACCCTCCAAAATTTTTCCAACACTTGAATTTTGGAGCCTACTAAGGATCTTATGATCTATCGTTCTAATATCACTTCATGGTTGATTTATGTTTTGTTAAATGTTTAAGTCTTCTTCTCAGATTCTAAGTGTCAAATTCACTTGCTCACACATGCTTAGTCCCTGATAGATACATGAGCACACCTTTCTTCTACAAGATTGAATAGGCATAGCATAGTCCATCAAGATAATTCTTATGCAATGTTAAACCTATGCCAACAATCAGTGCAAACTTTCCATTGACAACCTCTCTCTCACATTGGTTGCGATTGTACTTCTATTTCAGTGAGTTTTCCAACCTGTCACTTTTGCACACCTTTTATTTCATAAGTGTTGGTTTCACATTCGTGATTGTCATTTTTTGCTTGATTTCACTTTGATAAGTGTTGTTTTCATGTTATCTTTTCTTTGTCATGTGTCGCTTTCAATTTCTTTGGATTTTGCAAGTTTCATTTTCACGTTTTCTTAATGTCGTAGGTACCACTTTTAGTTATTTTCACTTCTGCATGTGTTTCACCTTTGCACATCACTAGAGGTAGTTCTAGCGCACCCTTTTGCATTAGATGGTCCCATATATCATGATAATGTGTGCTAGACACATTCATATAGCTTTGTGCACTTTCTGGTCACAATCGACACTATGGTCACAACTTCTATTCTAAGTGTCGCAATGTAGAGTTTTAACATTTGCACTTAGAAATAAGTGTCACTTTGTTGTCATTTCAAGGTGTGATTTTTGTTCATTTTTCCTGTGCATTTTCCTATATTGTATCAATTGAATTCATGGGTGTTATCCATGTTTTATTTTCATTTATATGCATTTCCTTCTCTTACTCTATTGGTCCCACACTTAGCCATTTTGGAGCTCTTCTTAGTCCTAATGCCTAGTTCAAGTTATGAAATATTTAGTCCTTCACCAAGTGATGAGAACATCCTATTCATGAGCCACATTTATGATACATCTTCCTCCCAAATTTGTACATTGAGCCTCTCTTAAATTAAGTTCATTGATTACAAGTTGAAAACCTTCAAAGCAGAGTCACCTAACCCTTGTTGTGTGCGCTGACTTACTGCAATGAGTTTGATCATTGTTGCCATGCATAGGGCATAGAGAAATTCTAGCTAGAAGCAAGGACCTCTTCCATCCCCTTGAAAAATAAAACTGCACAATACAAAGGTTCTATTCCCCTCACAAAGCAATGAGAACCTTCCTAAGGAAAGTGACTTACCTTCTGCTGCCTACCTCAATGAACTGAGCAATCTCCTCCTACATGCAGCCCTCACAGAGTCAAAATGTGCTAGAATAGGGTGCAGAGTGAATTTATAGTAAGAAATGGGCCACTGATGAAGAAAATTACGCTAGCCACAAGCCTTCCCCTCTCTCTCATCACCTTGCGTAGTCTTAGTGCACAATGAGGCCTCTTATCAGTCATTACCAAGTAAAATTATGCTAGCATAGGGAACAGAGCACATTCCTAGTGGATACTTAGCCACTGTTGAACTAAACTACGTTGGCATATAGGCCTACCATTAAGCCCAGTGCATGGCATAGTAACCTTGCTTAGTCTTGCTCCCATTGTTGACTGTGATCCCCCTCTATGCCCAATCCTCGCACTTCCCTCCCTCCTTAGCACATAGTGCAGTTTTAGTGAGAAATGGGTTCATCCCTTGCCCAATTTTGAGCTCAACTATTTTTTCATTGTCGTCTCCTCCCTTGAGCCTAGCACATAGCATAGTTCTAGTCAACAAGCCCATCACCTCTATCCCTTGTACTTTTCCATTGCGTTGGACCCTGAAGAGCCCCTCCTCTTATCACATGGAGCAGTTCTAACGAAAAATGGTGCCTGGCTAATCCATTTTTGAGCTCAATTTCTCCCTCCTCGTCAACCCCTTCCTTCTCAGTCCTTTCACAGACCTATCATAAGTAACTTATTTCATGAGTAAGCTAGAGATAGGATAGATGATTTTAAGACTGGTTTTTATTTGTCATGAGTGATCTTCATTGGCAGGTGTACCATATAAGAATGACAATATGATGCTCAATAAAGATGTCAAGGAGAAGAGACAAAGAAGCACTTGCATAGAATAACTACAAAGTTGAACCATGATGAAGACATGAAGAATATCCTAGACCATGATAGAAAGGAGAAATTACATGACAACTTAGAAGGCCATGATGTTGATCCATGACCCTTTGGAGGGTGAAGATGAAGAAAAAAGAATATTTCTCATGAAGATGAAGTGTTGATCAAATATATCATGAAGAATTCAGATACATAGCAAAAAATAGAGCAAATTAGAATTTCCACATCATCATGAAGTTCCATGTCATCAATGCCAAGTCATGGCCTATACAAGTTTCATCACAGTGTCATGTGTGTCATGTGTCTTACCACGTCATTTGTGGATGTAATGATGTAATTATCAAAATGAAAATGACAAAATGTAATGTGTGGAAGTCCAAGAGTCACATGTGGAATATGAAAAGTCACATATGGACATAAGAGTCATTAGGAAGAGTCCAAAATTCTTATGGAAGTAAAAATGTCACATTGGAAGTCTAAGAGTTGTGAGGGTAGTTCAAGAGTAATAAGGATGTGAAAATTCATTCCTTTTGTTATAAAAGCACCCTCGTAACTCAAGAAAATGTCTTTTGAAGGCTTAGGCTTTGGAGAGATAGTCTTGGTTTCTCTAACTTGGCCTAGGAGAGAATACTATTCTTTGGAGAAGCAAGAAGTGACTTAATGTTCCAATACTAGAGCTAGTGGCTCACCATTGTAACGGTGTACTTGGATCATTCACCTAATAATTGAATCGCATTGAGCCAACACATTTTCATGCATGTATTGTGAATATTGTAGGATTATTCCTTGGATGTTTGCAGTATATGTTATTTTCATATGTACTAAATAAATTGAATTACTTCATTAGATTTGGTGCTTATCTTGTTGAATGTGTGTTGTATTTTCTTTAATTATTGTTGTGTCTATGTGAACTATTTTGCTAGATAACTAACACATATTTTCTTGATCTCATGTGCCTCTCTTAGGATAGTACTATTACTTTCCTTCTAGAGACTCACTCTTGTCTCCCGCTCGTGAAGGTTTCCTTTCACACATTGAAATCGGTGCTTCACAATGTCAATTTACTTGTTTGTTCAAAGGTTATGTGCATAATATCTTATGCTATCCATTGAAACTAAGGAAAACCTTTAAGTTATGGTGGTCGGGTCGATACTTTGGATGGGGATCCTACTCCAAACAGTGTGAGGTCTAATTGGGACTTCACATCAGGGAGACCCCCTATATGTTGGCGTTATCCAACACTGTCAACATAAATGTATATGTATATCTTTATGTTTAAGTCTCCTCTATTTGAAAATTATAATTATGTCTAAGATTTTAGGACTAATTCTTTGTGGAGAAAGGATTTTGAGGGGAATGAGTTGGAAAAAATTCCTGAGAAAAATGAAAATAAATTAAGCAGTGTATGTTGTGCAAAACGTTGGGTATGTTCCACTGCTCCATATAATAAGGAACTAAAAAAAAAATTATAAGTGGACATAATGTTATAAATAAATTAGAAGTTATGGGAAGAAAGTTAATAATTTCAAGATAAAGATTTACGAAATAAATATAAATAATTTTATTCGTAACCACAATTAATAAAAATAAAGGTAATTTATTTTGGGACTAGGAAATGACTTGGAATGGACAAGTGGCCCTAGTGCTCGCAAGGAACACCCTTTATGTGTCATGTGGCATTGGATGACATTTCATCTACCACATGTAAAATGTACGAACATGTGTGATGGTGGCATTGGTATCAAAATTTGCAAAGGGCCATATCTTGATGTCCTAAACTCAAAAGGAAAATTTTACATGATCGAAAAGCCCTTGGTGAGTGATGAGTAGAAAATTTTGGTAGATTCAAAAATGAGTATTAAGATGGTTGAAGGAGGAGGAATTTTTATAACCCCTATTTCTAAAGGTGACTAGGAGGTTGGGTATGGATACCCCTCAGCGTCAATCAAGCATTAAGGAGCTACATATGTTACAAAGTGATATTAAAGATAAGGTTTAGTACTTAGATTGAATGGGATCAAAGGAGAAATTTTAAAGTGAAGCTTATTAGTATTAAATCTTTAGATATAATACTTTAAGATGTTAAGTCTTGAAGAAATTTCCAACTCATATATAATTTTTGTAATCTAAGAACAGCATAATTTAATTTTATACTAGTGAGTTAATTTTGGTGAAACCATGATACATATATCTATGTTTAAGGGATATTATTATGATTAAAATAATACTTGTGTGTATTTTCAGCACATAAGAAGACTTTCCAGCAGTAGAAAAGAGCAAGAAAAATTCCAGTAGAAAGGTACAATATAGTCTACAAGATAAACCCCTCCTAACTAGATGGAAAATCTTAGAAGCTTGACCGTTGAACTAAGAATATATAAGGGAAAAAATGAGAGAATTATTAGAGGATAATAAAAACAAGAAGTGAATGCATTGGTGTTGCAAATTCTATCTAAGTTACAAAGGAAAACACAACATCAACCAGTTTCTATCAATATGGATTGATACAAGTCCAAACGAGTCCCCAACTCATCTGAAATTTAGAAGTAAAAACCAAAAAATAGCAAGGAAGAGGAAATCAAGTCAAGTAATAGGTGTGAGATTACAAGGGAGGAAACAACTAATCAAAATATTTCAACAGACACCTCTGAGGGTGGAACTGATAATTATGATAAGTTGTCTAGCACGAGAACTAAGCCATGGCTACACAAGAAAAATAAGAAGAAGAATGGAAGGAGATTATTACATGGATCATTTAAGAAGGAAAAACCTCCTAACTTCTATGGAGAAGTCAATAATAATGAAGAAGTTGAAGCATGGCTTTTGCATCTGAAGAAATATTTTAGAGTGTGTTATTAATATAAAAATATGAAAGCAAGGATTTGTATATTTAATATGAAGGGAAAAACTAACATATGGTGGGAATATCTCAACAATTTTTAGGCCATTCAAGAAAAGAAGCTGATTTGGATTAAATTTGAGAATTATTTCAAGGAAACATATTTGTTTGAGAGGTATTGTGATGGAAAGATCAAGGAATTCCATGAACACAAGTTGGTACAACTCATTACGAAGACATATGCCAACTGATTCATATACTTATCGAGGTGTGTGTTGGAAATACTGAGAGGGGGTTGAATCAATATTTCTTAGCAATTAATATCTTATTAATTTTTTCATAGCATTGATTAATATTCAACATCAATTCAAAACATAAACAAGCAGTAAACACCATAATTTTTAGCCGGGAGAAAAACCATTGAACGATTCTCTAATAATTTATGAGTACATTAATGCTTCAGATCCAATTGAAAAGGGGAAGCCCCAAATCCCTAGTTCTCTAGAAAAGTGTTCAATTTTCCAACCTCATCTAGAAAGATGCTTCAACGCCCTAGTTTTATCAGACAATGCTCAAATGATGCTCCAACACCCTTGCAAGCTCCAACTTGCCCTAGCATCACCCTAACACTGTGAAGTGTTTTCAAGATCCAACCTGAAGGCGACTTCAACCACCTACCTTGCACTACCTGACCACCCTAAAATGCCAAGAATTTGACACACTACTATGGGCTCCCACATTAGGGACAATGACCCACTTACAATAGACATACTTCTTATGAAAATTGTAGGATCCCATACTAGGGAAAAATGGCATACTTATAATGAATATTGATGAAAATAAGCTTCAATGATGAAAGCCCTTACAAGTACCATTTCACTTCAAAAACCTTAAAAATACTTACAACAATAGAAGAAAAAAACCCTTACAAGTCATGAATCAATTGACTCTTCCTTCCGCAACGTTGTAGCATATGATATCAATGAAGTGTAAACAATCATAGCTTGTTAAATGATACCCTTATTGGTGATTGGACTATTGAAGATGTTTCGATGAGGATTATTGACATAAATTGTTGCAAGAAGATGAAGCTACATTACTAATGTAGAATTTAAATCAAGTGCCATTAAGGTATCTTTGATAATGTTCAGTATAACACAAGTATTTAATACTACTACACTTAAATGATAAAGCATTGTGTCAAAAGTGAAGTGATTTTTCCAGCTACAAAGTAATAGAGTACTACTACAAAAATGTTGTTATAAGAATACTCCCAAATGTAATTTGAGTCCTTGCTTACTGTACCAAAAACAACATGCTTATTCCTTAATGAATGTAACAAGACATCAAGAGTATATATGTGGCATATTTGTTCTTAATAAACCGTTGAATTTTTCATAAGATTATTATAGCCAATAAACATAACCTTCAACAGTCTGTACTAGATCCTCTTGTCTTATTGAAGGATATGGGAGTTAAATTTTCAAGACAATAATTCTAAAAAAACATATCTTATTAGTTTTAATGGAATTTGATTTAACCAGCTTCCATATAATATTCTTCACTATATTGTCATTGTAATCAACAAGTTTGAATTGATGCTTGAATGATGGTAAATTCATCTTCAACCAGGTCAGCTTCACTTTGTTAGGCACTTTAACAACTATATATATATATATATATATATATATATATATATATATTCAAAAACCCCTACATTGTAATAGTCTAAGTCTCAACAAACTTTGAATATTTCAGAAATGAGGGCATTCAGTTTTGTCGGTCATTAGAGACTTTAAGGCCGCAAGTCGAGAGGTACTTTAACTTTTAGAATTAAGGTCTTCTTGAAGTGACGCAATACTTAAATGCAAGGCTATAATATTGGATCCTTCATATGGGTAAAGAAACACTCAATCCTTCTAAAACATGGTCGAAGGTGTAGAAGAAAAGGGTGATGAGATTGCTTCAAATAATGAATTTATCTTTCGAACTTCTTAAAACAAGCCTAAACAAATCAATGAACCTTTTTTGTTTTAAGCTAAGACAAATTGAAATTATCATACTAGGCCTCAAAACACCCTTCATTGATCACAAGGATTAAAACATCCACACAATATCCCTTATAGACTAATATGAATTATGGTGCTCTAGTTATGGATATAAAAATAACTTTAGAGACTTCTGTTTCACTTGCCTTGCCAATAATTCTGTATCAAAAGAGGCGAAAGAGTTTAAACCCTTTAAAAAATTTGGATATCCATATAAAATATGAATTTGAGCCTCATAAATGCAAGTTTTAGAGCTCCAAATAACTCGGGTCTTCTTCTAAAGTAAGGTCAAGAGACCTTGTAGTCTTGTAACCAAAATAACAGTATTCTCTAGCTAATAGTGATAGATGTTTTCTTCAGATTTTGATGCCCTAGAGGACCTGTTGAAGCCCCGAAAATCGGGTCTACAACAAGGGGGATACCCACCCGGTCTGGACCTTGGTTAGCAGCTCCTTTTCCGTTTGGTGTAGTGGGTCCGACTGGGGATAATGAGACCAGTTTCCCAATATGTGTGTGTGTGTTGAGAATTGATATTTCCTTTCTAAAAAAGTTCCTAAGTGAAATTTTGTTATTCTAATTCTAATCTAATAACATGCAAATTGTATTCTAATTAAACAGAAATATCTAATTCTAAACTAAACCCGGGATGTAATTTTTTTCTTTATGCGATCTAAAATGATTTCAAATAGCAATTGCTAATAAAGATCATTCAACTGTTATAAGAAAAGAATTCAATAAAGATAAACCACTTCGTATAAAAAGTTAGACAAAGCAGTTGTGAAAAATATATCGCATAATAAGTTATTCATATATTAAGCATAAACAAGTGGCTATCACCGTACAAAAGTGTCAAATGATAACTCAAGCATTCAAGCGTTAATACATAAACAACTGAACATAAATATCACTTTAACACAGGGGCAGAAATAGTTAAGAGATAAAAGTACCATTTATAACTAGTTCTACTCATGAGCTTAAGCAATAATGACTTATCTCTTCTTAATCCAACATCCACTAAGAGTATAGAAGTGCAACATCAGTAGCAGATATTAAACGCAGATATCAATAAATCCTGTTCCATTCATTCATCAAAACCTCCTCGGAGGGTGCAAAAGTGCATGTTCTGAGGACAAGTTTTTGACAAATTTCAGGACCCTTCTCTAAATGCATGAGAAGGGTTTAAATACTACTAACTAAATCTAAAAATATTTGATTACAAAAATGTAGGATATGGTTTAAATGACCATCCTCTTTTTAGGAAAAAATAAAGCAAAACTAGTACTAAATCTAAAATTAAAATTTAACAACTAACTAATTGTGAATCTGTTCCTTGGAATTAAAAATGTGCAGCATCGATTTGAGAAGAATAGGCTGGCTGACTTCAGATTTCAACTGTCCCGTAAAAATGGAATTGGCAAGAGCTGGTGCTATCTTCTCGACAGAATTGATGATACACTCGAGAGTCATACACTGGTTGTGTGGTTTTACCAGACATGCCCAGTAAGAATCCCAATTTAACTTTGTTAATCCTTTAATCAATTCTGCCTTTTCTTGGGCTTTCTGTTTCCAGTCTGTCTGCAGTTGCTGTGCTTTTGGTAGGTATCCTGGAATAGTTTCAGAGATCAGATTTTCCTTTGGTAAATTTTCATTTATACAATCAATAATATTACTAGCTGCTGTGGCTGCTTCTTCTGTCGCTTGTTCTGCCTTCCTGATCTGTGTATCCCAATTATTAAAAAGTATTTCTTTGTGATTTTCATTGATTGTAGGTGCACCTACTATTTTTCCTTCCTCTGTATTTTTCCCAGCCAAATAGTCATTAACTCTTTTTTTTCAGTTAAATCATAATCATGTCGTAAGTCTACGACATGAT
The DNA here is from genome assembly GCA_034641835.2 of Pinus albicaulis. NCBI lineage: Eukaryota > Viridiplantae > Streptophyta > Pinopsida > Pinales > Pinaceae > Pinus > Pinus albicaulis. The sequence continues at coordinate 12,913,858 of CM076575.1, forward strand.
TAGTGATTTTATCACTTTCTTCACAATAAGAGTTCCATTCTGTTATTCTTTGGCATAATATTTATTGTTGTTGCAGTAGTTGGTCATTTAAAGAAATAGACTCTGTTATAAACTCTGTGAGCTTGGGATAATCTTTGTGCATTTCTTGCATAATTTGTAGCTGTTTCTCTTTTTCGGCCAAACTTTTCTGATATCCAATCTGCATTTGTTGAAAATCTTGTTGTAATTTTTCAAGTTGTTTCTGAGCTTCACTATTAGCATTGGCTTCTTGCAGCTGTTGTTGCAAGACTTGTAACTGATCTTCTTTCTCATTCAATAATTACCGTACCTCAGATGATTTGTCAATGGTTGCAGAGGCATAAGCTCCTATGATCTGAGATAATTTAGTGAGATTTTCAGTTGGATCAGTAGTAGTATCTTTCCATAGAACATCTAGGTGTTCTGCATCATGAGAGAGAACATTTTCCAATTTCATTTTCTTCCTCTGTCTTCTTACCACTGCCTTGTGTTGTGGACAATAGAATACATCAAGAGGAGGAATTTCCTCTATCTTAAGCACGAGTTCAGAAGACGGAGTTATAGGAATATGTTCTGTTTCTGAGACATTAGTAGTTACTCCTGTGACTATATTTATTGTTGTTTGTACATTGCTCACAGGTGTCTGTGTATTTTGTGCTTCAATATTAATCAAATCATTGAATGTTTCCCATTCCTTATCCAATTCAGTTATGACTAATGATTGCTATACAATGAGGGGGAAATTTAACTGTGGAGAGGTTGAAATATGTTGCTGTGAGAGTTCTTTAGACTGGGCAGTATCTTTTATTGACCCTTCACTCTTAGAGTGTTCAAAGGTTTCTCTTCCGGACTTTGACTTAGACCTGTTGGTACTTGAACTTCTACTGAGACTAACACTAGGAGTTGGTTCCCTCACGGGTTCCAATCGCAATTTATCCAAAGGGATGGTAGTCAACCTCCTTTCTCTGTATATTTTGACTTCTTGAAACTCTGTTGGAGGAAACCGTATCTGAGCCAAATGTAGAATTTCTTTAAGTGTTCCTTTTTCTTGGAACATGTCATCAAACAAATCTTCTTCTTTAGAAAACACTCTTATCTTGACTGCAGTAGTGAAATTTTTAACAACATCATATGGGTTGAATGGTCTTCTTGGAAACTTGAACAAATGTAAACATGTAATATTGTTTACTTCTTTAAATGCATGACCAACATAAAATAATGAAAAGGCCCCACAGGCCACAGGAAATTGAGGCCAGATAGCCTTCCTCTTATCCTTCAACTCTTTCGTCAAACCTCCTTCTCCGCAGGTTTGATATGCAATTTCTCGAGCGATGAGTTTATCAGGAACATACAATGGTAAAACGTGAGGGGAAGAAAAACTTCCAAAAACCCTAACATATGTAAATAATTCTTCTCCAAACCATCTCGCAACAGGTAGAATGTCCACCTCTGCTTCAGGAGAAAACCTTGGAGCATCTTTATCATACAATATTCTGTACAGGGGTAACATAATGCCATGGCAAATGTTGTAAAAACAGGGAATGAACTCTGAATCCCACAACTCTTTGTGATAAACATGAATGGGCAGGGGATCTTGAATTGTCCATTTCCAACCCATTAACGAAAACTTAGAAACATAACAGATTGAATCCATCACATAAGCAGATAAATAAAAAGGAGGATAAATCCTCTAAGAGACAGTCTGTTTAGACCGGTAGTTAAAAATAACCGTGGCTAGGTTATGAGATAATATCTTAGCCCAATCCACAATGGTAGCATTAACAGCAGCATTCAATAACGGAATCCATTCAGGTTAAAACTTATTAATGTCTGGCTTTCCAAAAAGCCGACAAAGCATAGCAGCAGCAAAGAAATATAGAGAAGTGAGAAAACCAGTACTATACATACCGTGTTTATCTTTCTTCAATGGTTCGTCTCTCCTAGACCAGTCTTTGGTGCATTCTGCCAGGTTTTCATTTTCTTTGGCAAACTTCTCCATGAACTGTTTGTTATAAGTTGCCTGCGGCTCCGGAAAATGATACATAAGCTTCAAATCTTGTGGAGTGAATGAGCCAATGAGCTCTTGACCCTGAGTCTTAAACTGTCTATCTGTAATATCAGTACTATCAAGTACCCATTTAATCATGTCTGTGTATGGAAGAATTCTCGGTCTCACTGCTACTCGGTGCAAGAATGAACAAGCTAGCTCTGTAAGAGATGCTTCAGAAGACCCATGTGAGCCTGTTGTAGCCGTAACTTCCATTACTCTGGGTTTCTCTTCTTCAAATATATTATATATGCCCTCCCAAGTAGTGATACCAGCGTCTTTGTTACAGGCAGTGTCTGTGTATAAGGGCGTCATCTCTTTGTCCTCAGAACCTAGAACCTTGTCTTTCTTTCCCATAATACTCTGAATACTGCTTTGTATAGTTCTCAGCTCTTCGCTCCTGCAGTTCACGAATTAAGTGAGAATAATGATAGAAAAAAGTGACGGAAAAGTTTTAAATGTTGAAAACGTATGAAATATACTACCTTACGTGAGATAACTCTTCAATCAGAACGAAACCATTTTTCATTAATGAATGACAATAAATTCATTAATTTAATATTAAAGCACATAACGGGGTCTCGATTTATGGAAATATTTTCTTCGTGTAATGAGCCTTTAAAAATCTGCGATAAGGCGATCTGCGATTTGCTTCACAATATCGCAAAATCGCAATATCGCAGATCGCAATCTCGTGGAATCAAATAGCGCAATATTGTAACATCGCGAAATCGCTATATCGCAATATCACAAAATCGCGAGACATAACATATGACAAACATCCGTTAACATATTTTCTGCGACATGCGATTTGCGATACATGTTATCGCTCATCGGTGATTTGAAGTTTTCATCGTAAGATATAACATTCTAAGCATGCGATGCGATGAATGTTCTTTTAGCGCGTAGTTTCATATCGCAATTTTAGAATTCCACTTATAAAGAGGCGTTCATTACCTTTTTTGCGATGCGATATTCCTCAAAGAATGATTCTATTCTAAACTATCATAAAACTTAAGTTTTTAGATTTTTCAAGGAATTTTCTCCTAAGTTTACGATAGTAAGTTTTATTAAAAAAGGAAAACAAGTACTAATTGATTTTTTAGATTTTTTGACTAAGGGTCCCCACTTATTTTGTATTATCACTAATACTAAATAAGAATGGGGGTTGTTTCTGGCCACAACAATTGGCGATTCACTTGGAAGAACCAATTATCTCTACTTTTTCTTTTGAATTTTCTAAACTTTCAAAATAGAAAATTTTCCAGAAAATCAAACTTTATTATAGAAAGACAAAGTATATTATGCTTCTATCTATCAATGATATTGTTTCTTCTATATTCAACTTTGATTATTTACTTCCTCAAGCTAGTCCTTGTATCTACATCAGTCATTACTTGGTTTATAAAGATAAAAACAAAAGACTTCTCTGTAAATCAGTTTTTAAATATGCTCATTTGTCGTAGGTAGAGCCACTGCTGCCAGCAGGCGTTTATAGCCTCGACAAGGTTACCTGTTACCCAGCAATGATCCTGTGTCCTACTTAGGAAAATATACAATTTTCAAAGAGAAATCCATATCCACACTTATTGCTTTCTTTTTTCTTTTTATCCTTAAAGAACAATGTCTTGGTTTGGTAGCCAATTTATGACAGTGTCATTCACTTGATTTATAACTTTGTTGAACAAGCTGGCTCGTGATGAGACCCCTTGCCTTTTGATTGCAATAATCTTGAGTCATTGCCCTGTTGTGGTATGCAGTATTGGCAAAGTCAACAAGCTATAATATCTATGATCATGATAAGTCGGCTCGTGATGAGACCTCTTATTCTTTAAGTTAAAGTGCATTATTGGATTATTCCCTGAACATTGTAATTTTCTAGGTGGGGAGGAAGTCATTGTTTCCTTAAGATAGCTCTGGACGACAATAATCTAGTTTTTTGGAAAGGACTTTTCTACAAAGAATCTTCATTTTTTTATTGATACCTTTCATTGGACTGATATAAAACAATTTCTCACTAAAAGTTGCTTTTTATCAAAATTTTCAAAGTTGAAACTAATATCATTTCTAGGTTTAAAGCTTTTAACTGTATCTTTAAATAATAATGATCAATTTTCTAAAAGAATTCTATTTATACAAGTGAAAAAAAAAAAAAACTAAAAAGAGAATTTGTATCTTTTTCGTGAATTCCAAATGTAACCATTAACAACTGGTTTTATTATGACAATTAAGAAAACTAATATACAAAATAGAAGAGTGATCTTCTATGGAAAATATTTTTTGAGGATCTGTCCATTAACAGGTAAAGACTCTCTTTTTCCTGTTAAATCCTGTAACATAAAAGTAGATGGACCTATGATCTCTGTGATTTGGAAAGGACCAAGCCACATTCGTTGAAATTTCGTATGTTTCCCTTTTTCCTCATGAGCTTTGTCCCATTTTAAAACTAGATCTCCGACCTGAAAGTCCTTTCTGGATGTCATGTTTGAATCAAAAGAAGCTTTAACTAACACTTGGTGATGAGCATGAGTTATTTTGGCCTTTTCTCGTTGTTCTTCTAGCTTAATTATTTCTATCTGCCTTAGTTGTAAGGAAGAGGTTGGTGCTTCATCAATATATTGAACTAAAGCCAAAGAAGGAATTGCTAGATGAGTTGGAAGAACCACTTCTTTCCCATAAACTAAATTAAAGGGAGAAGTGCCAATGGAAGCCTTCTGCGTTATTCGATCTACCCATAAAGCATATATTAGAGTCTTATGCCAATTTTTATGATTTTGATCAATGGTTCGCTTAATGATTCTGATTAAGTTTTTATTTGTAGATTCAACTAACCCATTTCCCTGTGGATAATAATTGGCAGACTATTTAAGTTTGAAACCTCTTTTAAGTGCAAATTCAGTCATAGCATTACCAGAAAAATACGATGCATTATCAAACATTAAAGCAGAAGGCAAACCAAACCTGGTGATTATGAACTGATATATGAACTCGGTGATATGTTCGGCATTAGCAGTCTTGAGAGGGACTGCTTCTACCCATTTCGTAAAATAATCAGTTGCTGTAATGATATACCTATGTGTTTTAGAAGAGTGAGGAATAATCTCACCTATTATATCCAATCCCCATTGGTCAAAAGGTTGCTCAATGTTGACTAGTTGTAACGATAATGATGGTTTCTTTTGTCTTCCAGCAGCAGTTTGACAAACTTGACATTTCCTTACGTAGCTATGTGAGTCTTTGAATAATGTGGGCTAGTAATAGCCTGCGCGAAGGATTTTATGTGCAGTAGTATCTCCAGCATAATGTCCACCTGCTAGCCCATCGTGAAGTTCCTACAAGACTTTTTCAGCTTCAGATTTCTCAAGACATCTAAGGAGAACAGAATCATAATTCATTCTAAAAAGAACATCATTCACAAGCTGATATTGTTTAGCCTTTAACCTCAGAGCTCTTTTCTTGGTGTAATCGAGATTTAGAGGAGCATATCCATTCTTTAGATAAAATATGATATCAGCATATAATTATTCAACATCGTTTAGGCTTACCTCATACATTTGTATCTCTACAGATGGTTTTTTAGAAATAAGCGATGCCCCAGCTAGTATTTTGCAAAAGCCTTGACCTCTTACAATACTTGCTGGTTTGATTTCTACATCATATTCTTGTAAGACAGTAATCCAATTGGCTCTTTTCTCACCCACATCTTTCTGAATTAAAATATTTCTTACCGCTGGAAACGGTACTATGATTTTTGTATGGGTTTTAAGTAGAAAGGGTCTGAAATATTTAATTTATTTGAAAACAGCATAAGCTTGTTTCTCTACATCTGAATAACTCAATTCAGCCCCCTATAAATTTGAACTGAAGAAAGCAATTGGAGCTTCTGCCTTGTCTTGATTTGCTTAAGTGAGTATTGCAGCATATGATTTATCAGAGCCAAATGTATACAAAATAAAAGGATCGAAGAAATTTGGAGTTGCTAAAGATGGAGCATTAACAATTACTTGTTTGATCAGATTAAATGCCTCATATTTGTTTTGGCCCCATTTGAAGTTTGAATTCTTTTTAATCATTGCTTGTAAAGGAGATACAATTCTTGAAAAATCTGGCACAAATCTCTTTACAAAATTAATCTGTCCAAGGAAAGATTGCATGGCTTTCTTGTTGTGAGGTAAGGGTATTTCAGAAATCTCCTTGATTCTATCGGGATCAATATGAATTCCAGATTTTGACACTATGAATCCAAGAAGTTTTCCTTCGCTTAATGCAAAAAAGGACTTCTTCGGGTTAAGTGAAATTCCATACCTTTGACAACGTTGGAAGATCTGTTTTAAGTCTTTAAGATGGTTGCTTCGTTTCTTGGAATATATAGTTATATGATCCAAGTAAATTACCACTGATTTGTTAACTAATCCCTTGAAAGCGATGTCCATTTCTCTCTGAAATGTGGCACTAGCGTTGATCAGACCAAAAGGCATCTTTTGATATGCATAAGTGCCCCATTTATTTCTGAATGTAGTTTTCAATTGATCATCAGGATGGACCAACACTTGGTTGTAACCAGAGAAACCATCTAAGAAAGACATTAATTAAGATCCTGCAACTACCTACAATATTTGCTCCATAGGAGGCAAAGGAAAATTATCTTTTTGGCAAGATTTGTTAAGATTTTGAAAGTCAATGCAAATTCTAATGTCTCAGTTCTTTTTTCTAACAGGAACCATATTGGAAACCCATTTAGAATGTCGAACGGGAAAAATAATCTTAGCTTTCAATAACTTATTGAGTTCATATTTGATTTGATTTTCTAGATTGGGATGGACCTTTCTCAGCTTTTGTTGGACAGGTTTTTCATCATTTATCATTGGGATAGTATGTTGGATGATAGAAGTGTCATAAGTTTTGAGTTCATCGTAGTTCCAAGCAAAGACACTTTTGTATTGTTTCAAAAGACGAAAATACGCTAATTTTTCTTCGGGAGCTAGACCGAGGCCTAGGTTGATATTCTGTGGTTTGGTATCAGTTCCTAGATTTACTAATTCATAATTCAAAGTTGAACTTTGTAGCTTTGAATTGGTAGATATTTTGAATCGATCTTTCAAATCATAAAGGTCTTCTAACTTGACTACTGACTTTGGCATAGCATTATTAGTGCTATCTTGTTGCAATTGTCTGTCATGTTGGTCTTCATCAATTATCTAATTAGTGTAAGATCCTTCAGATGTGAGGAAACTTACAATATCAGGATCATCATTGAAAATCCTCCAATTGGTAATGTTATCAGGAATCGAGGGTCTAAAGATTAATTCGATTGAAAATCGATCAGGGCTATAGTCTTCTGTAGGAATGAGCTTGGAGGCCACGTTAGCTAGGAGGTCTGCACTAGCATTCTGGATTCTGGGAATTGATGAAATATTAAATTCTATAAAGTGTTCAGTCAGATCTTGAACTAAATATTGATAATGCTTCAAATGACCTGATAAACAATGTATAGTATTGCGTACCTGTTTGATTACAATTTTAGAATCTCTGAAAACTTTTAGATATTTGATGTCTAATCCGATTGCTTTGTATAATCCTTGGACTAAAGCCTCGTATTCTACGGTATTATTGGTGCAATTGAACTCGAGTCTGCAAGTTAGCATAATTTTGTTTCCCTCTGGACTAATCAACACACATCCTGCTCCTGCTCCTTCATTAAACATAGAACCATCAAAAAATAACTTCCAAAATAAAGATTTATTTACAGGAGTATCTACAAAATTAATTCATTTAGAACTATCTATTTGAGAAAAATTTTCTACTTGAGATAAAACATAATGTTCTAAATAAGGTGAAGTATGAGCATTGAAATTTCCTAAGAAAGAATCAACTAAATAGTTGCCAATGATATTATTGTTGTATGCAACCGGTTCATTTTCTCCTTCCAATTTTGTTACTATGTATTTCTGATGTTTTTCTCGCTCAACCTTTATCTGATTTGGTTTACCATTGTAAGGAAGCCACATATGCGACCAATCAGTTGCGAAGTATCCATGAAGTTTTTCTGACCAATCTCTGCTAAGAATTAAGCCATAAAATTCTAGAATATCTGCAACTAAAATGTCGATAACTTGACATACCTTTGGATTAGATGACAGTCCTATGGTAACCTGATTTAATTCGCCAATCACTTCAACTTGCAATCGATCTAGCTGGACTATGCGCACAGCAGATTTTTGTGGTTGAATATTCAATTTTGCACATATTGATTTTGGTAAAATATTAGATGAAGCTCCAGAATCCACTAAAAAATTATGCAAATTTTTATTGAAAACTTCGCAAGTAAGAAGAAATGGAGAAGTATGAGATCTCGACCTTCCTCCAATTAAAGCGATATTTTCTAGATCAACTTTACTGATTGCATTAGTTGGAGGTCTTCCCATCTCATTGGAAGCTTGAGAAATTACAGGATCGGGTAAAGGTTTTTCTGGTACGGCATGTAATTCTTTCAAAAGTACCTTTTGTTGGTGTTTTAACTTGCTCAATTCATAAAAAGTAATGTTAGCCCTAGTATTCTTCATGTCTTCTATGATATTATACTCCATTTCATCCAGAATGATCAATGTTTTTGATGGAATTGATGAATCTGATTTGACTGGGCTAGTTTGAGTTGCTTTTGATGTTGTTTTCTTGGGTGCAACTTTATCCTTAGTCATTGAGCTTGCGCTCTTTGGCTTAGGAGCAGGTTGAGGAGGATCAAGTTGATTTCTACTTCGAGTGCTAACCGGGGATGCTTCTTGATCTTCCTCATCTGGGAGGATGAAATCCCACATACCTTGTACTTCTACAACTTCTTCTTCATCAGTAGTTTCTTCAGTAGCAGTTTCCTCTTCTTCTTCTTTTGATTCAGCATTAGTAATAGCATTTCGTGGCTTTGGATCAGTTGAAGGGTTTCTTCTAAAAGGCTTGAAAGACTTTTTAGAAGATGTTTCTGCCACTTGTTTCTTAATGTCAACCATTTCGTTAGACATGGTTTTCAAAAATTTCTGCAATCCTTCTAAATCAAATGGATCTTTCGATTGTTTTTTCTTGGGGTCTTCCTTAAAAGTAGCCTTCTTGGATTTTCGTTCTTCTATCGCATTTTTCTTTTCTAAAGAAATGATACGTTTCTCTACTGCTATTGCTTCCTTCATATTATCTGCTAAAGTTGTTTTGTTAGCCCTATCAACGAAGATTGCTATGTTTGATGGTAAAGCAGATATGTACCATTCACTTCGCACTTCTTCGCTAGGCTTGGAAGCAGTAGGAATTTTATTTAACAATTTATTGAAACATGAATTAAAATCCTTGATAGGCTCTTTTGACTCAGCTCTAAGATTATACAAGTCATTGATCAGTGTCGTTGTAGACTTGTCATCACCAAACTTAGTCAAAAATTGATCTTGAAAGATATCCCAACTAGTGATAGATCCAGATGGTAATGAGAAATACCATGATCCGGCTGCTCCTTGTAGAGTATAGGGAAAAAGTCGGACGACAGCATCTTCATTAGTAACTCCATTGAGATTTATGGACAACATAAAATTGTTTATATGTTCTTCTGCTAGCATGCCTGCTTCAGGGTTAAACTTAGGCAGCCATTTTTCAGGATGGGTCGGTATTTGACTCAAGGGTGCAGGCATTAAGACTGCCCTTGGATTATTCCAAGGCATTTGGGCCATCGCTGAACTAATAACATAGGAAAGTGTAGAGGACAATCCCTGCGGTTGGGAAAATGAGGATATTACGATTCCAAATGTTTGAGAAGGAGATGTGGAAGTTCCAATGGACTAACGGACAATAGTCTGAAGTGGAGGGGTGGATGGTTTACTTCGCGGTGAAGAGGTTGAGATGGATGATGATGATGAAAGAGTCTCACTATCAAACCCTTTAGGTGATTTCCTTGCTCTCTTCCTTGTAGGTAGAGGTAACTCAGTTGGCTGAATGCCAAGCTTCTCGCTCTGTAATCTGGTAAGAGGATGAGCAGGATTATATTGCGAAGTCACACTGCCTTGAGATTTATCAGATCGTTGGGGTGATATTGAAAATCGTTGAATTTTATGAATCAAAGATTCAACTTCAGGAGGTTCAATAGCAGATTCTTCTGAAAAGTCATGGTTTGTGGCAGTGGCTGTTGTTCTTCCGACTTCTGGCTCTAGAATTAAAAATTATATGTGCGATGGAGAAGTCGGGGGAGATGGTGAGAGTGATTTACTCTCAGAATGGTATTTAGATTTTGACTTACTTGCCATTCATAGTTCGGTGCCCTCCTTCTAGCGCCAAATATGTTGAAGCCCCGAAAATCGAGTCTACAACAAGGGGGATACCCACCCGGTCCGGACCTTGGTTAGCAGCTCCTTTTCCGTTTGGTGTAGTGGGTCCAACTGGGGATAATGGGACCAGTTTCCCAATATGTGTGTGTGTGTTGAGAATTGATATTTCCTTTCTAAAAAAGTTCCTAAGTGAAATGATTTTATTCTAATTCTAATCTAATAACATGCAAATTGTATTCTAATTAAACATAAATATCTAATTCTAAACTAAACCCGGGATGTAATTTTTTTCTTTATGCGATCTAAAATGATTTCAAATAGCAATTGCTAATAAAGATCATTCAACTGTTATAAGAAAATAATTCAATAAAGATAAACCACTTCGTATAAAAAGTTAGACGAAACAATTGTGAAAAATATATCGCATAATAAGTTATTCATATATTAAGCATAAACAAGTGGCTATCACCGTACAAAAGTGCCAAATGATAACTCAAACATTCAAGCATTAATACATAAAAAACTGAACATAAATATCACTTTAACACAGAGGCAGAAATAGTTAAGAGATAAAAGTACCATTTATAACTAGTTCTACTCATGAGCTTCAAGCAATAATGTCTTATCTCTTCTTAATCCAACATCCACTAAGAGTACAGAAGTGCAACATTAGTAGCAGATATTAAACGCAGATATCAATAAATCTTGTTCCATTCATTCATCAAAACCTCCTCGAAGGGTGCAAAAGTGCATGTTCTGAGGACAAGTTTTTGACAAATTTCAGGACCCTTCTCTAAATGCATGATAAGGGTTTAAATACTACTAACTAAATCTAAAAATAATTAATTACAAAAATGTAGAATACGGTTTAAATGACCGTCCTATTTTTAGGCAAAAATAAAGCAAAACTAATACTTAAGTCTAAAATTAAAACTTAACAACTAAATACTTGTGAATCTGTTTTTTGGAATTGCAAGCGTTCAGCATTGATTTGAGAAGAATAGGCTGGCCGACTTCAGATTTCAACTGTCCCATAAAAACAGAATTCGCAAGATCTGGCGTTATCTTCTCGGCAGAATTGATGATACAATCGAGAGTCATGCATTGGCTGTGTGGTTTTACCAGACATGCCCAGTAAGAATCCCAATTTAAATTTGTTAATCGTTTAATCAATTCTGCCTTTTCTTGGGCTTTCTGTTTCCAGTCTGTTTGCAGTTGCTGTGCTTTTGGTAGGTATCCTGGAATAGTTTCAGAGATCATATTTTCCTTGTGTAAATTTTCATTTATAAAATCAATAATATTGCTGGCTGTTGTGGCTGCTTCTTTTGCCGCTTGCTCTGTCTTTTTGATCTATGCATCCCAATTATTAAAAAGTATTTCTTTGTGATTTTCATTGATTGTAAGTGCACCTGCTCTTTTCCCCTCCTATGTATTTTTCCAAGCCAAATAGTCATTAACTCTTTTTTCAGTTAAATCATAATCATGTCGTAAATCTACGACATGATTAGTGATTTTATCACTTTCTTCACAATAAGAGTTCCATTCTGATATTCTTTGGCATAATATTTCTTGTTGTCGCAGTAGCTAGTCATTTAAGGAAATAGAGTCAGTGATAAATTCTATGAGCTTGGGATCATCTTTGTGCATTTCTTGCATAATTTGTAGATGTTTCTCTTTTTCGGCCAAACTGTTCTGATATCCAATCTACATTTGTTGAAAATCTTGTTGTAATTTTTCAAGTTGTTTCTGAGCTTCACTGTTAGCGTTGGCTTCTTGCAGCTGTTGTTGCAAGACCTGTACCTGATCTTCTTTCTCATTCAATAATTGTCGTACCTCAGATGCTTTTTCAATGGCTGCAGAGGCATAAGCTCCTGTGATCTAAGATAATTTAGTGAGATTTTCATTGGATTAGTAGTAGGATCTTTTCCATAGAACATCTAGGTGTTCTCCGCACCGTAAGAAGGCACATTTTTCTAATTTTCTTCCTTTGTCTTCTTACCACTGCCTTGTGTTGTGGACTGTAGAATACATCAAGAGGAGGAATTTCCTCTATCTTGAGCATGAGTTTAGAAGATGGGGTTATGGGAATATGTTCTTTTTCTGAGACATTGGTAGTTACTCCTGTGACTATATTTATTGTTGTCTGTACATTGCTCACAGGTGTCTGTGTATTTTGTGCTTCAATATTAATCAAATCATTGAATGTTTCCCATTCCTTATCCAATTCAGTTCTGACTGATGATTGCTGTACAATGAGAGGGGGAATATTTAATTGTGGAGAGGTTGAAATCTATTGTTGTGAGAGTTCTTTAGACTGGGAAGTATCTTTTACTGACCATTCACTCTTATAATGTTCAGAGGTTTCTCTTCCGGACTTTGACTTAGACCTATTTGTACTTGAACTTCTACTGAGACTGACACTAGGAGTTGTTTCCCTTATGGGTTCCAAGCACAATTTATCCAGAGGGATAGTAGTTAACCTTCTTTCTCTGTATATTTTGAATTCTTGAAACTCTGCTGGAGGAAACCGTATTTGAGCCGAATGTAGAATTTCTTTAAGTGTGCCTTTTTCTTGGAACATGTCATCAAACAAATCTTCTTCTTTAGAAAACACTCTTATCTTGATTGCAGTAATGAATTTTTTAACAACATCATATGGATCGAATGGTCTTCTCGGAAACTTGAACAAATGTAAACATGTAATATTGTTTACTTATTTAAATGCATGACCAACATAAAATAATGAAAAGGCCCCACAGGCCATAGGAAATTGAGGCCAGATAGCCTTCTTCTTGTCTTTCAACTCTTTAGTCAAACCTCCTTCTCCGCAGGTTTGATAAGCAATTTCTCGGGAGATGAGTTTATCAGGGACATACAAAGGTAAAACATGAGGAGAAGCAAAACTTCCAAAAACCCTAACATATGTAAATAATTCTTCTCCAAACCATCTCACAACAGGTAGAATGTCCACCTCTTCTTCAGGAGAAAACCTTAGAGCATCTTTATCATACAATATTCTGTACAGGGGTAAAATAATGCCATGGAAAATCTTATAAAATCAGGGAATGAACTCTGAATCCCACAACTCTTTGTGATAAACATGAATGGGCAGGGGATCTTGAATTGTCCATTTCCAACCCATTAACGGAAACTTAGAAACATAACAGATTGAATCCATCACATAAGAAGATAAATAAAAAGGAGGATAAATCCTCTGAGAGACAGTCTGTTTAGACTGGTAGTTAAAAATAGTTGTGGCTAAGTTATCAGATAATATCTTAGCCCAATCCACAATGGTAGCATTAACAGTAGCATTTAATAACGGAAGCCCTTCAGGTGAAAACTTATTAATGTCTGGCTTTCCAAAAAGTCGACAGAGCATAGTAGCAGCAAAGAAATACGGAGAAGTGAGAGAACCAGTACTATATATACCGTGTTTATCTTTCTTCAATGGTTCGTCTCTCCTAGACCAGTCCTTGGTGAATTCTTCCAGGTTTTCATTTTCTTTGGCAAACTTCTCCATGAACTGTTTGTTATAAGTTGCCTGTGGCTTCGGCAAATGATACATAAGCTTTAAATCTTGTGGAGTGAATGAGCCATTGAGCTCTTGACCCTGAGTCTTAAAATATATGTCTGTAATATCAGTACTATCAAGTACCCATTTAATCATGTCTGTGTATGGAAGAATTCTTAGTCTCGCTGCTACTCGGTGCAAGAACGAACAAGCTAGCTCTGTAAGAGATGCTTCAGAAGACCCATGTGAGCCTGCGGTAGCCATAACTTCCATTACTCTGGGGTTCTCTTCTTCAAATAGATTATACATGCCCTCCCAAGTAGTGATACCAGTGTCTTTGTTACAGGCGGTGTATGTGTATAAGGGCGTCATCTCTTTGTCCTCAGAGCCTAGAACCTTGTCTTTCTTTCCCATAATACTCTGAATACTACTTTGTATAGTTCTCAGATCTTCGCTCCTGCAATTCACGAATTAAGTGAGAATAATGATAGAAAAAGGTGACAGGAAAGTTTTAAAAGCTGAAGACGTATGAAATATACTACCTTACGTGAAATAACTCTTCAATCAGAACGAAACCATTTTTCATTAATGAATGACAATCAATTCATTAATTTAACATTAAAGCGTATAACGGGGTCTCGATTTATGGAAAGATTTTATTCGTGTAATGAGCCTTTAACAATCTTTGATAAGGAAATCTGCGATTTGCTTCACAATATCGCAAAATTACAATATCGCAGATCACAATCTCGTGGAATCAAATAATGCAATTATTGTAACATCGCCAAATCGCTATATCGCAATATCGCAAGATCGCGAGACATAATATATGACAAACATCCATTAACATATTTTCTGCGATATGCAATTTGTGATATATATTATCACTCATCGATGATTTGAAGTTTTCATCGTAACATATAACATTCTAAGCATGTGATGCGATGAATGTTCCTTCAGCCCGTAGTTTCATATCGCATTTTTTAGAATTCCACTTATAAAGAGGTGTTCATTTACCTTTTTGCGATGCGATATTCCTCAAAGAATGATTCTATTCTAAACTATCATAAAACTTAAGTTTTTTAGATTTTTCAAGGAATTTTCTCCTAAGTTTACGATAGTAAGTTTTATTGAAAAAGTAAAACAAGCACTAATTGATTTTTTAGATTTTTTGACTAAGGGTCCCCACTTATTTAGTATTATCACTAATACTAAATAAGAAGGGGGGTTGTTGCTGGCCACAACAGGACCAAAAGATGCAAAATATATTCAATGAAATCAAGAGCTAAGACCAAAAATTATAACCAATAACCAACCTCATCTGATATTGCAATCCTCCATAAGGGATCAAAGAATTCCAGAGATACATCACAAAGGATTTTCGTTAAAGTGCATAACTTGTGAGATCTAATGGAATACGCTTATATAGTTTTTCTTTTGAATGAAGAGGATCTTCAATAGGTGATTCGTTGGAGGGATCCAGAATGAATTCAAATTAGATTTTTCTTTAGTCATAATGTTTGGAACCCAAATCCCCTTTGACTTTTGATATTCAAAAAAAAAAATTGAAAACCCTCCAAGAATAAACTTTTGCTATTATTTTAATTGATGGAAACAAACCACATTCCTTGACCATTTGACTTGACCAAAGAGGAGTTTCCACATCAATACCCTTGGATTTTTTTCCCACAAGTTGGGTCCTTCTTCTTCAAACAAGTATAAATCACAATTGTGAAGGCTCTTGGGGTGTGCTACATACCACTGGAATCAACTTGATGAAGAGAATCCAATGATGTTGACCTTGACTCGAAAAACAATGATTTTCCATGTCATATTGGTCAAAATAGGTGGTGAATCTTCTTAGTGTTGCTTGGGTTGACATCAATAACAACCATATGTCAAAAATCTCCCCCTTTGGCATTGATGGCGACACACATACTCCCCCTGCGATCATTGATCCCCCTGACTTCACGTCTCTGATCCTTTTGTATATTTTCTCCCCCCTTTGACATCAATGGCAAAGTTTGACTCCCTCTAAAAATATTCCTTCTCTTATGTACCTATAACCTGCCTCTGCTCCCCCTGTCTGCTTGGACAGATAAAAAACATTTAAATGTGAGCTAGGGAGAATCACAAGTTTTTTTTCGAAGATACTCAAACGTGGCACGTGGTAAATTTTTGGTGATTATGTAAACGATTTGATTCTTTGTCCCAATATATTCCACTTTTATGTTTTTTTCTACAACCTACTCTTGAACAAAATGATACTTGATAGGAATGTGTTGTGTTTTTGAATGCATGATAGGATTCTTGGAGATGCTTATGGTGTTGGTTTTGTCACATAACATCAAAATGTGCTCATGAAACTCCACCTAAAGATCTTGCAATGTTTGTTTCATCTAGAGAATCTAAGTGCAACATGTTGTCTTTGTTATGTATTCTACTTCTGTTGTGGATAAGGAAATTGAATATTGCTTCTTGATCAACCACAAAACAAGACAACCACCTAGATATAAAGTTGCACCATTGGAGCTTTTATGATCATCAATTTTGTATGCCCAATCTAAATTTGTATAAGTTGTGGTAGTTAAATCATTCCATTTTGGATACCATACACAAAAATTTGTTATTACCTTGAGATATCGAAAGATTCTCTTCACTACAATAACATGGGACTCTTTTGGTGTTGCTTGGAAACATTCTACCAATTCAACTTCATGCATTACATTCATCTTGGAAATTTTCATATATAGGATACTTCCAATTATATATATATACATCCTCTAGTCTGCATATTTGGATATATCACCCATGCTCAACTTGCAACCAGTCACCATTAGGGGTGTTGACCAGTTTCCAATCTTCCATCTCAAATCTCTTCAACATTTCTTTGATATGCTTGGTTTGATAGATGAATATGCCCTTATATTCTTGTGATATTTGGCATCCCAAGAAGAAGGTCAACTCACCAAGCAATGACATCTCAAACTCACTCTACGTATCTAATGAAAAATTATTGCTTAACCTATCATCATCGCTGCCAAAAATGATGGCATCAACATATACTTCAATGATGGTAAAACTATCATTTTCAACCTTTACATAAAGGTTTCTATCAACATTTCCTCTCTTGAACCCTTGGTTCTGCAAGTACCTGTCAAGATGGGCATAGAAAATTTTAGGAGCATGTTTGAGACCATATAATTCCTTCTTCAACCTAAAAACATAATCTTCCTTTTTAGTAAGTAGAAATACCTCAAGTTGTTCTATATATACATCTTGTTCTAATTCTCTGTTCAAAAAGGTTAATTTTACATCCATTTGATACACTTTGATATTCCTCAAACACACAGGATAATAACATCCTAATGCCTTCCATCCTAGCAATGGGAGAAAATGTTACTTCGAAATAAATTCCTTCAACCTATGCATAACATTTACATACCAATCTTGCCTTGTTCACGGTAACATTTCCATCCTCGTTTATCTTGTTCCTGAAAACCTATTTTGTGCCAATGTAATTTTTTTCCTTTGGTCTGGAACCAATTCCCAAGTATCATTTTTTCAATCTTCTCTAATTCTTCATTCATAGTTGCTAAACAATGTTCATCATGACTAACATCTTCAAATTTACTAGGCTCATATGTGGCTAAGAGTGCAAGATGTGCTTGTTTTGGCAGGTGTAGCTATTGATTTATTCTAGTTCCTATACCTGCATTGGTGTCCCCAATGATCTAGTTTGAAGGATGATTCTTTTGATACCATTTCTTGGGAGTATTATAAGGTGTTTGTTGCTCACTTCTTGTTTCTTCCCTATTGGCAATAGTTCCCCCATTTGATTGTAATTGCTTCTGGGCTTCCTCTTTAACTTCTTCTAGTTTTGCCTCTTGTGTATTCAGTTCACCAGAATATGAGCTTCCTTATTCAATGTTTGGTCCACAAGCTTCATCAATTGTTATAGCAATGCTTTCAACTATCCAGTTGAGTCTTTGATTATCACATCTATATGCTTTGCTTTTTCTTGAGTAACAAACAAAAATTCATTTATCTACCTGAGAGTCAAATTGTCATGTCTTCTGATATTTCCTTATAATGTAACATTTTCTTCCAAACACCCAAAAATATTTGACATCCACTAGTGTTTCACTCCATAATTCATATGGAGTCTTATCGCAATTGCTTCTAAGCAATCCTCTGTTCAAAATGTACATTGTTACATCAACTGCCTGAACCCAAAAAATTTTGTCCAATTTTGATTCATTCAACATTGTTCTGGCCATCTCTTCTACAATTATATTTTTCCTTTCGACAACTCCATTTTTTTGTGGTGTCCTAGCTACTAAGAACTATCTATTTATTCCTTATTCCTCACAAAAATGTTGAAATGATTTGGAGGTGAATTCTCTGCCATTATCTGATCTCAAACATTTGATCTTCAAATCAATTTCATTTTCAACCATTTCCTGGTAGATTTTAAAACATCCAAATGCTTCATACTTTTTCTTCAAAAATATTACTATTTTCATCTTTGTATAGTCATCAATCATCGGTCCAAAAATATCAGTGTGTATCGGTTCCAATGGTTTTGACGTGGAATGTTCCTTGGTCTATGATTCAACTCTTGTATGTTTTCCATGCTTGCAATGTTTACATGCAGTACTGGTTGGTCTCGAAATCTATGACATTTCTCTCACAACCTCCTTTTACTGATTCTGATAAGGTTTGCAAATTTTATTTGTCCCATCTGTCTATGCAAGAGAAAACTTTCATCTTATTTTTCCAAGAAACAACATTTTTCAACAATCCTGTCCAAAGTGTATATGTCATTTGGAGTCCTAGTTGCAGTAGCCAACAACTCGTTGGATTTCTCTCCTCTTATTTCATATTTCTTTGATTCAAATAGTAGCATATGTCTGTGGTCACACATTTGACTTACACTTAGCAAAATATGATTCATATATCCAATAAGAAGCACATCCTTTGTTGTAGCATCATTTCCTTCCAAGCTTCATTATGCATGTTCCTATAATGTTTTCAAAATTATTATTTCCAAAGGATATTGTTCCATCCTTTCCTTCTTTCATAGATATGAAGTTATACCAATATATGGTCATACAAGTTGAGCATCCATTGTCAAGATACCACACATTCTTCTTCCTTTTATCTTTTAGGGTAAGTTTACATATCTCAATTTTCATCCTCCATACTTAAGCATTTTGATTCTACTATGATTCCCTTAGGGGGAAGTTAGCCTACAATATTTAACCAAATGTCCAAAGTTGTTGCATTTATGACATTCCACTTCATTTATTAAATATTGAAACTTTTTATAATTTTTCCCATAATCTTCCCAAGAGTTTTTGGGGTAACAATTTCTGATAAACCTTATAGAGTTTCTTTTGCTAATATCGTACGCCTGGAAATTTATAGCTTTATGTCCAAAATTTCCACAAGAATAATAGACACCAAAAAATATGGTTTGAAACCTGAGAGGGGGATACCTTATTCATGGAATAGTTCTCCAGGAACCTTCTTGTTTATATTGAACCATATGTTCTGTTGGGAAACCTCTTTCCTTCTTGATAGATCCTCTAGCAATTTTTGCATAAGATTTTTTTCCATCTCCCTTTTCTGTCATGGAGGAGGTGGAACCTTTTACGAGTGTTTCCTTGTAGCCTAATGTTGTCTTTCCACTATGTGGCCTTTGAATGTTGATGATCTAATTCAATTATTTGGACAAAGTTCTATTGAACATTTATTTTTTGTGCTTCCTTTCGTAGAGAGGCTATATTTGCTTCTAGGTCTTTCCTTGCCTTGTTTCTTTCTTCTAATTCTATTCCAAGTGATTCTTCAATATTTTTGTCTTCTTCCAACTGTACTTTAAGGTTTGTGATGGTTTCATTTGATTCTTCATATTTCTTTTTAAGGCTTCCAGCATGTTCTTTTACTTCTTTTAATTCGACTTCCAGAGATTTGAATATTCCTCTTTCAACCTTAAGATCCTGTATAACTCTAACCATCTCGTTTTGAAATTTGATCGAACCCATCTCTTCCTCATATCCTTATTCTTTTTCTTCAGGAACTTCCTTTCTGTTGTCCCTAGCCATGAATAACACTCTTCCTATGTCATTTTCTTCATCACTTTCACTCTCTTCTTAATATGAGGAACTGTCTTCTTTACAGAAAAATATTTTCTTAAACGCTTTCTTCTTACCTTGCTTGTTGAATCTTATTTGACCCTTCTTCCCTTTCATGTGTGCTTCATCTTCGTTGTTATAATTCTTATGAGGACTTTTAGCTACAAATTGACCAATACCACCACAATTGAAGCATATTAAGGGAAGTTTACCATTGAAATTGATTTTTCTTCTTTTCAACTTTCTCACAAAGCTAGAAATTTATTCATCTAAGTATTCTTCTTCTTTGCAGCAACTAGAGCTTGGTCTTGATTCTTGTTTTTTTTTCCCGATCTTCTTGGATGTTGTGAATGTTTCGCCTTGATTAGATGGACTTTATTGTTATTTCCTCATTTTGTATGTCGTAAGTATTCAACGCAATTGATCTATGTTGATATTTTCCAAATCATCTCTTTCTTCTAACATAAATAATTTGACTTTGAATCTCTCCAGAAGAGATATTAGAACTTTTTGGACAACTACCTTACTTGCCATTAGTTCTCCCAATGCTTATATAGCATTCACTATTTCATCAACACGAAAAAAGTAGGCTACAATGTTTTCCTCTTCATTCATTTTTAGTTGCTTAAATTGACATAGGTGGGCCTGGATCTTGGCCTCCTTTACCTTATTGTCTCCTTCATATATATTTTTAAGTTTGTCCCAAATTTATTTTGATGATTTGTAGTGCATTATTTTGACATATATAGAATCTGACACACTAGTCATGAGGGCATTTTTAGCTTTTCCATGGCTTTCGTAAACCCTTCGGTCATTATCATTTGAAGGAGGAGTTGTATTTTTTGTGTATTTGATCAACACAAAATTTCAAACATCAAATCCTTGTGCTTAAATATATGCCTTCATATTTCCAATACAAAATGCATAGGTTTTCCTATTAAATACTAGAATTCCCGGTTTATTCCACTCCATGATCTCCTTCTAGTTGTTAAACTGCTAGTGAAGGAACCTCACTCAGATACCAATTGTTGGAAATACTAAGAGGGGGGTGAATCAGTATTTCTTACCAATTAGTAACTTATTAATATTTTTAGAGCATTAATTAATCTTCAACATCAATTTAAAACATAAACAAGTAGTAAACAATAAACACCATAATTTTTAGGTGGAAACCCTTCCGGGAGAAAAACCACAGAACACTTCTCTAATAATTTATGAGTACATTAATTCTTCAGCTCCAACTTAAAAATAAAAAACCCAAATCCCTAGTACTCTAGAAAATAATTCAATTTTCCAGCCTCACCTAGAAGGACGCTTTAATGCCCTAGTTTTATCATTCAATGCTGAAATGATGCTCCAACTTTTTCTAGCACCACTCAACCACCTTGAAGTGTTTTCGGGATCCAACCTGAAAGGTGAATTCAACCACCTTCCTAACACCACCTGACCACCCTAAAATAAAAATAATTTGGCACACTGCGGCGGGATATCGTACCAGAGACAACGACCCACTTACAATGTGTTAGCACCTAATTTGAACCTCAGGCTGAAAGAAGGCAAATCAGGGTAACTTCAAACCATGCTCAGCCTTGTAGCTAGCCCCACAAGGTCAAGAGAGGGCTCTCTCCGTGAAAAATGTTCAATGAAATATAACTGCAAATTGATCTTAGGCTAGGTATAGTAGCTCGAAAGTTTTATCAAATTTTCTGGGTTGTATGGATCAGATGGGGTTGGGCAATTTGAATCTGGGGAATTAAATGGGAGATACAGGGTATTCTATGGGGCAAGGTAGGCAGGGATTTTAACAACTTTGTTTTTAATAATTATGGGATGTTTAATACTGGTGAGAAGCTGAAAAGGGCATAGTAGATGGATCCTCTTCAAACAGCAGAAAACATAGAGTATTGAATGATTTTCCCAAGGCAGAGCATTATATAATGGATTCTACCTATCTATCTTGAAAACATTCAACCAGAGATATGAATGAATGAATGGAAAACATAACAATTAACAAATGATCACAAAGGAAAGAACAGTGCTAAAATCCATACCACAGGGATCCCATAAATCAGTGCTGCATTTCTTTATTAATTCTTTACCAAACTATTACAGATGGAGCGCAGAGTGTCCTCAATGTTTCCAACGTTATCCCAATATGACCCCCCTTACAAATGACTCAGAAATTACATTAAATAGATCAGTTTCAAGGAGGGTGGATCCACAGAAGGAGGAGCCTTTTCACCTTCCCAGAAACTGAAATCGGAACATAGAAAATAAACCAACAATATGCCCCTGAAAAGAAGGAGTAATAAAACATTTTGACCATCTAGACGATTTGTTGTTACACCCACGAATGAAAGGAAGAAATCTGTAGAATACATCCCTTTTTAATCGCTTCTAAAGAAGCCAAAATGATTTTGTGTTTGTATTTAGCTCTCGGCCTTTACTTTTTTGAAGAAAAACCCTTTGCCGAAAAAATGCCTTTGAAACCACTGAAAATCGAATTTGTTGCTTTAATGAAGAAAATCCCCCTTTTCATTGAAAAAGAGTGAAAGGAAAGGATGGTGGGCCCAAGAAAATCGCAATCGCAATCACAAATCGCAGCGAAAGGGAAGCGGGAGCGAAGTGCTGGCGGGAATTTTCCGATTGCGATATACGATTCATCGCAATCGCAAATCGCATCAGAAGGGGGGGAGGGTGTATTGCAAAATAAAGCGATGCGATGAGAAACTTGAGATGCGATGGGCGGAAAGCTTTGGTGGGATCGGGGGGAATCGCAATCTCAAATCGAAAGGGGAGAGGGTTTGGAGTTAAACATTTTGGAAAATGCCTATTTGTGATGGGGCGAGAGGGCGGGGAACCATCCGATCGGAAGAGCGGATCGACGGTGGAAAATGTAATCGGGGAGCGTATTAACAGGAGTCAATCGCAACGGAGAAATTCATGGGAGCGGGGACAAAATTTGGGAATGTTGTGAAGTTGCGATGCGCTCGGATCGGGAGGAAGGAGATTGCGATGTGATCGCAGGTGGGTAAAACACATCGGAATTTTTCATCGGAAACGTTCAATCAGAGTGTTGCGATTTGCGACCCATGAACTTTTGCGATGCGATAAATCGCATCGAAGGTTTGTAGGAGACGGAAATAAAAGTTTCAAAGGGGCCTTTGCAATGAAAACTTTTAAATCATATGAAAGATAGAAATTATAAAGTTTAAGGGACCAAATGAGAAAGAAGGGTAAGGTTAGGCCTTTTGGGGGCTTTTATTCATTTAGGCATATCTTCCAATCCAGAAGTTAGTTTTGGGAGTATGACATATCGTTGGAAAGCTCTTTCTAGGCTCTTTCTGATGAACATACTCAAAACATGATCTATAGTGAAAATCAAGTGAAGAACCCCTCTGAAAAGTAGGGTGGTGGCTTTGTAGAGATAGCAGCTTCTGAAGCTCAACTTATTACATATGAAGACATAAAATTACATAAGAAATGATAATAAAGAAAAGTACCATGTTTTTCACCTCAAAACATGTTTTGAGGTGAAAATTACATCAAGCTTAATAGAACAACTCTTTGATTTTTCCAGATACTGTGCCTTTGAGTTTATTGGACCTCCTCATGACCTTGCTGACATTCATTGACACTTGGCTCATTAATTTGACCATGATGAGACCCTAGAACCTAATGAGACCAACCCTATGACCTAATAACATGAATTGCTGAGTGAAGGTGAGTCATGACTGAAGACCATAGAGAGGAGAATCAGCATGTTTTCACATGAGGGAAAACTAATGAAGACCACTACCATCAATGAATCCATGGCCTAATGGAATGATACAAATTTATGGTTTGGGACTCCTACTATGCAAATGCAAAAGAGTAAATTTGATCACTGATGGCAGTGTGACAAAACTGACACCAACACAATGAACAAGATTATTCTTACTATTATAGGCTCTCGTACCAAGGACAATGGCCTACTTACAATGAATTATGATATGAAAATAAACTTCAATGATGAGAACCCTTACAGATACCCTTTCACTTCCAAAACCTTAAAAATCCTTACAACAATAAAATCAAAAAGAGGACCATTTGACTTGACCAAAGAGGATTTGCCACATCAACACCCATTTGGGTTTTTTCCCACAAGTTGGATCTTTCTTCTTAAAACAAGTATAACTCACAATCCGTGAAGGCTCTTGGGGTGAGCCATATACCACTGGAATCAGCTCGATGAAAAGAATACAATGAAGACGACCTTAACTAAAAAAACAATGATTTCCATGTCATATTGATCAACAAAGGTAGGGAATCTTCTTGATGTTTCTTGGGTTGACATCAATGACAACCACATGTCAACAGTGTGTACCTTATATCATATGTGAGAATATAAAAATCCAGTGTTTTCTCAATGGACTGCCACAGTCCTATAAAGACTAAATAGAATTTTATGAACCTAAGACACTCAAGGACACCATATGGGAAGTTAATATTGTTATGAACAACCAAGAATAACACTGAACCCCAGATAAAATGGAAAAGGAAGGAAAATACAAGCTTCAAAAAGAAAGGATCGATAACCTCATGATATAGATCATCTGAGGAAAACATCAAGTTTAGCATTCGATCTAGGAGTGAATTCCAACAGAATTTTCATGCTCCAAGTTGGAATAAGCCAATTTGACCAACAAAGGAAGAGGTAGAAGGACCAAGGAAAAATCCATTGAAGTATTGGGGTTGTGGGTAAGAGCCCATGTTAAGAGACTATCCACACTAACAACAAGATAATACAAGGGTGTATAATGTTTAAGACGACACTCTTGTCAAATATGTGGCCAAGAGTGTACCTCATACTTATGCAGTTTCCGAAAATAGGAAAGAATACCACCAAGCCTTAGTGGTAGAAAAGGAAATTATACTTTCTGGTTGCCATTTTTCAATTCTAATTGACCCCATTTCTAATCCTATTTACATTTCCTCGCAAGTTGTCAAATCCTTTTTTTTACAGAGAAAAAAACATTCTAAGTCGTGGCTTGTTCAATTAGCCACTAGAGCATCCTATAAGGTATTTGATGTTATTGAATCATGTCAACTTGGTATGAGTGTCCTATCTAAACAATCCACTTCAAATGTATTTCCTTGGGGGTCATATAATATTCTAATCAAAATGGATTGTCTAGAAATGCATATGGCTAAATTGGACTATGATAAAAACTTGGAATGCATAGATGATGAAGGAGAACAAAGGTTACTTAAAGGAGTGAGAAAACCTATTTTTGTGAAATAAATTTCATCTCAAAATTGTAGAAAAATTATAGGAATGGATTCCAATTATATCCCATACACATGACCCCAGCTAAGGGTGGAAAACTGAAAGTTGAAAACTATCTGATACTAAAAGATTACAAAGATTTGTTTCCTAAGGAGATACCCGAAATCCCTTAAAACATAAATTAGATTTCGCAATAGATATCATACTAGGAGTAGTTCATATTTTTAGGGCACCCTATAGAAAGAGCATGCTTGAGTTGGCGGAGTTGAAGATACAGTCAAAATAAATGTTGGATAAGGGGTCTATCAGGCCTAATATGTCCCTATGGGGAGCATCATCACTATTTGTTAATAAGAAGGATGGTACCCTCATACTGTGCATTGATTACAAACAACTAAACAAGATGACCATAAAGAACAAATATTTGTTACCTAGTATTTATGATTTGTTTGACCAATTGAGAGGAGCCACAGTGTTCTCGAAAATATGATTGAGGTATGGATAATTCCAGGTTGGAATCAAGGATAAGGATATACAGAAAACTACATTCATAAATAGATATGGGCACTACGAGTTCATTGTGGTGTCATTTTGGTTATCATATGCACTAGACATTTTTGTGTCTAATGAATAACATTCTCAACAAACACTTAAATAAATTTGTGTTGGCCTTTATTGATGAAATTTTAGCATATTTGAAGAGTAAAGAGGAACATGAAGAGCACCTTAAATCCATGTTACAAGTGTTACAAGGGCACCAATTGTATGCTAATCTCATCAAATGTGACTTCTTCCAATCACAATTACATTACTTGGACCATGTTATCTCGAGAGGGATTGCACTTGATCCTAGAAATATTGTGGTGATAATGGAGTGGCATGTTCCTCAAAATGTAGCAGAAATATGATCATTATGGGATTATAAGGATATTACAAAAGCTTCATTCAAGGATTCGTAAATATTGGGCACCCGATTACAAGACTGCAAAACAAGGAATTAAAGTTTCAATGAACATTAGAGTGTGTGGTGAGATTTGCACAACTAAAGCATCTTCTCACAAATGCCCCCATCCTGAAGATTACAGACCCATATAAGGATTTCTTGGTTTTCATGCCTACAAGGATGGACTCGGTGGAGTTCTCATGTAAGAGGGACATGTGATCAATTGTAAATATAATAAATTAAACTAGCATGAAAGGAATTATGTGATGCATAATTTGGAACTAGTTTCCATATTGTGTGCCTTAAAAATGTGGATGCATTACTTGCTTGGAAGGAAGTTCACACTAATGACGGATCACAGTGGGATGAATTACTTGTTTTATTATCCCAATTAAATTTTAGGCAAGGTTGATGTATGGCACTCATAAGTGAGTTTTATTTTGAGATTACACAGTAAAATCAAGGAAAACGAAATGGCATATGAATTGAACATAAGCATGCAAGTGATGTGTATGGTAGCCATTAGTACTCGTGAGACAAATATCAAAACAAAAAATTAGATAATCTCTACAAGGAGATGAGCACTTACAACATGTAAGTGAATGCTTAAAACAATAACCTAAGGGTCCAATGGAAGAATACTATCAACTAACAGAAGATGGATTATTACTATACAGGGGCAGATTGTACATACCCAATGTAACTGACTTGAAGAATATATAAATGGATGAGTTTCATAGAACATTGTATGTGAGTCACCCAATATATAATAAGATGATAATAACTACTAGAAAATTGTATTAATGACATGTGATGAACAAAGATATTGTTGAATTTATTATTAGATGTTTAGCATTATAATAGGTTAAGGTGGAACACAAGTAGCCAGCAAAGTTGTTGCAACCAATACCAATTCTATAATGGAATTGGGAGGTCATATCAATGGACTTCATCATCGTTCTATCAAGAACCCCCAAGCGAAATGATTTGGTCATGGTGGTAGTGGACAAGATAAGCAAAATAGATCACTTTGTCATTATGAAGTCTACTTATAAAACATAGTTGTCCAAATTTTCATGAAGGATATTTCTAGGTTGCATGGCATGCCAATAATATCATATATGATTGGGATGCAAAGTTTACCTCAATTTTATGGAAGGCCTTATTTATGGTTTTTCGAGCCAATTAACATTTAGCATAGCTTATCACCCTAAAATTGATGGAAAACTAAAAATGGTAAATCAAATATTGGAAGACATGCTCAGGATGTATGTTATGCACTAACACATGAGTTGGGAAGATTATATATCATTGGAAGAATTTTATTATAGTAATGGTTATTGATATTCGTTAAAGATGATCCCTTTTGAAGCCTTATAAGGTAGAAAATGCAACATTCCAATTATTTGGGATAATACAGTAGATAGAATCACACTTGGGCTAGACATGTTAAAATAAATGGAGCTTGAAATGACGAACTTAAAGTAGAAGTTGGAAGTAGCACAAGACCAACATAAGAGTTACGCAAAACAAAGAATAAATCATAAGGAGTTCCAAGTAAGAGATATGTGTATTTGTGAATCAAACCCATGAGAAGTTACTTAAAAGTGAGATCATGTGTGAAGTTGGCACCATGATATTCTGGACACTTAGAGATCCTGGAGAGAGTAGGGAAAATAACATATAAAATTTCATTTCTTCCCATAGTAAAGGAAAATGATGTGTTTCATATATCCTTGCTTAAAAAGAATATACATTATGTTAATCATATTAATTATTGGTATTTGATATGGGTGGAACCAGAAGGATAATTTCAACCAAAATCCTAAGGCATACTTGACAAGAAGGAGATCATACTCTAGAATTGAGTCATTGTATAGGTCAAGGAGAAATGGAATCACTTTGGAGAAGATGAGGAAACATGGGAACTAGAGGATGCCAAGAAAAAGGAACACCGGATCTTTTTTTTTGAATAGATTCATTTCTAAAAATAGTAGAACATCGGGGGTGATGTTCCTTCAAGGGAGAGGGGATTGTGATAACCCTTTTTAATCCCCAAGTTTTGTATATGTAATTAAGGTTGTTAATGGAAAATTATCAAGATGGATATGATGCCAGAATTATCGTTATGTAAGTATTTTTTTCAATGTATGTATTTCTCAAATTGAGGAAGAGGGCAACATACACGGACCCTGATGCCCAAGATAGAAGCTTCATGGAAGGAAATTTGTGATAGCGAATGGAGTAAACTTCCTGAGTGAAATTAATTAACTAGACCTATGATGTGGCATATGAACTACTCAAACTACTAAAAATTATGATGGAATGGGGAAAGTGGTACCAAACTGCCTCAAGATATGGGATATGTATCATCTTCACTAGTGAGAGAGAGAGAGAGAGTAACTGAAATTAATTAAACATACCCCTGATGTGGCTTATGAATTACTCAAGCTACTAACAATTATGAGGGAATGGAGAAAGCGGTGTCAAACTGCCTCGAGGTATGGGTTGTGTACCGTCTTCACTAGATAATTCTAGTGCCCACATAAATCCCACAAAGTTTCCACAAGAAAGTGCAAGGTAAGCAACTTTGAACATGGGTGATAAGCCCTTTAGGTCAAAACCACTTAGTGTGGAAGCAAATATTGAAGTGAACTAGACAAGGAATTAGTGAGAAACCTTCACCTAAGTTTTAGGGGCCTGCAAAAAATTGGAATGATTTGTTTGACTGAGGCATGTAAGGCACTAGACAAGGGAAACACCAAGGGATTGCTAGATCAGTGAAGGGATCCCTTTTGTGTTGTGAAAATGTGGGAAGCCATACATTTTTTCTATGTTAAGAGGCATTGGCTCAACCAGTGATGTGTAATTCCAAAAATTCCTATAAGTGAAGGAGAGTGCCCTTCATGTACATTACCTTGATTTTGAAATGTTGTTGAACCCTAAGTGGAGCTTCCTCTTAAGGCATCAAATCTATCTCAAGGATGGTCGATTGCAAAAAATATTGTTGTATAGTTGTGCCTATACTTGTGTGGAGCATGGCTCTCCCTTTGTCAATTCTAGTGAGCTACTATAAATCATATAAGTTTATAAACTCCTTTATGTTAATGAAATTATATTGTTGTTCAATGCTTTATTACTAGTGTTAAGTTTGACATTGACAACATGTATGAATGAATGAATTTTTCCTCTATAAGAGAATAAATATGAATCTATGCATTTTATTCTTTTAAAATAAGTAATGCTTGAAAAATAAAAGTCTTAGAATCAGATGGAAAAGCCTTCATAGAACATATAAATTAATTAATTTAAAGAAATCACTAATAAATGCATGAAGCTTGTAAGTACACTATAAAATCAAATGTGGACCTTCAGAGACACTTAAATGAATGTGGCTGAGTAATATTTGGTACATATGTGGTGGATAACGCATGTTCCAGACGGGAAACTTAAAGATCCTTTGACCTGTCATAAAGTTTAAGAGCCATTTAGGCTTTCATGAATCTGGGAATTATCATTTGTATTTAATTCTATGGTATCTAGTGATAGTTACTTTCATACTAGCACAAACATAGAATATGGGTTTAATGTTCTTGAATAATGTGGACGATTATTTTGTATTGTCTTTTACTCAAATAAATTCCAAATTATTTCGGGGTTGAAATGTCTTAATATTTGTACAAATAATGGGATAAGTTAAGGTATAATATGTTTGTGATCATGAATTAATAATAATCATGGTCATATGATTTCTATAGTTGCAAATTTAGGTGGAGAGAAATGAATTTACTACAATGCATGTAAGACAATATAGAGCCTAAAGTAACTAATTAGGATTAAATTCATATTTATTATCTAATTGGGATAATTTATTAAATTTGATGTGTCTCACCTAGAAATACTTTTGATGTTATTTATGTTGAGGTTAAGAGTAAAGGAGATAATATTAATATTTGTGATGCAACATAGTCCTTGTCTCTACCGTTAATTAAATGACTTTTTTCATAGTGTAAGCTTTCAGCACAAGCATTTTTTTTTCTGCACAACCACCTCTACATAGCTTCCTCCACACATACTTCCTTTGCATAGCTTCCTCCACTCATGTTTCCTATGCACAACTACCTTTGCGCTCAATAATACATTTTGGTTATTCATTGACATTTGAAGTTGTTATTAAATGATGTAGATAAAAAATTAACTCGCATTCATGATAGTGTGACGATAAGAAACCAACATTTACGAGGTGGTTCCAATCCCAACCAATCTATTGTGCAGGAGTGCGGAGCTCTGCACAAACTCATTACGCATCCCACAGATTACCATTCTTCGCAAAATTTATGCACGTTTATAGCTTAAATTATTATTTTTTTCATTAAATAAAAAAGGTTTATGTTCCCTTCCAAGGATCCATGAGCAGAGATGAAATGAAATGAAATGAAATTTTAACATCCACGAGACTAAAAATAGTCTATGGGACTATGAGTTCTCTGTTTTTCGCCTTTTGCATTTCAGTTCTTTTCTTATTCAAATTGATGATGAGTTGGCCCAACCTTCCAAAAATCTCATCATTGAAAATGCAATGCCAAGAAACCAATGCTAACATATTCCCATAACTTTCTTTGATGTCTTTGAACGCATCACATTCCAAAATGAAATGTTTTTTCCAATTCCACTGCCCAAGACGTGCAAAATGTACACACTCGTTCTTCCCAAGCTTCTTTAGGCCATTTCCACCATCCTATTTCACACCGAAGATGATGTGAGTTGGTTCTTAATTGAGCAATAAGAACCTTTTCCCTCCACGGAATGTTAGCTCCAATGTACTCTTTTTGTTGGAGATCATACGTAGGGTTGAATTCTTAAATTTAGTACTTCTTATATGTACCCAACTCTTTTCGCCATACCTGTTTATGAAACTTCTCCATAAAAAACTTCTTTAGCTCTTTTCTATTTGTGGGACAAGAATTGAGGTAGATATTCCATTTTTGCATCCATGTGTAGTTTTGTCTCATCCGTTTTTCTTTCTTTCACTCATGCCTTCCTTGAAAATAACATTAGACCATCTACCTACTCCCATTTTCTCAATTATTTTTAGATATCTTATGAGCCACACCATAGCAATTGCTTAGAAGGGAGTTGCTCCTATTTCACTCAACATTATCTCATAAGGTACCGAAATTTTATTTTGAACTTGCTCATCATCAAGTGTTTTTGGATTTTCTCAATTTGCTTCCATTTTGAGATAGGGGTGTTGCTAGCCCACAATTCACACCCATATAGAATCACTGGACAAACTAAGAGTCCAAAAATCACTTTAATTGTTTTCCAATCCCATAACTTTGCCTCTCTACATCTGTTTTGAAGAGCATATAATGCTTTCCACCCTCCTAAGATTATCTTCTTTCTGAAGTCCTCCAAATTAAGTTTGTTGTTGAAATCGATCCTAAGGTATTTGTACTCATTTACTTCTTCAAGAATGTTGCCTTCAAAGAAGAATGTATGCTGACTCTGCTCCCTTTTATTAGAGAAAATCATTATCTTGGTCTTGCTAATATTGACTTGCATCCCCACTACTCTACAAAAATGCTCAAGGGCATATAGGTGCATCTGCAATCCATGGGCCGATTTAGAAATCAATACAAGATAATCAGTATATAAAAGAATCTTTATCACAAACTCCCCCAACCGAACACCATCCCCACCTTGAAAATTTAGCAAATTTATCCATTGCCTTCACCAATCTTTGTGCAGTTACGCTGGGCTAGGAGCTTTGTAATACAACCCAAGACTTAATTATTCTAAATAAGAAACCAACGATAATATATATTGACATAGTTATTATTTAGTAACTATGAATGTGAAGAGTATTTAATATTATTGACATAGTTAAAAAATGTTAGGCTATGGTCTTGTTGAGGGCCCGGAATTTCGTTGCCACAACATAGGGAAAACCACCAGTCCAGACCTTAGAGCAAGTCCTTTTTTGTTTGGTGTGGTGGCTCCAACTGGGGCTAAAGGGACCATTTTCCTAATAAGGATGATTTTGTGGTGTGTTTCGTTTATATAACATGCAATGGGAAATTCTTTTAATCTATCACATGCCTTTATCTACCACTATCTATTCTACTATATACCCAGGGTGTTTCTTCATTTATGCGATCTAAAAAGATATCCTCCAACTATTAGTAATGAAGATTATTTAACAGTTGAAAGAGATGAAAATTATGTAAAGATGATTCTTTTAACAAAATAGTTTGATTAAAAGAATTGTGAAAAGTGTATTGCATTCATATGTGTGATTATATATCAGATAAGAAATCATAAACAAATATTAGTACAGAAGTGCATTTAACATTCATTTATGATAACAATTCAAATATATAATGCAAGTAAAATGATAACTGTCAATCTAGAAAGCAAAAATTAATATAAATGAATAGAAGTACCATATATACGAAGTCCTACTCATATAAAATGACAGTAGTTTTCTGTTCCTCTTCACTTTCAAGCAATTTAAAGAGTACAATACTACAACATCAGTTAAATAGCTTCAAATGTCAAAAGATAACAGAGTTTGTTCCATTAATCCATCAAAGCATTTACAAACTTACATAAGTGCATTCTTTGCAAATGTTTTTGACAAATTTTTGGACCCTTCTCTAAATGCATGAGAAGGGTTTAAATACTAAACTATAATATGTTTAAAATAGATTATTACATAAAAATAGAGGAGGTTTCAAACAACCATCCTCATAAAGAGCAAACTTCAACTAAAATCTAGGGAAATAAAGTAACAATATAACTATGAGTGTTGATCCTCCTTGTGGATTTGATCTTGAAGTTGACAAATATATAACATAGGTTTAAGTTGAGCTGGCTGCGAAATTCTCGATCTGACCTGGCCCTTGAATATTGCATTTGAAAGTGTTAGTTGTGACCTTTTTGTTGAATCAATTAATAACTTTAGGGTTTGGTACTAATGATAAGGTTTGATCATAACATTCCAATAATTTTCTTGATCAAACTTATTTACTTTTTTAATCATGTATTCCTACATCTCTGTCTTTTGTTTCCACTATGCTTCTAATGGCTTGATTTATGAGAGCACTTCAGATGTGGACTCTTTAATAAGCTCATCTTTCAAAATCTATTCATAAACAGATTCAGTAATTTCCTTTGTTAACCTTGATGCTTGTGTTGTTGCTTTGTCTTCTTGTCTTAGTTGTGCTTCCCAATCCTTAAATAAAATTTCCTTTTGAAATTTATCTACCTTTGGGTAGATCAGCTTACTTTCCTGAATTTGATGCTTGCCATTGAATGAATTCATTAATTTTCTTTTCAATTTTCTCACACTCGAGTTTCTTGTTAGCCACTTGCTGGATCAGGATTTCTCTTGAATCATAATAAGAGCTGGTGATTGAAGCTTGCTAGAAAAATACCTCTTGTTGCTGCTTTAGATTTGCATTCATTTCCAATGCTTCTATTTTGAATTGCTCTACCTGTGGCTGGATTTTAATTTGTGTGTTTCCTTTTCTGTAGGTTGCACCTGATGATGCAAAGTTAAGCTTTCAAAATCCTTTTGAAACTAAGACATTTTTAATTCCAGTTGTCTATTGGAGTTAAACTTTTCTTGCTCTAACAGTCACTCTAACTCTTGTATTTTGTCTTCTCTTTGATTCAGTAACAATTTAACTTTAGTAGCCTTGTCAATAGTGGCTGTAGCATATTCCCCTGCAAAATATGATAGCTTATTTAAATGTTCACTAGGATCAGCTAGAGGATCCTTCCATAGAACGTCAACGGATTCATTGTAATATTTGAAATTGTATCATATGTTCTTCTCCTTTTTCTTCTCTTGACTACAGCTTTATGACTAGGACTGTAGAAGACATCCAGTGAAGGAATTTCTTCAATTTGTAAAACTATCTGCTCTGTAGGGTAGGCCGGAATGGTCTCTCAATCATGAGATTCAGGTACCTGTTGTAGCGAAGTTGCAGTTTCCACTAATTTATGAGAATGATTTGGCATTTGAAAACTGGTAGATTGATCAGTATTAGGATTTGGTTGTAACGTTTGCAGTGCCTTAGAAAACTTTTCCCATTCATTCTTCAAATCCTCTGGCTGAGATTTTTCTGCCTGATCAGGTGTATTTTGGTTGTGTTGAATTTCTTGAGAAGACGATCCAGTCCCATTAATTCCTCCTTTATATTGCATTTCAATCTCTTTGATTACTTTATCAATTACCTTTTCTGGGCTCTCATTTCTGTTTTCGGCTTCATTATCATAATGATCTGAATTCTAAGAATTATGTTCTAATTGCGCTGACTCATCTACAGACATTTCTTTAGCTTCATTACCCAAGATAATACTTGGAGTCGATCTCTGACATCTTCAATAAACAATAAATCCAAAGGAATCCTTTCCAATCCCTTATTTTTGTATGTTTGGAAGTCTTCAAAGACATATTGATTGACTTCACTAGATGCAATTTTTAGTACATATATAAACTTTTCAAGTCCTTGAAAGAAATCATCAAATCTATCTATCTCTTTCTGAAAAGGTTTCAATTTCAGCTCTATGGTGAAATTCTTAATCACATCATTGGGGTCATATGGCCGCCTTGGCATTACAGCCAAATTAAATAAATTAATATTTGAAAATTCCTTGAAGGTATGACCAATATCAAAAAGTGCAAAAGTATCGCACTGCAAAGGGAAATTAGGCCAAATGGCCTTCTTCGCATCTTTGAGTTGCTTCAAAATACCACTTACTACAAGTTGGTAAGAAATTTCTCTAGCAAGTAGCTTGTCAGGAACATAATAGGGCAAGACGTGGAGAGAAGCATAACCCCCGAAAACTCTGACATAGGTGAAATTTTCTTCGGCAAACCATCTAGAAACGGGCAAAATGTCTATACTATCCTCTTTGGAAATCCTAGGGTCTTTCTCGTTAAATATAATCCGATGCATAGGTAGTATGACTCTATAGCAAATATTGTAAAAATGTAAATGAAAATCTGACTCCCAAAGGGCTCTGTGGTAAATATGGATTGGAGTGGGGTCTTGGGTTGTCCACTTCCATCCCATGGTAGGAAAACTCGAACAAAATAAAATTGCGTCCATAACATAGGCACTCATGTAAAAGGGGGGTATTACCCTAGAGGAAACACTTCTTTTACTTCTATATTCCATGATATTTCTGGCCAAATTATCAGAGAGGATATTTTCCCAATTCATAATTAAATAATTGACGATTGTGTCAATTAACGAGACCCAGTCTACAGAAAACCTAGTAGTTTCAGGCTTTACAAACAATCTACACAACATTCCAGCAGCATAGCAATAAGGGGAAGGTATTTGTGCTATCAAGTACATACTGAGTTTGTCAAGTTTCAGCTTGCCTTGGTCATCCTTCCATTCCTTTATAACATTCATCAGGTTTGTATGTTTCTTTGTAAAGCTTTGGACAAAATCTTTGTCATAGTTCTGCTGCGGGATGGGTAAGTGGTACATTGTCCTCAAATCTTCTATCATGAATGAACCAATATTCTCGTCCTTTGAATTCTTAAATGTCCTATCTGCTATGTTCAGGTGGGAAATTACCCACTTAACCATATCTGTATAGGGGATAATCTTTGGCCTCATTGCTACTTTATGAAGAAATGAGCATGCAACGTCAAAATAAGATGGGTTTGAAGAAACTGACACGTCTGTTGTAGCAATTTTGGTTATTACGCTTGGTTTTTCATTCTCGAAGAGTTGGTACATTTCCACCCATGAGGAACTGTCGCAATCCTTGTTGCAGGTGGTATCTGAGAATAAGGCAGACATATCTGAGTCTTAAATAGATGATGCTTGGGCAATTTCCTTTTGTTTCTTGTTCATCCCTGTTATCCTTTCTCCGTTAAGAGTTTTCCTGAATTCAAGTGAATAGAGAAAAATTTAGATCTGAGATGAATGGAGAGATGGATAGAGTTACAACTGATAAAATAAAAAATGCAATGTTTAATCATTCAAAACACGCTCGAAGTAGATATTAATCTTCAAACCTTACTCTCATTAAATGTCGTTAATCACCCATAATTCTTCCTATCAAATCTCTTACACACCTTTACGAAAAATGTATATTCGATCAATTTAAGACGTTAGATCTTATATCCGGTTGATTAGATATGAATCATTTCACGCACTTGAGAAATAACTATCAATATCGCATATCGCAACTCAAAACTATTTCAATTATTTATGTTTTCCATTACCAATGAATTTTGCGAAATGTAATATGTGGAAATCGCAGATCGCAATTTCCATACGGTAATAAAACTTGCATTTTGTTATTCGTTGTGAAATTTGAAGTGCGCTAAGGAATCACGTCGATGCGCTTTATCAGATATTTGAATTTTTATAATTTTTTCTTTATTAATTCGTCGAGTCTGACTCATCGCAACCTTTACCAAATTGTCATAAGTTGATCGTTTTTAAAAGGCGCTATGCGATTTATTTTTAAACCGGTGTTTAAAGCTTTTGTAACGGGAGTTTTATATGACTCAAGAAGGTTGTAGCACATATCGCATCTCGCAAAACTTATTATGTTTTAATTTTCTTGACTTGTAAGCTATGTGATTTGCAATGAGCACTAAGAAATCAAAGCGAAAAGGGAAAGAACTTCATTTCCTAAAGTTTTTAGACTTATGCTAAGATAAAATAAAGCTTATAAATTTTCTATTTATTTTAAAGGGTCCACATTTAGTGAAAGTAAATCGGGGGTGTTGTATAGTACAACAATTCACGATTCACTTGGGAGAACCAGCTATCTCTGATTAGTTTTTTGAAATTTCTAAAAAGCTTTTTCGAAATAAAAATAGTTGTAGGAACGAATTTCAATAAATAATATCTCACTAAGCAATAAAATCTCTCTTAATTATAATTCATAAGAATTCCTCTTTTAAAAATAAAAGTATGAGTATCTATATTAGTCTTTACTCAGTTCAAAAAGATGAAGCAGATGGCTCTTTCATATTAGCGTTATAAATATATATTCTTTTATCACAAGTAGAGGCTTTGATCCAATAGGCAATTTAAGCTTTTGGCAAGGTTACCTTTTATCCAGCAATGATTCATTGTCCTATCCAATTTTTGTTACAATTTTCAAAAATAAATTCCAACTTTATATACTTGATCTCTTTTGGAACTTATTTTTCCTTTTTGTAGATATTTTCTATTGTATTTTTATTTACTTAAAATCCATTGTCTTGGCTTGGTAACCAAATATTGACAATGTCATTCACTAGTTGTAATTAAATTGATCAAGCTGGC
Organism: Pinus albicaulis; assembly: GCA_034641835.2. Classification (NCBI taxonomy): domain Eukaryota; kingdom Viridiplantae; phylum Streptophyta; class Pinopsida; order Pinales; family Pinaceae; genus Pinus; species Pinus albicaulis. Next base: position 12,951,395 of record CM076575.1, read on the forward strand.
TCTTGATGAGACCCCTTGTCCTCTTGATATAATCTCAAGTCATCACCCTATTTTGGTAGGCAGTATTGGTAATGTCAGTTCAACTATTTCCATATGATCATGGTAAACAAGCTCTTGATGAGACTTATTATCTTCTAAGTTTTTTAGCATAATTTTTTTGAATTTCTTTCTAAAGATTGATAAGTTTTCCTAGATGGGGTGAATCATTGGTCCTTTTGAGGATTCTGGATGATAATTTTTAGAGTTTTAAGATTTCTTATCTGTAAAAGAGTCTTTAATATGTTAAAGATTCTTTTCTTGACTGATAACAGAAACCATGCTTTATAAAGATGAGATTTCATCAAAGAATAAATAACTTCAGTGAAATTGCATCTTTCGGTAAAATAGAATCTATTTGATATTCTAATATTTCGATTGTTTCTTTAACAATTCTTATTTCTATAAGAGATAAATCAAAAATATTTTCTGAGATGTTTACTTGAAAAGCCAAAAATCAATACTATGCAACTTTTATTTTCCTAAGGAAAAGAAAAGACAGTAATATACAGGGAATAGAAGGGGTTTCTTCCTATGAAAAATATTTCTTTAAAATCTGCCCATTAACAAGAAAATACTCTCTTTTGCTTGATATATCTTGCAATAAAAATGTTGATGGGCCTATTTCCTCAATGATTTGAAATGGACCTAGCCACATTCTTTGAAATTTGGTGTGTTTACCTTTTTCCTCATGTGCTTTGTCCCATTTCAATACCAGATCACCAATTTGAAAGTTTTTTGGAGTGACAGAAATTGAATCAAATGAAGCTTTTATTATATGTTGATGATTTGCATGAGTAACTTTAGCTTTTTTCCTTTCTTCTTCAAGCTTAAGAATTTGAAATTGTCTTACTTGCAAGGAAGAAGAAGGAGATTCATCAATAAATTGAACTAAGGCAAGAGAAGGAATAACTACATTGGTAGGAAGAACAGCTTATTTTCCATAAACAAGATTGAATGGAGAAGTGCCAATGGAGGTCTTCTGATTTATTTGGTCTACCCAAAGAACAAATGTTAATGACTTGTGCCAATTTCATTGGTTTTGATCAACAGTTCATTTGATGATTCTAATAAAGTTTTTATTTGTGGATTTTTCTAAACCATTTCCTTGTGGATAATAATTCGCATAATACTTAAGTTTAAAACCTCTTTTGATTTCAAATTCTATCATAGGAGTTCCTGAGAAATAAGATGAATTATCAAACATTAAAGCAGTAGGTAAACCAAACCTAGTTATGATAAATTGATCAATGAACTCAATAATATTCTCAAAGTTGGATACATTTAATGGAATTGCTTCCACCCATTTAGTAAAATAATTTGTAGCTATGAGAATGTATTTATGTTGTTTCGAGGAATTAGGAATGATCTCACCGATTATATCTAATCCCCATTGTTCAAATGTTTGCTCGATATTAACTGGTTCTAATGGGAACGCTGGTTTATTTTGTCTTCTAGATGCACTTCGAAAAATTTTTCATTTTCTTGCATATTCATGAGCATCTTTGAAAAGTGTAGGCCAATAGTAACCTGCATGCAGGATTTTATGTGTTGTTGTATTTCCTCTAAAATGTCCTCTGGCTAGTCCATCATGGAGTTCCTGCAAAACTTTCTCTGCTTCAGTTTTCTCTAAGCAGCTTAATAACACAGAATCAAAGTTTCTTCTAAACAATATGTCATTGATTATTTCATATTTCTTGGCTTTTAATCTCAAAGCACGTTTTGTTTTATAACTTATTTGGGTTGGGGCATATCCATTTTTGAAATAAAACTTGAGATTAGTGTATTGAGATTGCACATCATTGAGGTTTACCTCTGATATTTTCACATTATTACCTAAATCTGCCTCTGATGATAAATGAGATGCTACTGTTAGCATTCTGCAAAAACCTTGACCTCTAACAATTTTAGAAGGTCTAATTTCTACATCATATTCTTGTAAATCAGTAACCCAGTTAGCCCTTTTCTCTCCTAATTCTATTTGCATCAATAGTTGTGTCACGGAAGAGAATGGAAATATTGTTTTGGTGTGAGTTGTTGAGATTCAACAAGATGATGAGCTTAGTGAAAAACAGTCACCTTCACTATCACAGTGCTATTTTTTTAGGGTGTAATGTTACTTAGATACAGCATCATATTTTAAGTTGCAGATTATTTGTGTGATGAATACTGTTGGAAAAACAGATGAAATTCTATTTTTAGAATATTGGGCGAAGTCTATTTATAGATCGTCGATCTAAAAATAGAAATGTCGATTATTATTAGCTCTTAATAATAATCCGACAATAAACATCAACTTATTCTCTTGGAGCACTTTATTTCAGTATACATATTTGGAAAATCAGTGGGCTAAAGGAATTAGGCAAGTCCTAGGGTTTACTGGTGGTTCATGCATGGAGGACTAAGTTAGAACTGAAGTGGCAAAGTTATGACAGAGTTGGAAGAGTAGTTCATGGAGTTGTTATTCAGTTTAACTCAGTTGAGCTAGTTGTATCTTGTCTAACTGAATGATACACTAGTGAGAGTGGAGTGAATTAATTAGTTAATTAATTCACAAATAATAACTCATTAATCAACTGAACAAATACAGCAGTTAACTATAGTGCATGTCAGTTCCAGTGGAGACCCAGTGGAGAGATAGGTGAAAGGGTGAGATGGACTATCTGTTGTGACTATAGTGATGCATTGATTGCATCACACACACATTGGAGTTTCCAATGAGGATTGCGCAGTCAAGGCAAGGTAGATTCGAATTCGTCTGTGGGCTTTCGTAGGGGATCATGGCATGATGGGCAGTATCGTGGCAAGAAATCAGCATGTGATTTGTACCCTTCGATTATGTGTATCTATTGATTGCATCAGAGTTTGGATGTACTAATGGTGGTGATTTACATGACCTCATGAGATGATACACAATATATACAGAATGCAGCCAGTCAAGTTTCACAACAACTATGTTATGTGCGATTGTTTTTATTGCTTCATGTGTTCGCAATTGAGTTTTTAAATTTCCGCAAAAGATTGATAGTGGAAGGATTTCGTATTTAGCAAGAAGATAAATATTGTTAGATCAGGAGAATCTGGATATATACATGCATATGTTATATAATTTCCATGAGTTTTATTTGAAAGGATTGTATTAGTTTTGTTTTGTTAAGTGTCTTTTTAGATATAAAACATGTGCATATTTGTCTCTTTAGTTTGCTTGAGGATTGAGTATTTTAACCATGAATTGTAGATGATTTTAGTGAATTAGAAGCATGAAATAAGCACAAAGTACATTGAACAGCAGTGCAAAATAGAGAATAAAGTCACCACATAACATTTACACAGCAGCATGATGGAGTTCACCCCTCCTGGGCTACATCTTCTGGTCCAGCTCCCAATGGCATGTCCATCTTTCATTATGGTCAAAATTTTGCAAATGCATGTATTTACAGGCCTCTAATGGTTTTTTTCTCTGCACCAATGGCTCTAGAATGCTCCAATTAGTCTAGAATGACTCTTCCTTCACTCAGAATGGGAGAAAATTGAGTCTCCCACTCATTTGCCCAGTAACACCTAGAAAAACTCCACTAATTGTGGATAACTCCACTTAACTAGAGTTAGTTTAGAAAATCCGCACAAATTTAGGGCGCTGCCATAATTCCCGCCAATGGCTAACCGCAAATTTAATGTTATGGGTAGGGGGTGGCCACATGCCAACCCCCAAAACTCGCAGTTACCGCTTAGTGGAGCGTAACTCCACTTAAACCGCGGGTAATAGCATTGAAACTGGAGTTAAAAATTTTGTTAATCGAAACCATCGGCGAACTAACGATGGCAATGTGACAAGGTTGCAGAGTGTTTTAAATGTTGCGGAGACTGCGGGAGTTTTAACCATCGGTTTAACTATTTTTTGGTTGCGTTTAACGTTGTCGTGTGACCATATATCATGGACTGTTGGCGGGTTGGGACCGCCGGCGATCCCAACCGCCAAACCACTTTGTATTAAACTTCAAATATATCCAGTGAACCATATAGGTTAAGTCTCAATGCATAGCACAGGCGGTGTGGTGGGTGGTTGCTCTATGGGAGGTCGCGGGGTCAAGCCCTGCGAACCTCCATAAAATTTTAATAGACCATTCAGGGGACACGTGGCAGCCTCAGGGTTGGCCACGTGTCACCCTCTGATTGGATCTCAAACCATAACGTACAACCTACCAAAAAATCAAAATGCACCACTTATCAGCCTAGGATTGGTTCTGAGGAAAGAAATATTCCTTATAATATTCCTTTTCCTGACTATGCACCCTCCATGATGATTGGGCATCCCAGTCAAACCTGTCGCAAAATTTAGCTGTTTGGGAATTCGATCAGAATGCAATATTTCCCTCATACGACATCGGTTTTTCGAACCATTCGCGGCGCCGGAATCAAGAAGATGAGATCTACACATCCATCCTAGTTTCAACCCAATCCTTTCATTTTAAATTTTGAGAAAATTTTATGAACTTCTGATCACTCCTCCCCATTCGGAAGCTTTTGGACCCCAAAAGACTTGATTACATGTTCAATAGATGAGGATACAACTCCCTCACCTTTCCAACCTCCATCCACTTTTCCTTGCTTGGTTTAGTTCCTTTGAGCCAAACTCGAAGGTAATCAACACTTCCCCTCTTGGATTCTCTTGTCTTCCTGTCAAGAATTGTATCTTCCTTGAGCTCATCTAGAAATTCTAGCGATAAATCTTCAATAGAAGGCAGCTGAACATCACTTCCTTGATCATCGATCAAAGGTGGGTCATACAAACATAAGTTTTCAACATTAACAACTGAATACATTTGCATATATGAAGGAAAGTTAAGTTGAAATGCATTATTACCAACTTTCTTTATGACCTTGAATGGACCATAGCGAATGGGTTTCAGTTTTTTACCTTTCCCTTGCATAATTTCTTTGCTAATGTGCAACCATACCTCATCTCCCTCTTGAAACTTGTGATCAAATCTATGTTTGTCATGCCTCTCCTTGCATTTTCTTTGACTTTTCTCAAGTTTTTCTTGAACTTGTTGACTTATAATATGAATTTTCTCAATGAAATTTCGAGCCTTGTCAATGTCACTATGCCCATCAATTGCAACATCCTTTCCAAAGATGAATTATAATGGTGATTTTGGAAAATACCCAAAGCATACTTCAAAAGGTGATGTTTGAGTTGAAGAGTGATTTGTCCGGTCGTAAGCGTGTTGAATGTAATGCAGTTGCTCATCCCACAACTTAGGATGTTTGTTGCAATATCCTCTCAATAGATGCACAACGATTCTGTTCACCACCTCGGTTTGTCCATCTATTTGCGGATGAAAAGCAATACTCTTTTTCAACTTTGTGTCCATCATACTCCAAATGTTGGACCAAAAATTCCCAATGAACCTGGAATCCATGTCACTAAAAATAGAAGTTGGAAATCCATAATGAACCCATACATGTTGAAAATAAAGTTCAGCAGTTTGTTCAGTAGTAATGGTTTTCTTACATGGCATAAGTATACACATTTTACTGAATCTATCCACAATTGCATAAATATCATCATGTTGTTTTCTTGACATAGGTAGACCTCCAACAATTTCAATGGAGACACTCTCCCATGGCCTTGATGGTACTGATAGTGGAGTGTACAACCCAAGTTTCCTATTACTAGGCTTTCTTGTTGCACACATAGAACAACCTCTTCTAAAACGTGACACACTATCTATCATGTGAGGCCAATAGCAATACCTCTATAGATGCGCCACTGTTTTGCTTACCCCAAAGTGTCCAGCAATAAGAGATGAGTGAGCTTCTCTCATGAAACTTAACCTCTCTCCTTGTGGTATACACAACTTGCCCAAATGAAATAGAAAATTGTTATGCATGTGATAATATTTTTCTTCAACTTCATTCCCTTCAATCAAACTAGCATACACATCTTGAAAATCAACATCATGTGCATATTGTTCTATGTAACTCTCACGTACAATAGAATCATTTTTTAGTAAAGTAGATGCACTAATGATTGGTATTGAAAGCATATCAACAACTTTATTGAAAATACCTTTCTTGTCCCTTATAACCAAGTGAAATTGTTGGAGAAATCCCATCCACCTAAAATGTCTTGATTGCTGCAATTTTGTTTGCGACTGCAAGTACTATAATGGTTGGTGATCGGTATGCACAATCATCTCTTTACCCATCAAGTAGTGTTTCCACTTCTTGACGCTTTGTACCAATGCATATATTTCTTTGTCATATTTAGTATAATTAGTTACAGCACCATTGAATGTTTCAAAATGAAAAGCGATAGGCTTACCATGTTGCAAAAGAACTGTGCCATAGCATAATCACTAGCATCATTTTGCATCTCGAATGGTTGTCTCAAATTCGGTAAGGCAAGGACTGGAGCTGAACTGATCTTGTATTTTAAAGCTTTGAAAGCTTGTTGCTTTTTTCCTCCCCATTGGAAGCCTTTCTTCTCACTTGTCACTACATGCATAGGAGCTGCGATGGCATAAAAGTTAGCAATAAAATTTCTCCAATACTAAGTTGCACCTACGAAACTTCTTACCTCGGTTACTGTCTTGGGTGTGGGCCAACTCACAATGGCTTCCACTTTATAAGGATCAATTCTCAACTCTCCCCCTCCTACAATGTGTCCCAAATAAACCAAAGAAGTCTTTCCAAACTCACACTTTGACATCTTAAGAAACAATTTCTCTTTCTTCAAAACATCAAGCACTCTATTCACATGCAAGACATGTTCTTCTCTTGTTTCGCTGAAAATCAATATTTCATCTAAGTACAAAATCACAAAGTCATCAAGGAATGGATGCAAAACACTATCCATAACACGCATGAAAGTTTTCGGTGCATTACACAAACCGAATGGTATAACTAACCACTCAAAGAGTCCTTGTTTGGTTTTGAATGCAGCTTTCCATATGTCACTTTCTCCAATTATTACTTGATGATATCCACTTCGTAAATCTAACTTAGTGAAAAAAAATTCTTCTTTCAGCTGATCAAGCAAATCATCTTTCCTTGGGAGTGGGTATCGATTCTTTATCGTTATCTTGTTCAAAGCTCTAAAGTCTACACACATGCGCCAAGTCCCTTATTTCTTTGGAATCAAGACTATGGGTGAACCGCATGGCGAAGTGCTTGGCCTTATGATTCCTTTTTCCATCATCTCCTTGATTTGCCTCTTTATTTCAGCATTCTTCATTATCGACATGCGATACATGCCGATGTTTGGAAGAGGACAATCTTGCTGCAAATGAATCTCATGTTGAATCTCCCTTTTTCGAGGCAATCCTATTGGCTCCTAAAACATCTCATTATGTGCATCAACTACATCATATAAATCTGATTTCAACGTAGGATCATATCCCTCAAATGATTCATGATTAACATCAGCTTTAGGCTTAATCATTAGAAGAACAAAATTCTTAATTGAATTCACCAGCCTCTTTACCTATCAAGCATTTACCATAGAAATGTTTGTCTTCTTGCGATGTGCTCTAACAATGTACTCCTTTCCATCTTTGAATAAATGGTATTTTTTCTCACGAATATGTAAGATCTCTTTCCCGTCATAACAGTAAGGACTCCCCAATACAATACATGTTATGTCAAGCGAAACCACATCTAATTCAACTGTGTCAACAAAATGTGCAGTGATTGCAAACCGCAATATACACATCTTTGAAACCTGTAAATTTTCATCCTTACAAATCCAACCAAGTGGCTATGGTTTTGGATGTGGCATGGCCTCAAGGTTAAGTTTCTTGACCAAGTCTTCAGAGATTAATTTTTCTTGTGACCCACTGTCAAACAATGTGTCAATCTTAGTATGTTTCGATATGACCCTCACATGAAAAAGTTCAATTATTTCTTCTTTATTTGGAGCATGTATGTTACAATTTGATGTACTAGTACTAGGTTTAGTTTCAATTTCATTCCCCTTCATGTTCTTCAATCCCATGGATGTAATCTTAGATTCTTCACATGAATCCTCTCCTAAATCATGTTGAGTTGTAGCTGCAGTTTTATGTTTCCCTTTGTTGTTGTATTTCTTGGGCCTCATTTCAAGATGTAATTTCCAACAATGATTTTCATCATGGCCTTCTTTTAAACAATTTTTACAAACCAATTTTTCTCCCTCTTTTTAACAGATGCATTCTTCTTGCTTTTACCTTTTGAGGTCTTCTCTTTGTTTTTACCCTTAAAAGGTTTCTTCCTACCCTCTTCAGAAATGTTCTTCCCTCTAGATTTTAGATGTGTGCCCTGAACACATACCTCATCTAGACTTGTGGGGTTAAACATGAGAATAATAAGTTTTAGGTAGCTATGTAAGCCTCCTATGTACTTGAGCAAAGTATCTTGGCCCTGAAAATCTACCCCTAATAAGTGAGCTCTTCTCCTAAATTCTTGGGTGTATTCTTGCACATTATGTCCCTTCAATTGCCTAAAGTTTTGCCAGTTCATTATAGCTTTATGCATATGAGATAATGGATAAAACGGTTGTTTTATTGTAGTAATGAAATTATTCCATGATAGAATAATATTACCACGCTTCTTGGTCTCCTCCTTTGTCTTGGCTTCCCACCAAACAAGTGTTGCACCTTCCATTCTTAATGAAGCTAATTAGATTTTGATATCATCATCTTGAAGGCTCTAGATTCTCAAATAGACCTCCAATTTCCTAATCCAATTATCAATTTTTTCTGCATTGACTTCACCATTAAACAATGGCAATTCAAACTTAACATCAAGTTTTAAAAAATGACTTTTACCAGTGTTCTTTGACTTGTGTGGCTGATGTACTGAAGATGAAGTAGAGGATGATGATGATGAGGGTGAGGATGATGGCCCTCCATTGCCTCCATTTCCTCTATTGCCCTTATTTGACTTATCTTCATCATTGTGACCTCCTGAAGATCCCTATCCTTCCTTGTGAAGTTTGGATCCTTCTCCTTCTAGTCTCTCATTCCTTTCTTGATAAAGGATTCTCACCATCTCAGTCATGTCAAGGAATGCTTTCCTAAACACTCTTTCTTGCTCTTTGGGATCCATCTCTTCAAGGATTTATCCTTCCTCTTGAGGCATGCTTAATGGCACTTCTACTTCCTTAGGAGGTGAACTAGGTGGTGGAGATTGTGGAAATATTTCTCTCCTTTTCTTTGGCTCTTCTTGAGACCCTTCTTCTCCCACCAATTTTCCTTCTCCTCTTTCGAGCTTGAGCCTTGTAAGCATCTAAAACTTGCAAACATTTAAACAAATCTTTTTCACAAAACAACACCAGAGAATAAACTCTAGCTCTGATACCAATATGATCTGAAAGGACTATATTAGTTTTGTTGTGCTAAGTGTATTTTTAGTTAAAAAACATGTGCATATTTGTCTCTTTAGTTTTCTTAAGGATTGAGTATTTTAACCATGAATTGTAGATGATTTTAGTGAATTAGAAGCATGAAATAAGCACAAAATACATTGAGCAGCAGTGCAAAATAGAGAATAAAGTCACCACATAGCATTTACACAGCAGGCATGATGAAGTTGTTCACCCCTCCTAGGCTACATCTGATGGTCCAACTCCCAATGGCATGTCCATCTTTCATTATGCTCAAAATTTTGCAAATACATGTAGTTATAGTTGTCTAATGGTTGTTTCTCTACACCAATGGCTCCAGAATGCTCCAATTAGTATAGAATGACTCTTCCTTCACTTAGAATGGGCGAAAATTGAGTGTCTCATTCATTTTCCGAGTAACACCTATACAAAATCCACTAATTGTGGAGAACTCCACTTAACTGGATTTAGTTTATCCAAATCCGCACAAATTTAGGGCGCTGCCATAATTCCCGCCAGTGGCTAACTGCAAATTTAATGTTATTGGTAGGGGGTGGCCACATACCAACCCCCAAAACCCGCGGTTACCATTTGTTGGAGCGGAACTCCGCTTAAACCGTGGGTAATAGCATTGAAACCGGAGTTAAAACTGTCGTTAATCAAAACCATCGGTGAACTAACCATGGCAATGTGACAATGTTGCGGAGTGTTTTAAATGCTACGGAGACTGCGGGAGTTTTAACCATCAGTTTAACTATTTTTTGGTTGCGTTTAACGTTGTCGTGTGACCATATATCATGGACTGCTGGCGGGTTTGGATCGCCAGTGGTCCCAACCCCCAAATCACTTTGTATTAAACTTAAAATATATCTGGTGCACCATATAGGTTAATTCTCAATGCGCAGCACAGGCGATGTGGCAGGTGGTTTCTCTACAGGAGGTCGCAGGGTTGAGCCCTGCGAACCTCCATAAAATTTTAACCATACCACTAAGGAGACACGTAGCGACCCTCGGGATTAGCCACGTGTCACCCCTGCGCCATTGGTTCATAAAATATAACACATAACCCATCAACTCAATAGACGCGTGCCACTTGTCATTCACTTATTGTCTCGGGAAAGGAATTTTCCTCATAATATTCCCTAGCTTATCTCAGGCATCCTCCATACACTAGGCATCCCAAACCAACCCTATCGCAAAATTCGTATGTTCATGAATTTGATCGTAATGCTGATATCTCCCTCATATGACATCGGTTTTTTGAACCATTCATGACGCTCAGAATCAAGAAGATGAGATCTACGTAACCATCCTAGTCTTTCAACCCAATCATAACTTTCAATTTTGAGAAAAATTTATGAACTCGATCATATATCCAAGGCATAAACATAGATTTATAAATTCTCTAGAGCCATTTCAAATAGAAAATTTCTTAGAATCTTGTAAACAAATACAACCAAGCAAGTTTTACATCAAATATGGAATTCTTGACTTAACTGGGAGAGCATAACATAGCGTAAACAAAGGGATACCCTTCCTACCGAGGTGATAACCCTTATCATGTTGATCACATAAGTAAAACACTCTCTATTGGGCATTTAGACATTTTTCCAGGAACATGACCTAAAAAAAAATTACAAATTATACGTGGAGCCAAATATATATAAAAATAGACATCATCAATAAATTGGTAGGATATCGATGCCGATATAGGCAAACTCTTGCCGATATGACGACCTTACTAGCCAACAACGTAAATATTGAAAATGAACAAGAGGACACCCCTCTTAGCAAAATTTTTGGAAATAAATGAGGGGCCTCACACCTACCTAGAATTATGGTGGTAGAAGCCTCAAACCCTAGATAATTTGGGAAAAATGAATTTAGCTCATTTGCATTACATATGAGTAATGAGTTATTAAAAAGGGGTAATCTACCAGGAAGAGAAAAACTCTTGTGTGCAACCCTTGTAGAGAAATATAAATAAAGAAAAAATATTTAAGAACATAAAAACATTTTGTGGAACTCGTGGAAATTACCTCGAGGCATAACATCCTTTTTGATTTAAAATTCCACGAGCAAAGAAGTCTAAAATATATGCATTACGTCACTATACTCGCTCTATTTGGCGAGAATTTAGACACTGGGGTTTAAGCAAAAACCGTAGGAAGAATCAATTAGTATCATCTCGGTTTAGGTCCATTAATTGATTATAACAAATGTAAAATTACATCCGTGAGAGTAAAACCTCTATCAATTTCTGATCTTTACCACCAAACCGAAACATGAGAATGAACCATCACACCGTGTGTGGAGTAGGGAAGTTACCCAAATTCATGGTAGATTTTATGAGCACTGTTGGATGAACGGATGGGAGATCGATGAAGGAGACTTACCTCGGAGACCACAGTGGAAACCACACCTATATATTGCATAAGTTTGATAGGCTTTACATACATAAACCTATGGTAACTAAGACCATCGGTTAAGGCCGAATTTCAAAGTATGGGTAACCATCCATGGAAATTGATGTAACATATAATTGTACAGGGAATTAATTATCCCTTGAAAAAATGTATCGATATTTCATATCTTATCAAGGAACCATAATGTAAAAATTCTATGGAATCATGTGCCATATGTTATGTGAACCAACCTCTAGGGTTTGAAATTAAAAAGGAAAGAAAGACAATCTGTAGAATGTCTCTTGTCTAGAAATACTTCGTACCGAATGTTAAATTCAACTCTGTTTCTCATTTTATTACTAAAAGCTCAATATGAATGTAAATAAATGTGTGATGATTTCTTTTTATGGTGTAAATGTGCTAAATAGTACATGTGAAAAGTGTTATAAGGTCCACATGCCCAACACCGTGGCTTTGTGGGAACTCGAAAGTGAAAATGATGTGATGAACACATTGAAAGAGTGAAGCGTAGATGGTCTAGATCATTAGGGATACCCCAATAGTCTTGTGGAGGAACTAATCTCGTAAATGTGGTGTAACTGGATGCGACAGCAAGCATTTACACAAAGAAAATAGATTGTTGGAAGAACAACAACAACAAACTAGACAACTACTAGAGACCATGCACGCTATAGAATGGGATGGCATGAATTAAAAATGATAATGAGAGGTTGATTCAAGAACAAGAGAGAATTTTAAAAAGTCTCTCGATAAAAAAAACAATAGAGCCTATCAACCAAATATCGATCATGAAACCCAAAATGAAAGGGAACAACAACGAACTAAAGATGACCAGAGGAGAGTCATACTCGGAGGAGTCATCGCTATGAAACAAATAGAATTGAGCACAAGGAGAAGTCTCGATAATGTGAAATGACCAAGGAATGGAAAATAAGAAAAAGGATGAAACTACAAGATGAATTCAAGAAAATTAAGTCACCAAACTATGATGGAGAGAAAGAAGAGGAAGGTGAGGCCCAAATCATTGAAATGAATAAATATTTTCAACTCAGTATGATTATAACAACAATCTTAGGGACTAGATTGTCCATATAAAAAACTACTGGGAAAGGCCAAATCTGGTGGGAATAAATTGAAACATTGTGTAGAAAATTGATGAGAAAAAAGGTAAAATGGGAAGATTTCAGAGGGCAATTCAAGAATAAATTTTGACAAAGCACTCTTTATGATGAAAATTCCAAGGAATTCCATGACTTACGCTTGGGACAAATAACCACGATGAGTTCAGTATCCAAGCTTTAGCAGCCTTATTGAGGTATGTGCACTTACTTTAAAGAGGATAAAGAAAAAGTGAAACAATTTTTAAGAGATAGTTTACGTACCTTCATGAAGGAAAGAATTGAATTTGACAAAGTTCTAAAATAATGGATGGCATCGAGTAAAAAAGCACGAATGTGCTACCAACAAACCAAGTAGAAGGACACTAACAAAGGAAGGAACCAAAAGAAAGGGTCCAAGAGCTTTTAAATCTTCTTGAATTCGAAGTCAACTCCTAAAAATTTCATAGAAGTTCAAGTGAAAAAAAATTATGGACAAATCACAATGAAACCAAAATGGAAATCAAGGGCTAGAACAATAGAAGCATCAAACACAAAACCAAAAACCAGCAATGTGCAAAAGCCCACCCTACAATGTTGGGGTTGTAGAGATCCCATTAATATACGAAATTGTTCACATAGAGCAACAAAAAACAATAAACCAATGTACACTAAGCCTTGATCGTTGGCGAGGTAGCAGGAAGCATACCTCAAATCAACACAGCTTTGGATGACCATCGTTGAGTACCAACCCTCATTGATAGAATGTGAAGGTAAAATTGCTAATTAGCATGTCTCGTTTTAATAGACCCTAGTGCTACTAAGTTACATTAGCAGAAAAAATCATAGAGGTATGCCAATTACAAAGTCTTAAATTTCGAAACCATGGTTGGTACGATGCTTGGTCAGTTTGTGCCAAGCGACGAGTACATTGCTAAAAATGATATCCTATTGAGATATTAGAGAACACATTCATGTGAATATGAATTTTCTTTCCCTATGGGCTCATATGATGGGTTTATTGGTATGGATTGGATGGAATTCCATTAGGTCTAGTGGTAGACTCTGAGGATAAAAGTGTAAGTTACTCACTAATGAGAGGAATATGATGGGAGCTATGACATGTTAAGAAAGGGAAATTAAATTATGACCCATTATGGCTAATCAATTAGGAAAATGTATATAGGAAAGTGTTGTCAAATCTTTGTTGTTTAAGTCGATTACACTAATTCTAAGGACAAGATAACCTCACTTGAAATTATGCCAATTATTCAAGATTTTTTTGACGTGTTTCCCGAGTCAATGTTGGGTTTACCACCCAAGGATGACATCTACTTCACTATAGAGTTGATTCCAAGAGCATATCCTATATCAAAAACTCCATACCATATGAGTACACCAAATTTGATTGAGCTCAAAATGTGAAAGTTGCAAGAGTCGTCTTTCGATAAGGGATATATTCGTCATAGCGTGTCTCCCTGGGAGGCTCCTATGTTTTTATGTGTGCAAGAAGGATAGGACAAACTGAGTTATACGTCGATTACATCGGTAGCAATAATCTAACCATTAAAAACAAATACCTGCTGCCACAAATTGATGATCGGTTTGATCAAGTCTATGGAACTAATGTGTTTTCAAAAACTCGACTTAAAATTAGGATATCATCAAATTTGGATAAAAAACGAAGATATTTGTATGAAATTCCTTCGAAATCGTTATGGGGAATTATGAGTTCATAGTGCTGCCCTTTAGTCGCACTCAATGCTCCTCGCAATCTTTATGAGCTTGATGAATGGAAATTTCCGAACTTATTTGGATAAGTTCGCGAAGTAATGTTTATTGATGATATCCTAATTTTTCTATAAAATCGAGAAGAGCATGAGAAGCATCTCAAGATACATTCTACAAACTTGACAGATAATCAGCTGTACACTAATTACAACATAGTAGTGATTTCTTCAAGGACCGAATTCGGTACTTAGGTCATGTGATACGACGTACGAGGGGATAGTTTTTGAACCTAAAAAAAATCAGAAAAATTATGGAGTGGGTTGTCCCCGATAACGTTGTGGGATATATGATATTTCATGGGACTAGCAAGTTAATATCGTCGATTTATAAAAGGACTTTTTCAAAAATCGACTATCCCATAACTTCCCCGTAGAAGAAATGGAGGAAATTTAGGTGGGCAATGGAATGTCAATAAGAATTTGAACGATTAGTGAAACTACTAACTTCAACCCCAATTTTGAAGGTATCGATCTTGAGAAGGAGTTCATTGTGTGTAAAGATGCATGTCAAGAAGGTGGAGGAGCTCTTATGCAAGAGGATAAGGTAATAGCATATGAATTCTGCAACTGAAGGAACATGAAAAAAAATTATTTTTTCTTATTACCTAGAACTCACAACGTAGTTCATGCCTTAAAATGTGGCACCACTACTTGTTGGGGAAGAAATTCTTGATTTTAATAGATCACGGTCGTCCCAATCAACTTCTTTAATCCGTGCCACGCTCTAAATGCATGACAAGTTAGATGGACCACATTGTTTAGTGAGTTTGATTTTGGTATCATGCATTTTAAAGGGAAAGGAAAACTTGGTAGGATATGCTTTAAGTAGGAAAAATACGAGTGTGTTTACGAAATCCAGTCACGATCAACATAATTTGATGTGTCAAGACCGCTCGTTAAAGCTACCCTAAGGGAGCCATAGTATAAATATCTTTGGCAACACATGGAAGAATTACGGAAATTGGGTAAAACCACCGAGTATGGTATTAATAGTCAAGACCAATTGAATTTCCATGGAAGAATTTATGTCACTAATAAAATTTCTATCAAGCAATTGTTACTAGATGAGCATCATCGTAGTCCATACACAACTCATCCAAGATATCAAAAGTTGATTTCATCACTAAAGAAGGAATATTATTAGCCAAGAATGAGAAAAAGATATTTACGAATACTGCTCTAAATGTTTAGAATATTAACGAGTAAAGGTTGAATATCAATATGTGACAGGTTTGTTGAACCCGCTCCATATTCGCGTAATGGAAATGGAAATGATTACGCGTAGATTTTATAATCGGAATACCTAGAACAAAAAAACAACATGACTCTATTATGGTGGTAGTGGATAAGTTGAGCAAAAAATCTCTCTTCATTCGAGTAAAATCCACTTTACAAGACAGATGGACATTGCAAATATTTTCATGAAAGAAGTATTATAGTTACATTGCATACTTAAGGTGGTAGTTTTCAATAGGGACGTGAAAGTCACGGATTATTTTTGAAATCTTTTCACCCGATTAGGTACCCAAATAAATTTTAATAATTCCTAGCACCCTCATACGGATGGGAAAAAAATGTGGTTGAATCAGTGTTGGAAGACATGTTGCAGATGTACATAATGAATCAACCAACAAGTGGGAGGACTATCTCCACACTGTTTGAGTTCGGATATAATAATAGTTACCATGAGTCGCTAACAATGAGTCCCTATGAAGTGTTATATGGAAGAAAGTGAAGAACACTGCCAACATGATATGCTTAAGGAGATGGAGCAAGAAGTTAAAATAGTTTTCCAAAATTTGCGAAGCTACTCAAGGGCCGACAAAAGACATACACGGATAGGAAAATGACTCAAGGAATTCCAAGTGGGAGATCATGTTTACTTAAGAATTAACCTAAAGAAAAGTACCTTGTAGTGGGGGTGAGTGTTCTAAGCTAGAACCTGACTATCATGGACCTTTCCAGGATCTTGGGAACGATAGGGGTCGAGTGGGCCTACCGAGCTTGCCCTTCCTATCTATGTAAAGGTTCATAATTTATTTCATGTTTTTTTGTTAAAAAATATGTGTATGATCCTAGATACATAATTAATTGGAAATATGTTAAGGGTAGGTGTTGTGTTGACTTAAAAATATATATATATGTGTATGTTAAAATTTTTAAATCATGAATTAATGAATATTGTAATGGTTGTCGGTCATACTGAACGTGAGAATTCGGGGTAGAACCCTTGATTATTCTCGACCATAGAGAAGTCCCATTATGAGGCCGTGGTCACCCGAGTTAAAGTGTAGTGGATGCATCTTTAGCCAAGAAGAGGCCATATGGGAGGATGAAGGATTGATGAAGAAAGTATATCCATATCTATTCCATGGGATGGAATGAACACCGAGGAAGATGTTGGGATGAGAGGGGGAAATATGTAACCCCCATGCCGGGCGTGAGTCCGATTAAGAAGTAGATATCCTATATGGTCAAATAAATCCTATGACCCTATACCATAAAGGTCTCTTGGTATGGATCCCAATAGTCGACTATCCTTGATAGTAAGAGCTAACTCCGCCATCATTAGTTGGTTCTCAATGACCCTTGAGAACCCCACATCTCGCAAGTTCTCCTCATACCACCCGATCCCCCCGCATCTTGGGACAAAGTGCATATGAATCACTCTCTCACCCGCTGATCCCTCGACTCTTTCATACTCGCACGAAACCATCATGTTTTGTCGCCTCATAGAAGGTAAAATACATCACACAACATCAATTCCCAGTCCTCGACCAAAAAATAGCCCAAATCTCCCCTTCATCTCAACTCACACTTTTCAAGCATTTAACTACAAGCTCATAGTTTGCCCTGCGGAACGCGGTGAGCTAGGTTGGAGTGCGTGCCATAGAAAGGTGCGAGCCTTCCATGAGGAGAGTGTAGGGTCTATTACTATCTCCCAAGCACCTAATATGACAAACTAAACTACAAAAAAATGAAGATTAAGGTTAGGCCACTCGCCTACAACTCACGGATATTGATTCCAATGGTCGGTTTGTCCACTACAATCACCGTGAATATTTAGGGCCTTCCCCTCCTCTCCGAATTCACCATAGCTCCACTAAAAAATGAATCAAATTGGATGGAAATCACTCTATTAAAAGAAAAACCCTAAAAATTTCTTTCACCAATTACGACCAAACCATAGCTCTGGCTGATGAACCATCAACACCATTGGAAAGATCTGATCAAGAACTATAATGACTATCCTTTTGTTTTTGGTAATTTGGACACTTCACTAGGAAGCCATTTTTTCGGGAAGGGTCACTCGCTACCTCTTAAAATCGGATTTCTTCACTTGCATTTCTTGTACTTGGGGCACCACTTGCCTTCATACTTGTCAACACGTGTGTCAATTTTATTCATGATTAACCATGTTTTGATCATGTTTTTATGGTCCCCAGTGGTCCTATTACGTAGTGGCAAAGATCAACGAGTCACCCTTACGTTCAGAGCATTCGATTTGAGTCACCACCGCATTCATGGAGTCTATCCCGAGTCCCTTTTCCTACTACTACAAGTATTCCATCCATTTTCTCTTGCTCTCTCTCGTTTCGCCCCATTTTTTACTCCTCATTTCCCCTTTTAATTAATTTTTTTCTCATCTGCTTTTGCTTCGGCTCAATATTTCATGATCGAGATTCGTATACTTGATGGTTCGATGATCCCAGATGAGATTGTACCAATGATTCCTAGGTGTGTGTGATATGTTCGAAAGCTCGCGAGGGGTGGCCCTTCGGTAGCTCCCCCGTATGCTTTGGATGATCTTACATTATGCTAGCACCTCGGATGCATCTCTATAAATTTGATGGGTTCGGTTTTCAACGCATTGCTAGCGCCCCTAGCATGCATGTCTCATTCGGATGCAAAATGTGAAGTTGGGAAACACTTCTTTTCCCTTTTTTGATGTTGAAAATTGTAATTTTCTATGTTTTTTTCAACTTTCAACTCCACTAAACTCGTATTTAATGCAAATTATGCTTTGACATAAAAAAATATTTATAGAGAATTGTCATATACTCTATACTCATATTTATATATATATATATATATATATATATATATATATATATATATATATATATATATATATATATATATATATATATATATATATATATATATATATATTGACATATAGAGTGTAAATTTGTTGTTTTACTAATTGCATATACTTGAAAATTTTCAGTAAACATAAATAGTCACTTTTTCGAACCCTAACTTTTTTTAGGGAAGGTTATTGTTCATTTTTTGGAAAATAAACCATATCATCATAATCTACATATATTGCACTAGTGCATCGACTATTTTTTCGGTAATTTTCAGATTAAATCACTATTTTTTATTATTTTTTGAAATGGATGAAGACAAAAAACATAGTGATGTTTCAAAGACATTTTATGAGTCCTATATTTTCTTTTCAATGTGATCGTTAATAAGAAAATGAGAGTACCCTTTTGAAAAAGACAGAGGGAGAGGAATTGCAAATATGATTTTGATTTTTTGGTGTTACATTTTAAAGTTATTGAATTTTCATTCAAAGGTCAATTTTCGTAACAATGAAATTCCGCATGACACAAAGCTTTAGTATAAAAATTAATAACAAATTGAAATTTTTAATGAAACTCACCAATCTTACATCATGGATAAAATAGATTCGAGAGATGAATCTAATGGTACCTGGTCCAAAATATAATATTTTATTTTTTGTAGGTGTTCCACCCTCCAAAGTTGAGTGTGTTCCCTGAAAATTACGTAATTTTTTGGGTTTTTCGTTGACCAAGCTCCTGACAGAGATAATTTCTCGGGCTGAGATATTTATTAAACTCTCGATCGAGAAATTTAAAACTCTCGATCGAGAGTTTAAACCTACGCAGGTTACATTTAATCGTGTGGCTAAACTCTCGGCGAGAATTTGCGCCGAGAGTTTACCTAAGACAACTCTCGCCAAGAGTTTAGCCATGGCGAACTTCATCCAAAGTTTAATAAAATCTCATCTGAGAGTTTATTAAACTCTTAGTCGAGATTTTATTAAACTCTCAACTGAGATTTTTTTAAATTTGTCCAACGAGAGTTTATTAAATGTTAATCCAAAGCCGACGTAGCAGTCTTTTCGAGCAGAGAGTTGTATATAAATACTCTCGATCGAAAGATTAGCTCACACACAATTCGAACCGAGAAAATTGTGAAGGTGTGAGGGTCCAAAAATTAGAAGGTGCCAAGGTCCAAATTTTTTTCGAGTCAAGGTGCGAATATTTTCTAGGTGCTGAAAAATTATTTTTGGCAATAAGTTTTTTTGGGTGCGAAATATTTTATGTAAATTATTTTGAAAGTTTCTCTAAGTGCAAAATTTTTTTGGGAATGAAGTTTTTTTGAGTGCATGGATGCAGTGAAGTATTTTTACAAAATGTCTCTATGAAGACATGGATTATTTTTTGCAAAATGTCTCTATGAAGGCATGAATTATTTTTGCAAAAATGTTTTATGAATTTAATTAATTATTTTTTATTTTCTCTCTTATTGAAAGCATGAAGTACTTATTCGAAGTCTTTATGTTTTTTTGGGCATTTGGTCCAAATAGAATTGGATTTGGGTTTCCAATGTTGTGAACATGGAAACAAAAGGAATTTCCTATCAAGGCATGATCGAAAAAGAACCGATTCAACGCATAAAAAATGAGAGATTACAAAAAAAAAGGCGAGAGGAAAGGAAAGATTAAGCCATGAAATAAATGTGGAGCATCGTGAAATAGATCTAGAGGTGCATGAAAATGACGAGGAAATGAAAAAATAGTTGAGGAACTTATCAACGAGAATATTGAAAACACAAATTTCCAAGAGAATATTGATATCGATCTCTATCGGGTGAGTCAATAGTTTCTTCAATTTGAATTTTGTATTTTTTTTAAAAAACATTGTAGTTCAAGATAGTTTTAAAATTAAAAACATGTATATGTCAATTTCAAATTATAAGTTAATACTTGTGTATGCGACAACATCGAACCACAAGAATATACTACCACACCTCGAATTTCATTGCAATTAATTGGAAAGTTCCAAGAACGTTTTATACAACTACAAGTTTCTAGAAGATAATGGATCCAACTAAAATTGAAGAATTGGGACCACCAATGGCTAAAATGACAATTCGAGATAAAATAAATTGGGGGTTGAAACATATTTTTGAAGGTAAATCTATCATAGCACAAGCTCAAATTTTACATAGATTTTTAAAGCACAAATCTCTCAGAAATGCTGTGGAATTATTGGGCATTAAAAGTGAGAAAGAGGTTTTAGCAAATGAAACGGTATAAAAAATTGTGATGTCGGCTCTTGCCACACTAGCCAAATAGCGATCTCAATTTGAAAAGAATGCTCATAGAGCACTTTTAACAGGTGTAGTCCTGAAATGAACCCCATCAAGTCGGCTGATGTCAGCAACTTCAAAATTGTTTAAAACATAAAGAAAAAGTTTATGGAGGCATACAAAATTTATAATTCAATTAGATGAGAATGATGAAATTGCATGTTGGGATAATACCTGCAGGCGTCCATATCATGATAGACTTCCTAATGGTGTGAGGGATATTGTAAAATACTTTTGGGATTTGAATTATCGTGTGTCGCCAAATGAAAAGGACACTCTGTGACGTCGTATATCTAAGGGAGTTTATGAATCTCATGCCAAACATATAACACAAGTCAGTCAAGTAGAATTATTCCATAACTTTATGGAGAGTAATACTGATGTGAAGGTTTCCCTTAGCACATTTGTGAAGATTAAACCATGGTATGTCAGGCCTATCACTATTCAAGACACACGTTGTTGTCGATACCATGTAGAATTCCAATTATTTTATGAGACATTTGTAAATTTTGGCATAAAATATTGGTCAAATGACCCCCCTCCTTCAAGTGTTCATGAATTTTTATCGAAGATATTATGTGCACGAGAGAATAATGAATTATTTTATAAAAAAGAATGTGTTGGTGGAAGAAAATGCGTAGAATGTTCTCATTTGGCACTCTACGATGCAAGGTATCCCATTGATCCTAATGATCCCAGACTGTCAAATCTCAGTCTGAATTGGAAGCGATATGAAAATTTTACTTACACTCCTGTTGCAGATTCAAGCACAACATCAAAAAAGATCACTTTACTTGATGACGAGATTCTAGTGACATCTTTTATGGAGAAGTTCAGGGTGCAAATATACAAATATATTAAGCATTGTCATATAGCACGATGGCAGGATTTACAGTTCAAGCAATCACATGATGTGTTCCCAAAAGGAACAATATTATCAGTGGTTGATTTCGCTGAGAATTACACATTTAGTCCACAAAAGGAGATACAAAGTGAGTATTATCATTCAGACCAAGTATCTATATTTGTGCATATTTTGTATAGACATGCAGAGCTTGCTATCGATGGTTTTGATAGCGATGAAAATAATCGTGAGGTGATTAAGGAGTACCATTTATACATCAGTGATGATCGAACACATGATACATGTTTTGTTCAACATTGTTTTAATGTTATTTATAATTAATTGTTGAAACAAAGGGTCACTTAGAACATTGGGTATGGTCAGATGGTTGTGCTAGTCAATTTAAATCAGCAAGATCGTTCTTTTGGTTGTGTTGTCTTCATAAGAGAACCAACATTCCAAATACATGGAATTTCTTTGAGACAGGGCATGGAAAAGGAGAGCACGATGGTGTTGGGGTATGCGTAAAACCTGCACTTAGGAGGCATCAATTGAATCACTCAGCTTCCCGACTTGCAAATTATTTAGATGTTTTTAATTGGTGCAAAGACAATTTAAGTCATGTATCGAACCTAAGGATGGTTGATGTGCATAGGTAGGCGTACACATTTAACTAAAAATATATTATACATGTTTAGATATATATATGTGTATACATATATGTGTGTATTTTGTTATCAAAAAATATTAAATATTGTTCAAAATTTGACTCATACATGTGCACGTGTGTTTTTCTCAAGCAGGTACTTTTGGAATATTGCAATGGGTGATGTTGATAGCTTGTTTCCATTTAATTGCCTTGGAATCCCTCAAACAAGAAGTTTACACTCAATTAGGAGTAAGAACATGACAAATATACATTGCATTGAGAAACGAAAGTGCTCTTGCTTTTTTTTTGCATGTATTGATCAGACAGAGTCCATCGATGACTGTGAAAACCAAATTAAGAAATTTTTTAAACCATGGAAACACGAAGAATTGACACCATTGCCCCCATTTGGAAATGTGACTGACAAGGAAATGGACAATGAAGTGGTTGTGATTGACAATGATTATGATCGTGTTTCTGATATGGTTAGAGAAGGTGATGTCTTCGCTGTCATTGCACCAGAAAATAATCAAGAAAAAGTGCATTATTATTTATTACGATGCACTATGTCTAAATCCACGTTGCTGCAAGAGTATAATGATCCATCAAATTATACATACCCAATCAGTTCAATGGTGTTAATGGGACATTTCTTTGAAGAAGTAAAGAAATGTAAAGATCATATTATTTTTCAAGATTACTAGCCAGAGGTTATTTATGCCCAATATAGTCACTTGGTCATAGCAACTCAGTTGCAGTTGAAGCAAGTGAAGAGTAGAAAAAAATAGCGACAATGGAGGTTATCGATAGATGATCATGATGCCATTCTGGAAAATTTTCCACTAGCACATTTCATATGAGTGGAACACATTGTTCAAGATGAACAATGAACTTTGATTCTAGGGTTAGAACATATAATTGCTACAATGCATTGGAATTTATATAGTTTAAGACTATATTGTGGATTGCTTTCAAATAAATGGACATGTGGATGGTTAGATGTGTGTTGGTACGAACAATATATTATGATATACTGGATAAGGGTGCTTTGCTAGATAATTAAGTTATGGTGATTTAATGTTTCCATGATATGGTGATTCAATGTGTCCATGATGTTTACTCCTAGATGATCTTAACTCGCCCCTTTTTTTGCATGGATATGATAGTGATGAATGAATATATATATATATATATATATATATATAAAGAGAGAGAGAGAGAGAGAGAGAGAGAGAGAGAGAGAGATATATATATAATTGTATCGTTAGTTTCTAGTTTTGATATCAAATGTCATCATATTTGCATCTCTTCATTAGTTTAGATTATTTTATATTTGATGTGGCTAATCTCTTCATTATTGTCTCTTCTCATGATGGAGGTCTCCTACTTTTATTTTCTATTGACATGTTTCTATTTTCCATGTGCTTGGAAAATATTGTTCACAACATGGAATAGATCCTACAAAGGAACATTCAAGAATACAAAACTATTCATAAAGGTGTGTTTAAAGCTATGAATTAATTCTTATGTTAGAAAGTTTCACTAGTAATGGATTTCACACTTTTATATTAAGAGATAGGTATCCCACCCCTTGTAGCAATAAATCCAAAAGTGTTTAGATGTTCAATTATTATTTCCAAAGGAAAACAACTCAACTCTCATCAATGTTTCAATATATATGAAGAGAAATGGTTTGGTAAATTTCAAATTTAAGGAGAAAATTTATTCAAACTAGTTTATAGCTCTCATATTGATAGCTTCAACAAAGTATCCTACAAATGTCAAATGTCAATTGTTTCTATGTTCATTTGACATGTTTCTATTTTACATGTGCTTGGAAAATATTGTTCACAACATGGAATAGATCCTACAAAGGAACATTCAAGATCTTGTAATCGATATTTAGTTATTTCTCCAAAATTCCATCTTTAATCGTTTACATATTGTACACATCCCCTTGTAATCTATATTTTTTTTTCTCAATATTTTGAAAGTTTCAACATGTGGTATGGAAAACATTCTTATACCCTATTTTGTAAGCCATTTCCCTTTACTTGGAAGTTGCTATTTTAATTTCTTTTGGAAACATTTTTATGATTCTTTTCAAGTATCATGAATTTTCTTATTCATAATTGTATTTCTAAATAGTATAATATATAAATCTAACACATGAATAATGTATGTTACTACTTGTAATAATGGTTTCCTCATCAATCATCATGGAAATATCATAGTTTAAATATTTTTTCTCTATTATTATTATAATCCAACCTCATGGGCATGGGTGGATTAAACTAGAAAGTGTTCTCTTCCATGTGTTGTACAACTTGTCATTGTCATCCTTAAAACTCTTTTTTATTGAGATATAACCACACCATATAACCAAATTTGCATTAGTGGGTTGTTTTATGTTGATCATGGTCCTCCATATAACAATTTTAAGTTATGTGTAGGTTCTTTCACTTCCAATGGATTTCTCAAATCTTGATTGTGACCTTAACAATTTTTGCCTTCATAATTACCATTTGTAAATGGGTTTTTAGCAAATATAAACAACAACCAATTAAAAATAATTTTGTTTATGATCCTTTTCAAGTGTCATGAATTTTTCTATGCAATATTGTATTTTAAAATAGCGTAACCTATGGATCTAACACCAAGCATGCTACTACTCATAATAATGGATTTTCAAGATAATCATCAATCATCATGTAAATCTCAAAAAGTTTTACCCTTCTTTCTTTCTATTAATAATGTCAAAACTATTCATAAAGGTGTGTTTAGCTATGAATTAATTCTTATGTTAGAAAGTTTCGCTAGTAATGGATTTCACACTTTTATATTAAGAGATAGATATCCCACCCCTTGTAGCAATAAATCCAAAAAAATTTAGATGAAATTATTATTTCCAAAGGAAAACAACTCAACTCTCATCAATGTTTCAATATAGATGAAGAGAAATGGTTTGGTAAATTTCAAATTTAAGGAGAAAATTTACTCAAACTAGTTTATAGAGCATATATTGATAGCTTCAACAAAATACTCCTAGTTTTTAAAATTGGAAGAAGGATTAGCTTTATTCTTTTATATTTTATTGATGGAGCATAAAATTGGAATCATAACAAATAGAGGCATATGCACTTTGAAAAGGGTTTAAAATCACTAAAGGAATAAGAATGAATTCAAACATTATGATTAATGACTCTAGGATCATTATCATTCATATGATTAAACAACCATTATGAAAATTGATGTTCAGGGTTCATTTGTAGGCATCAATCATAAGATAACCCTTCAAGGATTCTTCAAGGGTGTCTTCAATAACCCTTTCCCAAGTAAGATATATCTCCACAAACTTCTTAATAGGTGCTTCCAAAACTTTCGTTGATTGTTCATTGTCTAATGCCTCACTTGTCCAAAATAAGTCTCCAACAACGGTCTTGATTTTGGACAACTCCAACACTTAAACAATATTTGTTGTGTTCCAAGAGTGATGATACACAGTCAAGGTAATTAAGCAACTGGAACTGCTCCATGTCTTGGAAGGATTTACCAGATCTGTCAGTTTGTGTGCCAAATGAGATATAGAAATCCTCTAAGTTATCAGCATACGTACACAATTAGAGATATAAATTCCGAAACAAGTAGAACATCTTTTAGAGAATTTTGGATAATATTATTACGTACATTATATCTAAGAGTGTTCATGGCTCGAATGGTGGGGTGTGAATTTGTTAACCACCCCACCCATGTTTAAATTTTTCCAATGACATGTTGGAAAATAATGGCCACATTGGCTGAAAGAGAAAGCACTCCCTATTGTGACATTTTGGCTCTAGACTTAGTCATGAGTTTATGATAAATGTGACTTGCAGGTTGTTGCATATGGCAGCAAGTCAGTTTGATTTTGAAACTAGCTCAAGTCACTCTATCCAATTTTCAGTCCCCCTAGCCTTACGAAAAAAAGAAAATAAATAAGTCATACATAATAATAATAATAAGTGGTTGCTTAATATGGCATTACAACCACCACATTTGTCATGCAACTGACCCATAATAAAGAAAATTTCCAAGACAAAGTTTGGCACATCTATTGAATCAAGTGAGTTACATTCTGATTGAGTCAAGGCAGTATTAGCCAAACGAAAAAAGGGCTGAATTAAACGAGTCAATATGAAATTATTTTTGGAAGTTAAATCAATTAAAAAAATGGTGAGTTTGAACAGCTCACCCTTCTACCAAGCAACAAAACATACCCATACATCCATCAAAAGTGGTGCATCATATGCATTCATCTAAATTTGAGGAGGTATCCCATGTATATTAGTGAAGGATTGAGCAATGTTGACCCCACAACACTAGAAATTTGAGAGGGTATGCAACAATTTATTGCAAAATGTTCTCAAATCACAAATTTCATAATTTCCTAAAGACATAATAAGTGATAGCAATCTACATTCTGGTTTTTGAGTGATATAAGTAAATCATCTATAAATTATAAACTGAAAACTTTGTTTTAAAACCCTCAACAAATTATAAAATAAAAACCCTTACCGTGTCGCAGATTCTTTCCAAGAGTTACAAGTTGAGTTTTTTTGGACACATGGATTTCTGTTTTGTATTGGACTCAAAATTAGACTGTTTTGTGGTGTTCCCGGAACTGTTTTCTCTTTGAAGCAGTAAATAATTGTAATTTGATTTCAAGGTCAAATAAAGTACCATGTTGAACTAAAAGATATTTGATAGCATGTGGACATAGAGTATACACAATGCACGCAGGAATACTTGACTATGTAAATCTCTCTGACTGTAGGAAAATGAAGTGTTCCCTCCATCGGCAACATATCATAGGTTGCTTAAAATGTTAAATATGAGAGGTAAAAATTGACTGTTTGGTCATCTTCATCATCTTCCAGCCAATAAGTTTCAAGAATCTTTACTGCCTTCTCATAAATTTCATTATTGTCATGACTTTGCAGGTTCTCAATCTTCTCAAGTCCTTCAGCATCATCAATATAATGTGCATAGAGATTTACACCTCCAGTGTTGCCCAGAACCTTCTCTGCTTCCCCAACTTTCAAAATATTCTCTAGCCCTTCAAGACAAACAGTTACAATTCTTGGGTCTGGAAAGACTAGAAGATCACATAGAGGCTTAATGCATCCTTGATTCACAATATATCTACAACCAAAAGCACAAATCAGTAGTTTGTCTAGGATGAGATTAGCCAATGTTATCCCTGTAACTGTTATGATAAATGAATTTTTATATTGACCATTTATTGACATAATACTTTTTTGATACTATTGGCCAAATGAGGAAATATGAAATGTGAATAGACGATGACTTATAAGAGAATTGAAAAACATGTCGCATCTATTCAATTTGTTCTTTGCAACCTCCAACATCATTGTAAGTAGCATCTAGCTTTTCTTCAACAGTCATCATTGTCACACTGGGATCAATCTTAGGAGGCAAAGGGATCTGAATCTGACACTTATGCGATCAACCCTACATAAAGAAAGAAGACCATCAATCATTACATTCCTGACAAAGCCCACAAGGTGTGACCTGAAGCAATCTATAAGAGAATAAAGATTAATCACTGCAGCCATAGATTTAGTGTAAGAGTAAAGTAGCAGTTTTGATTCTTGCTACACCTATAAGAGAATAATGACTTTACTGTATCATCACAACACAACTTGGAGAAATAGGCATACCTTGTAAATTTTTTTGACATTTATGACATACTTGGAATCATCAGTTTTTGGATTAATGATCTTCGTGCACCTCGCTACCTGGATGAAGAAACAAAACATATTCAGATCAATTAGATGTGACAGAGACTAATATGCTTGACCATTTTTACCAAAAAAACATTCTGATTAATCAAACATAACGAAAATTGATTTGTTTAACATTTTTTTGGGTAAATAAAAATCAATTAACACAAACATGATATGCATCAAATATTGCCACATATATTTCTTTGGAAAATCCAATCCTGGGTCTAATGTTCAACAGT
The DNA here is from genome assembly GCA_034641835.2 of Pinus albicaulis. Taxonomy (NCBI): domain Eukaryota; kingdom Viridiplantae; phylum Streptophyta; class Pinopsida; order Pinales; family Pinaceae; genus Pinus; species Pinus albicaulis. The sequence continues at coordinate 12,980,037 of CM076575.1, forward strand.
TGACCCCCAGACTAAGCTACTCTGAAGCAGGTCTAATATTTCAATGTTCAACACCTTAGCTGAATCTAATGAAAAATGTAAACTATAATAGAATTGACAAACCTTTGGCAGATTATTATGTACCATTCCAGCTAGCCTTCAAAGGCTTACTTAGATTGTTGGGATTAAGAAGCCAAATAAAGTCCACTCCATAGATATTACCACGATGATTGCGATGGCTAATCCACTGGCAAACCAACAACTCATTAATTATAAATTTGCAGTTCACCACAATTTAATTTCGTTTTTGTTCCATTTTCAAGAATCAATACCAAAAGGAAAAGGATTGTAAAACATACAAACCAATGACCAACATACATATAAATGGTACAAACCTTATGGGCATCAACATCACTGTCTGTGTAGTGGTGAGCAGTATCATAGGAAGAAACAAAACCTTGAGACTACAGGAATTTGTAAACATGCCCCCGTTTGCTTCCGTTCCAATCCCTGCATGGTACTACTACTTTAGAAACTGTAACCAAACAAATACTTTTAAAAGGAATAAAGCATGGACCTTACCCATAGAGAATAATAGGGACAGAAGGAAGCTTATAGTCTTTCTTGTAGGTTTCCAAATACTCTAGGATTTTGTATACCTTTTACAGGTAAATTAATCATAATAATATCAAATGGATAGGATCCTAATCTAACATAGTTGTTTCACGTTGAACCAAAATTCATTAAATGAATATGAGGAAACCCATACACGTTTTATTGAGGTAAAATATATAGGATAGAAGAAAAAATTAGTACTCATTTCCACATTTTCTTCATAAGATCTTGCAGGCTTTCCAAAGGAGGTGGCATGATCTGCCCCACAATTTGAAAATCACAAAATATCACTCCCTTGAATGGTTGAAGAATGCCCTGGAGTAGAGGACTACAAGAAAGAAGAGATCAAGTAGAGGAACAAAGGGAGTGGGTAGCCATATAGGAAATTTAAATATTTTATCCATAGGAGGGCACACCATCTGAGATTCATTAGCATGTTAGAGAGGCCACCAAGGCCATGCATGAACTACACATTACTGATTAAATTCCTTAGAGGATGAGCAACACATTTAGTATGGGGGTGATGATGTGTCACATCAATATGTAGATTTGAAGGCCCATTTTTTACCCTCCAGCCTATAAAAATATTCTTTCCTCACATTAATTTACATTTTTTTGGCTATGATGTAGGAATACTAAAGGGTTCTCGTCATAATTTGTGGCCTAATGAGGTTAATGTACAAGAAAAGAGAATTTTTTAGTACTTTGATGATGCAAAGGCATGTTGGAGGAAGCTAGATGAAGTGTAGGAGGCTTGTATCCAAAATAAATAGGATAACATAAAAGCATTTGTACAGATAAATAATGTACTGAATATGGAATATGAGCATTGATTGCAACAACACATGAAATTATCCATACAATTGACATGTGATCTTTGGTTATTTAATATTGTTTATTCTGATTATGAAAAAATCTTGTAGTTATTAGCCAATTTGAACCCATACATCCCTTGTCGGATGAGAATAAGGTGATCTTTTATAGTGAGATCAACAATTGTTACCTCTTTCCCTTTTTTCCTCAGGTGACAATATTTGAGGAAAATTGCAATAAGTCCTTTAATAAAAAATTTAGCCACTATGAGGTCTCGCAGGAAATTGTCCTTTTTACATTTTATTTTCTAGTGTCACAACTGGAAAAAATACGAGATGTTATCTGGTCACTACAGGACAGTAACGTGTCCTTTTTACATTTTACATTTTTTTAACTGTTCTTGAAACCATAAAAAAAAGTAATAGTTGATTGTCAGTTAGTTTATAAATTTCCTTTGAGAGAAATAAATGACCACCTCTGTAGTAATACACTTAGATTATCAATTGAATCTAGCTCAAACGACTAATAAGAAAATTTGTTTCCTTCCCCAACTAGGTTCAAATCCCACTTTGTGATATTTTTTCTCTTCATGAGCCGAATGTTGTTGAGATGTTATCTGACCTTGAGCCCTGAAAAATCAAATTTACCTTATGTACCAATATGAGGGGAAATGCCATGTGAGTTTCCCCAAAAGACGCATTACAGTGAATAAAAGTACCATATTTAGATCTATACTCCACAAATCTAAAACAATTCCAAGACAAATGAGGAGATGCCACCTATTATTGTACTTATATACCATATAAATGTACAAATTCTTCCCAAAGCCCAAGGGGTTAGCTCAAACTTTTGTCATTGATGTTGTTGGGCATTTGTCTAGTTCAGTGCCAGTAGGTGCCTGCTTTGAATCCTCTAGGGTGAGGCACACTAGTCTACACTAACAGGTTTATTAGGGATGTCATCCATGGTTATGAAGAAGCTTCCCTTGGGTTTCCCATAATTTTTCCTTGGAAAAAAGAAGTACAATGCCTAAAATGGCTCCTAAATCTATCTATTTCTGTGGGACTTTCAAGTTGGCTAGATGCTAAAGACAATGTCTTCAGCAAAAGGTGGAGAAATGGGTGTATATTTATTATTTGAGAATCATTACAAAATCATAACAACTGAGAGCCAAAAAACTACAGGTAGAAGTACAGAGAATCCTTCTATAAAACAACATAAAACATGAAGTTATATATATTATGATAAAAAATTAAATAAATTGTAGTTAGAGACTAGAATTACACTTGGAATCTACCATTGATTTTCATACATAAAATAGAATTCAGAGATTTCCAAGAGTATAAAAATGCACCTTGCGATCCTGTTCCTCGGAAAAATACTCTTTATTAACATCACTCCATGGAATAACCTCACTGGAGTTAATGGCCAAGGTTGTATCTCGAACTTGGACTGGCAATCCATATTCAAGATCAAGAAGACACACCTAACAAATGTTTTTGAGTTTACAGCATGTTTGGAAAACCTCTGTTTTCTTGTACCTTGCATCACGGCCTAGTCTCCACCTGAAAACTATAAATGGTCTGGTGCAAATTTTACACTCTTTGTCAAAATTTTCTTTCGTCTGCACCCAAAAAAAAAATTCATTTAAACTCAATTCGACCACATATGTTAGTGCTTTTATAAGCCATATATAAATATACATTCCATATAGTACACAAGTGCTAAAATTTTAAATAAGAAAATTCATGCATAAGAAATAAGTAATGATACAATAAAATAACTAAGAAATTTAAAATTTGATCTCTTTTATGTTTTAAGTAATAATAAAATAAAATAACTAGAGAAATAAGACAGGATACTACCTCTCAAAGTCTATCTCTCTACCATTTCAAACTTTCCTACTGTGTTGTTCCCATAGACAATACATCATAGAGTTGTAAACAACAACACCTTCCAAAATTTTAAAAAATTTAGATCATCCTTCTTAACCACGTTCTCATGTTTTGATTTGAACATTAAAGTGAGCTAGCAGCCTAGAAGAGTAACTAGCATGGTCAATGATCTCAACTCAACTAAGCTATTGTGCACCACATGGTGGAATACAATCATACCCTGACATTCATGCAAACCACATAAACATTAGAGTTGAAAACATAGCAATGCTTCACTAAGAAGTAATGTGATATCTCACGTGTCAGTGACACTTAGAATTGATGGATAATATCACACTCAACTCAAAAGGAAACAAACTCCCTAGAAGACAAAGTGAACATAAAAGGATGGCTTTTCAAGGGGGGTTTTTTAATAACTGACCTGACACGCATGCCTTCTTCAATATCAGTAAGGGAGACTTTATCACCCAATCCAACCACAAACTGCATTCCTAAGAGAAATATCTTTAATAACACCAACTATAATTAGTTGACAAATACCTCTTGGTATAATAACCAAGTATAATTGACATAGGGATGGTCAACATAAAAGGTCAATAACAACTATAGATCACCAAATGATGTTTAAACATTCCTTCAACAATGTTTGACATCACGCAAACATGAGTTGGAAACATTGACTAATGAGCACTACGTGATATCAATCAACAATGATAAAGAAATTGATGTACACTACATATTGACTATAAGAGTATCCATATGGAGGACTAGAATGACTTATATGTATAGTACAACTCCTACGAAAACTAAAACCCAATTGTAAGGTATTGATGCAAATAGGCGAAACATTAAGGGTGATGTGATCGATATTGCCAATTTTATTCATAGAGTGATCAAAGAAATTACCCTCCCCTCCCTTTTTAGTTTTGGGTATCTCCTTCATGGTTTATAAAACACAAAAGAGAATAAAAGTAAGATTTACAGTTTATTTTTTGTTTACATTAATGAACCCCCACAAAAAAAAGGATACTCGATTTAAGTGTCTTCTTCTTTGTTTAATGATGTGAACGGAGAGATAATGGTATGCTTGGTACGAGGTGTTTTCTTCATGAGTTTTTAAGGACCCTAAAAAATATAAAAGTATGCTTAGAACCCTTCACATATTAATGAGCATGAGAATAATAGAAAGTGAGATTCCTTGAAGAAATAACTAATATAAAGGGTAACAATTTATTTCAAACTAACAAAACCATTGTAAGTAAATACAAGTAGATATGTTATTAGGATTTTGTATAGTTGTTACAGGATTTTTCTTACATAGTCAGATACTTGGGTCCCCCTTGCACTTTGGGAAGCCTCTATGAGCCATAGTATTATTCCTACCTCCTTCGGTGGTGCCCACAACCCTACACCTTCTCCTCTCCAACTTTAAATTAATTTACGCTCAACGTTACCTGGTGTTTACACCATTGAAGCTCCTTCTTGTTGGAAATGGCTATATCCATTTGAAGTCTTCACCTTTGTGCATACCCATACTTGATTACTCCCCTACTTGACAACTCCAATGCCACGACAAAGAGCCAAATCCTGTTGAGGGTCGTCTTCTCAAGTAGAAGGGAGTGCTCAAGACACACTTCAAGCTCATAAGGAAGCATGAAGATATCATTCCCAAACCCCTTCTCCTATACAATAGGAAATCAACTATGTTAATATTGAATTTCGTGTTCAACATGATGAGCAAGTTTTTGAGGAGGTCTTCGCCTCTATGGTTGAGTGGGAAATTGATTCAAACCATACTTTAGGGCGCCAAAACTAATATCTATGTATAATAGAGCTATACTAGAACATGAAATAGCTCCCCAACAATGTCTTACTAGAGCATAATGAAGCTCGCAGGGAGATATTATTATAGATTGATGAACTATAAATGGAGCACAAGGATCCCAGTTTGCAACATTGTGACATCTCTACCAATTTGGCCCTTCAAATTTAATAGATGGTACGGATAACAAAGCCGAGAACTAAATATCAATCTTCCCGGGGGTTGCATGGTAATAGAATGGGCTGCCACTGTTCATGCCATGGACAATGAAACTAAGAACTTGTTGTGAAAACTTGTGCCCAGATTGAGCATACAGTGTTTAAGTATTGGCATAAAGGATTAAGTCCCTAATGAGATCACAAGTTTGTCATTATTAATAAACCTTCAAAGCACAGTACAAGACATTAAAGTCTATGAATCTAAGAATTGAAGACTGCTGCTCAAAAGAGCTTATTCTACTATAAACTACTGCTCAGTAGAGCTTATTCATTTCCTATCTTGTTGTATCATGTGCCAAAAATAAGGCTGCCAGTTGAAATTAGTGAATTAATGCAACCACCTCATGGATACAATGGTCCTTTCATCTATACTTAGTCATCATGCAAAACTAGGAAACCTCGAAACCAAAATGTTTGCAGGATGGAATATTGTCATTGTTGGGCTACAATAGAACCTGGGTACTTGCAAATGAAAAATGTCATCAATTTTGATGCAACACTGGACATGATTTGCCACGAGATATGTGTAGCTATGCTGAAGAGGATTTTTGTGAACTCTGTCAAACCACATACTGCCCCCTTTTCTTGAAACTCCCATTTTTCCATCACATGAGAGCACATAATATTGTCCAAATGATTTTTGTTAAAGGTCTGTATTGGATAGATGAAAACTTGTCACAAGGGAAGCACGATCTGCAATTATTTCTTTCAAGGAATATTGATTCCATAGTCTTCCATAACCATTATTAGGCCACCACAAGTGCTAGTAATGCAACCCATCTGGAAGTTCTGCACCTAAGGCTCTAAGTGATAGGCCTATAAATAGTTGGGGAATATAGTCCGTTGTCATAGCTATAGAGTTTCCCTTGAGAGATCACATCCACATTATTATAGGCAAACAGTTCTAAAGCAGTAATATGTAGTGTAGAGCACTCCTTGTTGGTTATTATGGAGTAGCAAGGCCACCAGACCAAATTCTTCCAACCCTAGGTCACTGACTCTATTAGTTCTTATGTTTCAGTAAGGGTAGTGTCCTCCTGGTGTTCTAGGATTTCTTCTGTCCTTACTTGTTTTTTTGGAGTAGCAAGGGTTTGAGTGGTGGTAGGAATGTATCATGTCCTCTTCTTTCCTAGAACACAGGGGGGCCTATTTTGATGCCCTCTCATTCTCTCGGTGGTTGGTTTGCTACTAATTATCTCAACGTCAATATCACTATACTTCTATGGTGTAAAAGAATTTGTCTCTTATTCCTTAATATGAATTAGTAGGTGCTTTGTAGCCAAGGGATTCATGACAATATATTATTCCTCCTTCACAATTGCAATGGGTGGAGTCACACAACATTGGGCTCATTTAGTGAAGTTGCAACCATTGGAGTTGCAATGACTTCTTCCTAGGATTTTCTTGCTTTGTTTAGAGCTTGTACCATGAGTAACATGATAAGGCCATGGTGAGAGATTAAATATCTTGGAGAGATGAAATATCTTGGTATGTTTGCTTTTTGTGCACGGGCTTCCTTATTTTGTAGGGACTTGAGTAGGAAGTATGACATATTGACATTGTGACAGTGTCTGAGATGGTCAAGTAAACAAATGTTCATATTCCTCTAAGCCAAATGAAGCACCTATAATGTTAGTAACCTAGTGAATTGACTATGGCTCAAATTTTTTACTGAAAATTAAATATTAGTTTTAGAATTCACTCGATACATAAAGGAACTTCTCAACTGTCTATAAATTCACTAGATAGCCTGTTTATAATGTGGCAATGATACCAACGAAGAAATGGTAAGAGGTTACCATGGTTTAATGTAGACTCTCTAACCCAGAGCCTACATCATCTCCTTGAGGCTCAATTTGCATCATGTCAATATTATCTGTAGCCTGAAAAGTAGAAACCAAAGTTAATAGAAAATTTTGCGAAAAGAAATATAATAAACATTATAAATATGCTTAACGAAAAGTATCGATACCTGTGTCACAACTGGAACCTGAGAAGGAATAATCTCTTCAGGTAGCCCTTGATGTGTAGTGCTAACCTGAAAATTCCATAATGTTAAGGCTCATACCATATAAAATTATGTGACATAAATTCAATTTCAATTTGATGTACAAAAATGTAGATAGATAGTAATGAATGTGGCACCTATACATGATCATGTTCATGATCTACAGAATGACGATCAGGGGCAAGGAATTTTTTTTCTAAGAATGTTGTAAACTGCATAAGTTAAATAAATATATTGGCGTAAGTTTTTGGAAACTAAATGTATATACACCAAAAAAACATGTTACATGCACTCTAGCTCATATTATAAATGTGTATTTTAAAATAGATCAAAACATGCTTGTACATACCCCGTCCATGTTGTGCATTTGTCGTGTAATGGATCGCTCATAGAGGTCTCTACATGAGGATGCATACTCCATAAGCTCATCTTGCTCCATCTCCCTCAACACGTCATCTAGAATACTCACAAATGAATGAACTCCTGCACTAGATGAAGGTTGGCTTGTCCCTAAGCCGAACTCCACCCCTCCTAAAGCAGTTGCAATATGTTCTTTTATATTCTTCCTCATTTGTGATGCAGCACTAGAGATAAGGGCTAACTCCTCTGGAAGTGTAACTACCCTAGGTGGTCGAGGTGCTAAACAAGGTGCTGGAGGCCTAAACCCAACATCTCACATAGCATCAGGTCGTTCATATGTACAACCTTTTCTAGCTCCATAGAATTTGGACCCAGTATCTGTATAGTTAGGGTCCATGTGCTCTCGGAATTGAACAAACAACATCCTAGCAAAATATTGCAGCACCTCATCATTATTTGGGAACTTCCCATATGCATACAAGAACTTCTCATAAATATAAGGTGCAATAGTAGGATCATTGAATCTTGCAATCTTCAGACGTTTTTTTTCTTCAGGCCGCAAGTCAAATAGTGACAAGGCCATTTCTTTAGTGACCCTACTTTTGAATTCATTTTAGGAATGGATACCAATCACTGACGCTCTCCTCCTATGCATCATGTCAAAAAAAACTTGGGTTGATGGTCCAACCCCACGATAAGTCTCTATCAAACTCTCCAAATTGTGAAAAACAATTTGGAGACAATTTCGACTAGGGGCAAAGAGATTGCAACTTTGCAATTCATTGTGCAATCTTATGGAATGCTCCCTCATCCTATAAACAGTAAGTAAGGATATGGTATCTTCCCAAGGCATCTGCTCAGGAATATCACCGGGATGGGTGTAAAGGGGATCATAGCTCGGATTTCGAGAAAACTCATGAACCCTACGACCCCTCCCCCTAGGACGGCGACCACCACCACCTGTAACATGTTAAATTATTGCACATATTAAAAATTAAATAATTTATAAGGAAAATTTGTATTTAAAAAACTTGTCTGGTCATTTGAAAATACTTGGTGGAAAAACTATCTCTTCCTCTTCGCTCATACTAGGATGGTTCCCTTATAAGGAATGGACGTCTCTAACACCCACTATATAAAACATTAAATTGTTTTATAACACAATTACTTGAGACACAAAATAAGTTTCACATTAAAGATACATCAAACAATAAATTTTCCTTTAGATTTTACCTGGAGGAGAAGTATCCAAGAGTGGGATGGATGCGACAGGCTGAGACATTGTTCTCCTTTTCCCCTCACCAGCAATAGGGCCAACCCCAACTCCTACATTTTCACCTATGGAGCATAATGTTTTCACATTAAACACATGTCATTTGAAAAAAAAAAATTCACCTGTTCAACATTGAATATAACGTAAAATTTAACATTTTAACTAGCAATTGATCTAATGTGTACTTATACTGTGTATAATATAATCCTTAGAATGGGCTCTATGAAATTGGGGGCGAATGGGAACAGTTCTATGGGGCTCCTCTTGTTGGATTTCCTGTTTGGGCGCATGAGTCATATCAGTGCGTCCACTTGTGCAGGAAAAAAAAAATTCACATTAATCATTTTTTCACAACGAACAATAAATATAACCTACTTGAAAACATGACATAACTAAACAACCAATGTACCTAATAATCCTCCTCTCATGGAGGGGTCTCTATAGGGATCACCTGATGCCATTGTTTCTATAGTATCAAATCAAATTTTTTCCCCTCATAAACAAATTAGAAAACAAATTATCAATCGACAGTCATGTCATCAACCAATGAATAACATGTACTATAGCTCCAACATTTTGAAGCCAACAACAATATTAGTTATGTGGTATAAAAAGTATGGTAAGCATTTTTCAATGTCTGGAATTATTTTAGCAATCTCATATAAAATTTAATGTTAATACTTTTTTATATCTATTTCCTGTATCCTAAAATTTTAGTTATTAGCCTCAAAATTTCCAAATTTGATTTACAATCCCAATTAAAACCTCTCCTATTTTCCTTTGCAATAAGTTAAATTGTCTCTATGAGCACATGGTTTGTGTCAAAGCGCAAGGTTACAAGGTTGAGGTTACAAGGACACAAGGACATATAGGAACACATGCTTAGGTTACGATGACAAGGGTCAAAGGTTACAATTATGCAGCGTTGAGGTGGAGCAAGCTATGGACATTAGCATACGAACGTTGGCCAAGTTTACAAAAACATACATGGACATAGGTCAAGGCTACAGTGACTCACCAAGTTATGGGACCGAGGTTACATGCCATATAAGGATGTAACCAACATTCCTCTGCTCAACATGGCTTCTCTCTAACTATGGATGATTAAACTAGATTTTCATGTATGTTCATTGATAAAAATGATTGATCATATGTTTTTATTGATATTGATCTTATCATTTTATGTTTTCTGTGTTATAATATGTATGTGTGAATGCAATGGAATGTTGAAAAGTATAACTAGGTCGGTCTTCATGTTGAATATGTAATTATATTCTTATGTAAAGAAGAAGTCAAAATAATAAGATGTATTTAAGAGTCATGATCATGAAGGATCTCGTCAACAAATATACTCCAAGATCTTGGCAAAATACCGTGAAGAGGTGACTCCCAAAAGATGCACAAAGATAATATTATAAACACTGAAATATCTATTCTTCATGTCAGCCTATAATTGACCATAAATTCGCCTCCCTATTATGCTGACTGGTCGGCCTAAAAGACAATTAGATTGTCTATATAAATAGCCTCTCTGTGGCTCATTTGAGGAGGAAGTTTTTTGGTCAACCAAGCTAGAGTTTGTGGATATATCTGAGATGGTAAAGCAGAGAAAAGGGATGCGGATTCAACTGAAATAGAAGTAACTAAAGGCATAGACTGAAGGTGTAAACTAAAGGTATAGACTGCGGATTGATGAAGCTAGTTTGAGAAGAATACGGTGCAGATACTTACAAGGTTACAATGCAGATATCACAAGGGTTGTGATGAATTCTAAAGTGTAATGAAAGGAAGGTAAATCTGTGATTTACCTTCATAAAAGTATTACTTCTGCTTAAATCATTTATGTCCTGTACACTTTGGTAATTGACTTGATGAAGGATTAATTAAGAAGAATACATAAGCAAACAAGCTCACAAGTAATTATCAAGAAGAGAATTTATAACCCCTCCAGATTCTCAACATGGTTTTAGAGGTATATGAGTTAATCAATATGTCTCTAATATGTCCTACTAGTTGATGCCATATACCAAGCCAAATTGCATAAGTTAATAAACCATAAAGAGGTATATGAGTTAATCAACCATAATTCATTATCTGCATATGTTCTTGATGAAGCCACGTATGCATCCCCTACTTTATTTGAGTAGACTTATCAAATCACTGCCCTTTCTCAACACTTCTAGTTTTAAAATTATTCTTGTAATTCCCTCTTTTACCACTTAAGGACTCATTTTTATTTCTTTCTAGAGAATGTCCTCTTAGAGATAATGCACTTTTGCTCCAAATTTCCATGTTCTTCATTTAATTTTATCTAATAAAAAAATGAGACCATATCATCAAAACTTAAACTGGTTGCGATACTCCTATGTCTACAACTATACTATCCCACGAGTTTGGTAAATAACATAGTAGAATGATACACTAATCTTGATAAAAAATATCAATATCAACAAACAATAGTGATTGTCATAGTATTGAAGGAATTCAAATGTTGTGTTATCAATTCATTTTTTTGGAGGAAAAAGTTTCTTTACTAGGGACTTAGAATGATACAAAGAACTTATCCTAGAATGTCTCAGTTGTAGGTTCACTTGAAACATTCAATAATACTGACTTTGAGAGACACAATTTGATTGTGTTATTTTCCTTTTGATCCAAATTGTCCAGTATTATATCAATGTTCACGTAGGTGAAACACCTAGATCCATATTGGCACATTGATCTTTGTCTACAAAAATATGTTCCATATTAGGGAAAATAATCACCTTATAGGAAAAAGATTTCGAAATTAGAGAAAAGTTACTATCTGGGATCAAATTCAGAGAGAAGAAGTTTTGTGCTTTCACAAATAAAAATTTCGATACAAATTCAGTGATACAAATTCTCAACAGAAATAGCCCACTGAACTGTGCAGAAAAGACATGGACAGAGTTCAGCTTGGTCTGAGATTTTCGAACTGAATTACAGTGAATCAAGTTCAGATCTTCCTCTGAGATTTTCAGATTATCTTCTGGGTTCAGGTCAAAATTTCAGGAGGTAGAGAAAGGATCATATTACAGGTTCAGATAAAATCTCAGGGACATAGTGGTTCGGTGCTAGTTTACAGTGGTATTGAATAATAAGTTTACAGTGATACAGTGGCTCAGTTCAAGTACCAATTATAGTAGATTAAATTTGGATGATGCCACAGTTCATTGTTTCGGTGTTTTAGGAGATTATGTCTCGATTTAAATATATGATGCTATTTTCTGTAATCATCAGTATCAAATGGAAGATCACAGGAAGGTCAAGGGACTACGTTTTGGTGTTATATAGAGGTCACAATACAGTGATGTATCACTGTGGTCTTGATGTTTCTACAATGATAACCTTACATGAACATGTTCAGGTGTCAAAGTGCAGCATGCTACAATCAAGGAAGTTTTGGGTTCAATCTGCCACGTCATGTCCTAGTGCAAAGTAGTGTAGAAAAGAAAAGATCATCATAAGGTGGATAAAAGAGCAGCATCACTATACAAGATCTCAGACTTGGTCAAGGAAGGATATTATCTAAAGAGGATAGTATTTGAGGGAAAATTAAACCATGATGAGGTTTACTATGGAGGATCTAAATATTATAAAGGAAATTAAAACCCTTATTGAGAAATATAAATTAGAAAAAGGTCAGCTAGAAAGAGATGCAAGCTAAGATAGAGAAAAGGAGAGAGATTCTATAGAAATGTAGCCATAATTTTCAAGGTTCCTCCTCTAACTCTATAATTTTTAGGGAACACTTTAGACATATTTCTCCCATTCATGAAAATCATCCCATAGTTTCACTTTCAATTCCACAAACGAGAGAGTTTTGTTGGTTTTCTTCCACCTTCCTCCACCACTACTAGTTGCACTCAGCCCACCATTGAAACCATTGGAATAAGTACAAGGAATATTCTTAGGAGTACATGGCCAAATTGTGGTATGATGAATATATCCCCTTCAATAGTTCCTACTCAGATTATTATCAATCTACTCTAGAGTTCATAGTTGCTATTAGTAAGAGCTTCAAAGGCCATTTTTATAGATTAAAAAAAAAAAAAAAATGTTTAATCCATAAATGACTAGTTTATAGAGATTGAAAAATTATGGGGGAAAAAGGGGCAATTTTTTCTCAAATGGATGGAATGATGGAAAGTATCTTACCATGATTAATTTCCTTTTTTATTTTCACACAAGGATCCTTGTTTTTGAGATCAATAAATGCATCTAACTGGGATTAATATGCAAACTTGTTATTTCAGCTATGAAATGTGATTGTCCTCAAGCTGGGTGTGGAGAATTTTGTTTAGGTTATCACTGATAATGCCTCTAACTATGTTGTTGTTGGTAAGAATTTGGGTGGAAAAAACCCCAACCACACTACAAACTCCATGCCTTGCAACTACCTAAACTTTGCACATTTGGTGTCTAATTATTTGGATTTTAATTGAAGGCCATGAATATGTATTTTTTAATTATTTTTTAAATATTTTATGTTGTTTTTAGTAAATTTGTTCAAAAAATAGTCTATATGGACCACTTTCTTGTTTTGGGTTTGGTAGAGCCCTTAACTAGTTGATTTTGGTTGTGGTTTTCAAAAAATTGGTCTCACCATGCCAAAACCCAATAAGCCTATTGGACCTACCAATCATGGATGGGAACCAATTATTGTTATCCTTAAAATTGTTGTGGATTATTGGGGCCTAACCCCCAAGGGCCATGGTGATCCACCACCCAATGTTGCTTTATGTTTATCCCAAACCTTGAGCCATTATACTTTCACATACTATAGGTTTTGAAGGATTTGGTAAATATTGTTATTGTTTAAGGGCTGTTGGATAGCCATTTGTGGGAAATTTTCTTTAAGCCCAATCAATTTTGAGAGGGATTGTTGAAATTTGGAGTAGCTTTGGGATGAACTCTCCCAAGAGAAGTCGAACTACCCCAAGGAGAAACCATATTGACCCAAAGAGAATTTATTTGGATAAAGGAAAATTGTTATTATTAATGTGTTCAAATCGACTTGGTATTCCTCCTATCATTTAATGTGGCATAAAATTTATTTGGGTGAGCAATCATCAAGGTGAATATATTTAAATATTCTCGAGGGCAAATTAAAAGAGGCTTTTCGTCAAATTCAACCTCACAAATGAAGGGTCACATTGACACCAAAAGGCACCCCTTGATTCCTCCATCTATTTATATAAATAGAAGGCCTTGGAGCTCATTTAAATCATATTAGTTGCATCAGACAAAAGGTAAAAAAGGCTTCTGAGGTAGCCGCAGGATTGAGAGCTCTAGCCGAAGTGGAAAAAGGAGAGTTTTGATGTCTATGGTGTATGATCTGATTGGCCGAGTAAGGAAGGAGGCTAGCCAATCTTATTTGGAGTATTTCTATGCATATTTGGCGACACAATCTCTATGAATAGGCTGCATACTTTCTGTGTCTTGGAGGTAAGGCTGAGCCCCTATGGTAACCTATTTGGAGGGATGTAAGGCATGTCTTGGAGTACCAAATCAAGGCAGGAAACAAGCTGATTTCGTGGATAATTCTGTGCATGCACGAGGGCTGATTTTTCTTGGGAATAGGTCTGCATATTTTGAGTTGGTTGCCAAAGGGTCGAGCCCTAAATTGGATCAAATTTGAGGTCATTCAATGCTGGAACAAACCTATGTCTAAGGGCCAAATTTGCTAGTGAAACAACATTGAAGATAAGGTCTATTTGCAAGTGGTTTGTGAGCTAGAATTGGAGTTGTAGCATTAGCTACAAGAAGCCCTAACTGAGGCTGAATCTTTAGAGATTAAAAGTGTGCACAGGGCCAAGCTTTCATGAGCAAAAGTTAACGTCCTCAAGGGTAAGTAATTGTATTCTATTTCGATTATTTGCTAGAAGATATGGTATGCCCTTGTATATGTTTGAACAATAATGTTAAGTGACCTAATTATAGTGAATTTGGAGGCTTGTTAGAGGTTGCTTGGTGTGCCCTAGTACTTTTCAGGAAGAAAAAAAAATGGTGTTTTTAACAGTTCATTTTCCAATCAAAAAGTTGATTACATTCCGACATATAATTTAACATATGTCACCAATATTGGCAAAATGAGTCCCGTAAAGAGACCAGGTAATGTTCCAATTAACTGGCCCAAACAGGTGAAATTGACATGAATGGTGTGCCCTAGTACTGTGAACTAGGGAAAACCCGATACAATTAACTGGACAAAGTATTGGACAAAGTATTGCATGAAAAGGGCTGGTTTTCAAGCCCTTATTCAATGGCTAGATGAAGAAGCTTACCTGGCTAGATGAATAATGATGGCTCGAATGCTCAGGGGTGATAGCTCCAGTCCAAAACGATGTTAGCTCCAGTCTACGAAAATGCGAAAATGACAACGCCAAAATGAAAAAGACAGTGCAAAATGCTGGGCGAGTTAATAATTTTGGGGTTTTATTATAAGAATAAAAATCTCAGACAAGAGTTAAAAAAACTCTCGGATGAGAGTTTTTTTAAATCTTGTCCGAGAGTCTTCCCGAGATTTTATGTCAATACAACTCTCGGACGAGAAAATACTTAACTCTCGTCCGAGAGAATTTTAACTCTGGTCAAGCCCAATTAAACTCTCGGGCGAAACATTTAAAATCTCTCGGACTTGAGTTTTCAAAACTCTCAGTCGAGAAATGGAGTTGACTATTTTCTCAGACGAGAAATTAAAATTTTCACCCAAATTCTAGCCATCCGCCAAAAAGTGTTTCCCAACTTCGAGATTTCACCCTTATTTGGTATAATGAAAGTCAGAAGTTCAAATATTTAAAAGAAGGGGACATAATTTTGTTTGTAATAGCTTCATTTTTTTCAAAACATTGTTGAAATTACTTTGTAAAATAGGTGCATTTTCGGTTGAACCCCAAATTGAGTAAAATGGCACAAATTAAGAATGTATTTGAAATCCTCAACAATTTCATTAGTTCTGCTGCTAATGAAACTGTAAATATCAGCAAAGTAAGTCTTGTTGATATTACAGTTCTTTTACATGATGCTTTGGAGATAGTTAAATTTCTCCAGATTGAGTCTGAAGTACATCGAGGTTATTTTTATGGAAAACCCTAGTCATAACCCCAGATATACTTACATATCTTCTAGGGAATCCTTAGTTGACCCCATATACCCAAAAAAAATAGTAGGCACTATTCTTCTCCCACTATTTGATCATAAAACCTAAATTCTAACTTTCAATCTATGTTTAGGATTAGATTAGAGTTTAAAACAACTTTACATGCATTCTTAGCCATAAATTGGCTAGACATCTTAGCATATGAAGATATAAATGTAGCCTAGATTGATTGAAAGAAAAATATTCCTATTTTTTTCTTAAATATTTATTAGTCTTTATTAAAATAGAAGTATGAGAAATTATTTATTTTTATTAAATTGTTTAATTTTAATCAGAAGTTAATATGTTCAAATACACATAAAATATACTCTTATTCAACAAAATAACCAGATTTCCAGTGTGCTAGTAGGCCACTAGGATATTATAGAAACCTATGGAACTAAGGTCCTTGGCATAATTTGGTTGATAGAGGAGTAGGTCTTATGTTGAAGGTTATGGTGAGACTTAACTCCCTAGAAGTGAAATACACCATAGAAAGGAGGGGAGCACATGAGGTTGGCCAAAGAAAAGACATGTATTTCTTTTTCTAAAATTTCTTCCTTGATTGAGTGGAATCTGGTTTACAATATCCAAATTCTGGCAAAGATAAACGACCTTATCTGTATTTCCTACATCTAACAAGCTCCAGATACTCTGATAAAAATGCCATTTCTTTTCATGAAATCAACCTTAAGAGTTAGAAGCTTGATTGGGTCTGTTGATTGTTTTTTCATTTCAGCTCAATATTTGTATTCCTCGAGTCACATTCTTGTAGCATAATTTAGAATATGGACTATGGTGGAACTATCATTGACCACTAGATGTTAGTGGTAGCAATAAAATCAAACACCCATAGACTCAACCCATGTCATATGTAGAAGAAAAATTGGGAGAAGCCCTAGTCCAATAAATAGACATTCCTAGTAAAATATATGCTCTCCTTGGAAACCAGTAGATGTCGATGATGGAGACATGTTCTCCACAAAGAAAATTAGTTTAAGTGCTCAACAATAGGGTTGTCATGACAGATGTTACAGTCCCTGCATTTCAAATTTAAGAGGTAAAATATGTATGATGATGTTTGACCATATTCATTTTAGGGAGGTTGGCATGATATACTTGTTTTGGAACCCAATCATGAACCCCATGGGTAGCAGTCATACACCAATGGTTTTTTACAGGGCTTACCAAACATTGGATAAAATTGGCATTTTCATGGGATGAGTTGACCTGGTAATAAAAATATGTATAATTTGATGGCCATGATGAGTTAAACATAACGTTGTACATCTTAGTAATGTTGTTGAGTTGTTCCTAGTACTAGGCAACCATCATCATTCATTCCATGATCTAACATGCCTGAGGATAGCTAGGAAGGTGTGACTATTGGTTTATACCTATTCTAGCTTTATGTGTATATATGTACGAAGTTGGTTGGATGAAGCTACATATTTGTTGGAATCCATAAGGTTCTACTATATACCTGCATGCTGGAAATTATATTTCAATTAATGTTGGGGTGCATTTTCCTAACTAATTGTTGTTTACATACATGGAACAATACTAAGAGTCACCTTATGACTTAGTTGCATGCACCCCATTATGTAAAAATAATTACCAATGCACTCCCATTCTATGAACATTTCATGATGTATGAATTGGATATTACAAGCACATGAATTTAGGAATTAATGAAGCACATACTCATTGAAGTAGAACCATGCACTATTTCAAATGTTTACAATAAAACTATATTATTCAAGGGCTTGTAAGGTGATATACCATGCATATTTTCTTAATAATACATGTTGCAAACGAAATAGCATGTTGCACCTGTAGGCTATATGGTTACCCAAATTTGACAATACTTGATAATGATTGTATGAGGACAATATGTAATAAAGAGCATAATTGCTTCATTACCTTGAGCATAGATTTCTTCACTGCCAAATATCATTGCTACAATGACCTCTATTCCTATAGCACAGAGAGTGTGGGTGAATAAAACGTTGTTGCATTAGATTTCATGCTAGAAGGTGGATTATTTTGACTCTACCAGTTGTTGAAGCTGAGGTTACAACTCATTTGGTGGTGGTTGTTGCTAAGTTGACAACTCTTAACAGGGACATTGATTGTTTAAACAAAAAGGGTAACACACACCCATGTTGTGATAGCTACGATGGATAGTTGGTGTATGGTCTTATGTTGAAGGGTATGGTGATAATTAACTCCCTGTAAGTGCAATACGCCCTAGAAAGGAGGGGAGTGCCTGAGGTTGGCCAAAGAAAAGACATGTATATATTTTTTGGAGTTTCTTCCTTGATTGAGTAAAATTTGGTTTATGGTTTCCAAAGGCTAGAAAAGATAAATTACCTTATTTTTATTTCCTTCATATAACAAGCACCAAATACTCTGATAGAAATTCCACTGCTTTTCAAAAAATCAACCTTAAGAGTTGGCAGCTTGATTTGTCTGCTGATTTTTTTTTCATTTTAGCTCAGTATTTGTATTCTTGGAGTAATGTTCTTGTAGATGAATTTAGAATATGGACTATGGTGGAACTATCACTGGCCACTAGATGTTAGTGGTAGCAATAAAATCAAACACCCATATACTCGACCCATGTCATATGTTGAAGATAAATTGGGAGAAGCCTCGGTCCAATAAATAGATATCCCTAGTACAGTCTCCACTCTACTTTCCAAAAAATATCGGTAGTGGAGACATGTTCACTACTAAGAAAATTACGTTAAGTGCTCAACAATAGGGTTGTCACAACAGGTGTTATAATCCCTTCCTTTCAAATTTCAGAGGTAAACTTTGTATGATGACACTTGACCATATTCCCTTTAGGGAGGCTAGCATGATATACCTGTTTTGGAACCCAATCATGAACCTCGTGTGTAGGATTCATACGTTAATGGTTTTTCACATGGCTTACCCAACGCTGGATAAAATTTGCATTTGCAAGGGATGAGTTGACCTAATAATAAAATTAGGTATAATTTGATAGCTAGGATGAGTTAAACGTAACGTTGTACATATCATTATTGTTCTTGAGTTGTTCCTAGTACTAGGTAACCATCATCATTCGTTCCATGATCTAACATGTCTAAGGATAGCTAGGAAGGTGTGACTATCGATTTATATTTGTTCTGGTTGTATGTGTGTGTGTGTGTGTGTGTGTACGAATTTGGTTGCATGAAGCTACATATTTTTTGGAATCCATAATGTTTCCACAAGGTTCTTCTATATACCTACATGTTGGAAATTATGGTTGAATTAACGTTGGGCTGCATTTTCCTAACTAGTTGTTGTTTACATACATGGAACACTACTAAGAATCACCTTAAGACTCAGTTGCATGCACCCCATTATGTCAAACTAATTATGTATGCACTGCCATTCTATGAATAATGCATGATGTTTGAATTGGATATTACAAGAACATGATTTTAGGCATTGATGAAGCACAAACTCATTGAAGTAGAACCATGCATAGTTTCAAATGTTTACAATAAAAATCTACTATTGAAGGGCTTGTAAGGTGACATATCGTTAATATGTTGTTAATAATACATGTTTCAAATGAAATAGCGTGTTGCACCTGTAGGCTATATAGTTACCCAGATTTAACCGTACTTGATAATGATTGTATGTGGGAAATATGTAATAAAGAGAAAAATTTCTTCATTACCTTGGGCATAGATTTCTTCACTACCAAATATCATTCTACATTAACCTCTACGCCTATAGAACACAGAGTGTAGGTGAATAAAATGTTGTTGCATTAGATGTCATGCTAGCAGGTGGATTATTTTGACTTACCACTTGTTGAAGCCAAGGTTACAACTCATTTGGTGGTGGTTGTTGCTAAGTTGACAACTCTTAACGTCAAGGACATTGATTGTTTAAAAAAAAATGGTAACACACACTCAAGTTGTGATAGCTATGATGGAGAGTTGGTGTAGGGTCTTATGTTGAAGGGTATGGTGAGAATTAACCCCCAGGAAGTGCAATACACCCTAGAAACGAGGGGAGCGCGTGAGGTTGGCCAAATAAAAGACATGTATTTATTTTTTTGGCATTTCTTCCTTGATTGAGTGGAATCTAGTTTATGGTCTCCAAAGGCTGGTAAAGATAAACAACCTTATTTGTATTTCCTTCATCTAACAAGAACTAGATACTCTCATATAAATGCCACTACTTTTCATGAAAGCATGTTAGCCTAGAGTATATATTTTGAAGATGTTCTAGTTTCTCAATATGATCATTGGGTACTTTGCTTAATCTAATACGGTGGCATGGACAAATTGTCCTTTAACTGTAGTAGATTTTCTACATTTCTTAAATATTTTCAAATTTGTAAAGATGTTAACAATTTCAATGACACAATTCATGTTATATAGATATATATATATATATATATATATATATATATATATATATATATATATATATATATATATATATATATAATTTTTGGGCAATACGATATATTACACCTATTTGATACCATTGTTACCGAAGTTCTAAAATTCAAGCTATATGAAGAAAGTTCTGAGCACGTTTCGCAAAGTGAAAATCCAATAGCTAGAATTAATGCAACCAACAACTAGTTATTCACCCTCGATTACCCGGAAATGAGAAGTTGGATGGTTACTATGCGGCCATAAGAATGTTAGCTAGTGTAGGGGGTTAATAGTTTTCTACTGTTACCATCCCAGCAGGAAGTAAGTAAGTAAGGAAGGAAGGTCCTCCACAGGGGGTTAGGCTAGAGACTGCCCAACCTGAACCAACCACTGCCATGTATTAAGGAATAAAGCACATATAAGAGTGTTATGAAAATGCTATAAGCTCCCAGGATGAAATTCTGAAGTCTCAAGTGTATCAAATTTTCTTAATTTAATTTTCTAAGCTTGCAAGCCTTGCATGGTACATTCTCCATGTGTAGTGAAATCCTGTAACTTACAGTTCACCAACTCTGTATTAAATGTTGCTATGTTCTTAATTAGTTTTTGTGTTGCAGGAATGGGGAGTTTGTAAACTTCATTTACGATCTTGTCCTTGAGGTTGAAAAATAGAATATGTACCCTGTAACAAAAATCTGCTTACCAATTTTCTTGTGTACTTTAGGGATGGTTGTTGTCATTTGCTTAGTGCAGTGGGTTTGATTACTTTCAATAAAGAACAGATCTTGGATAGCCTAAACAAGAGGTAATAAAACATGTACTTCTATTGTATTATGTAGAAACTATTAGGAAAAAAGAACCAAAAAAGAGGAAACCATCTGCTTAAAAAGAAAAGGCCCTGGATCTCCTTACAGGGACATCGGCAATGAATGAATAGTTAATCATCCCACACGTAGTAGACTTGCCTTTTTTGCAAAGGGAGTCAATTTTCAGATCGAAATTGTAAGCATGTTTGTGAAGGATCCAAGACTCCCTTCACCCACAATCATGTACCATAACATGTATAGTGGTACAAATACACGAAGAATTAACAATTATGTGAATAAAATACAAAGAATTAACAGTTTTGTGCATAAAAGACGAGTTTTTTTAGCATACATATAGAATGAGCTAACCTATGGAAATGAATCTACTTGAACCTTTGATCCTGGTGCAAGAAACACAATTATCTGGGAAAAATCCAACTGGCAAGGGTTCATCGACTCCCGTTAGCTAGAATCGATGATCCTGCTATAAGAAACTCATGTTTATCTAGGAAAACTCCAACTGGCACTCCCATTAGCTAGGTAACCTCCAAATGGAAAGGGACTACATCAAATTCGCTCCTAAACTCCAAATGATAAGTGTTAGGGTTCATCGACTCCAAATGCCAAGGGTTAGCTTTAGCAGACCTTTACCACCTACCTTTCCCACCCTTTCCCATTGCACGTCATAGGGTTCATCAAATCCAAATCGGAAGGGTTAGTTTCAGTGTGGTTTCAGTCGACCTTTCCTACCCTTTCACGCTCGCTTCTGGTGACGTGCAGGTGTGCAAAACAAAAATATTATGTTTTTTTGCCTCCGCTTGGCCAAAAACTCAAAAAACCATACCTAAAATTATATATTATTATATCATATATTAAAACACTTTAGGCCCCAACATAAATTTTTGGAAATTTTCATTTTAATGTCCCAATATGAATGCACGTGATATAATATTGGTTCTTTAGTGAGGCAAAATCACCTTATCACCTTAGGAACTATCTTGTTCCTTTTAGAGTATGAAATTGTGGAAACAAACAAAAAAAACAATGTTCGACAGAGAAAAACAGAGTGAAAATTTGCAATGAGCTCATGACCCCCCCCCACACACACACACACATATATAATTATTTTTAGCCATGAATTTTTTTTGGCCAAAAAAGTGAGTGGTCAGATTTTCCCTGACCAACCAAAAATACGTTGCACGATTTTCGAGTCTGTTGTTAACTTTAACGTTTAAATTTTTTGTTGAAAGTTATTTATAACTATTTGGGTGAATAGAAAAAAAAAATAATTCAACCGATTTTTTTTTTTTTTTGCATAATTCCACTGAAAAAAGGGAATAGTTCGGCCAAAAAATTGCAATCACCAATTTTTCCCGACCAATTCTAAAAAAAAGTGTCACTCAAATTCACATTTCTACCCATAGGTAGAGCTCCCACATACAAACTTCGATTGAGGTGCTTTTCACACTATTGGGAAAGGATTGATGTGTAGAATAGTGTAAAGGGTTGAGAGCTATGCTCACAAAATTTTGACCTGAGAAAGTGATGCTTGATACTTTAAATGGCTCTAAAGGGTTCCAAATCTCAAATCTCTAAACCAACACCTACCACTAAAATGGGCCCTATAAGCCAATACCTCAGATTTTTCTATCTACAATCCATCTTTATTTTGTGAAGAAGATAAACCCTCCATTTTTTTACATTTTTATTTAGAGGCGTTTGATATCAATAAATTTTTGTATTGTGATCCATTGAACACAAAACTCTATCTTCGCAAAAAAAAATCTATACAAAAAATGAGTGAGTTTTAATGTTGTTCATTATATTAGGGATTCATAAAAAAATTTAATATAGGAATTCTAGGAGCTTAAATAACCATTTCTTTTTAGTTTTATAAAAAATTATGAATAAAAATTTTAGATTTAATTTCAATTAATTGAAATTTTAATTTATTATATAAATTTAAATAAAAAAATATTAAATTTATTTTTTTATGCAAGCTCGAATATTCACCGCCGGATCTTATTCTATGCTATGCACATCGCCACTAGAAAGTATACTGTCAATGGCCAGAATGCCACTGCTTCCAGAAGTCCCAAAACATTGTTGAAGAAAGCCAGTCCTCCACACCAGCCTCAACAGATTCCCCTTGTAACCCCCATACAAAGGTATTGTCAAAATGTAGTGCTGGTTTATGAAGTCACTGTCTTGCCAAGTTTTGCTGGCCTAGCCTTCAATAAATGCAAACAATGGTTGGCAGTAAACCTACAAAGGAAGAGACCAAAAATACAATATGTCAACATTTTACATAATAAACACTGATGCAAGTTCAGCAGATGCAACATAATCAAATTCTGCGTGTATTAAAACATTATTATAACTTATGTGCAGGTAAGCATCAAAATCTAGGGCTAGCAATTTCAAGTTTAATGGCCAAAAACATTAAAATTATTGTTGGGATTGCCACCTTCAATAATTTGATGTTATGGCTACTGGTTGAGATGGATTTATGGCAAGTTTTGGGACCAATTTAAATGGCAAACTCTCTATATTAAAAAATTCTATGTTCAAATTTCACTGTATGTAAAAGGTGCACAGGTAGGCATCCATGGGCTATAGTATTAATGGTAATAACAGAAATAGGTGTCAAGTAAGTATAAAAATGACCCTGTTGCAAATATTTTAGGTGAGTAAGAAACTGACCCAATTAAAAATATCTGCCAAATAACAATGAATTAAGCCGAGCGCTAATGCTTATACTTACTTGATATGGACCGACTAAGTGGATGACAATGGCAGCATTGGCAATGTCAATCAACCAAAAGGGATTGTAAGAGCCAAAGCCTGTCAACAGGTTGCCTGGTGCGTTGTGCGCAAACGCTGCGTAGCCCATACATCCACACAACCTGTGGAACACCATTGTGGTCACCACGCCCACTACGGTTGTTTACTTCAGTCTTCATCATCTTGTTCTCTACTGGAGGCGATTTTATTGTGTCCTGCATGTCAATTCAATTGAGTTACCTCCACAAATGTGTTGCCATCACAAAACTAGGGAACAGAGGCTATGGTGATATTGTATAACTATACAGTACCTGAATTTCTATGAGAATCAGGGAATGGGAGTAAGCAAATGCAATGTTCCCCAGAGCTTGGAGGGTATTCCATGTTGTATCAGCTTTAGTTACTGTACAAATGGCGGCTCCTGTGAGGCTCCCCCTAAAGTGTCCCACCTTCTGAAACACATCCACACATATTGCAAGGCAGCCTGGAGAAACTGTGACATCCCTTAATTCAGATGAAATTTGAATGTTGAACATCAGAGTGGAAAGAAAGATGAGTGAGTTATAAAGTTAAAGTGAAGAGTATAATTAAGGCAACTCCTTAATATTTCCTATGCTATTTGTGCATTAATGCTATTAAGAGTACCACTAAGCATGCCATGTCCATGCCCATGGAATCAATCATCAAGATAGGAAGAAGGATATTCTTGACTGTACCTACCATGTACACCACTCTGACTGTTTTAATTGCATTAATGTGAGTGGCCCACTCTATTTCAAATTCGCGTAGTTGTGCCAAAAACAAAATTGAAATGCCTCCCTACACCATACTTAAAGCGTACTCCCAGATGAACAGCAAACAAAATAATGATTTCCTCAAGATGAACAGTTCATTTCCTCAAGATCAAACAAACAAAATGGTGATCCCCTCCTCCTGTAGTCAGCCACAGCAAAGCCAACCTGAAAGCAGAATGTGGATTTCATTTGGTATCTACGAACCTCAGAATGGCTGTGACATTCATGAGGCAGTTGCCCACATGGCCAGAGTGGCTGCCCTGCTTGAAAAGAGAAACAACATCGATGTAGCCATTCTCAAGAGCCTCGAGCAATCATGGGTATAAATAATTGCTTTGTGATCTGAGTTTCATGTTTAGTAACTTTATCTAGTTTTCAGATCAAAATCTTGCTCACCGTTAACTAATTATATTGTGTGCGCAGGCCGCTGTGTTTGCAGTCTGGAAAGGGGGCTCCAGTGGAGATGGTCCAGATACCTATAATCCAATGGCAAAAGCGAACCGATCGCGATTAATCAATCGGCCTGCTCATAAATTAGTTCCCTGGTGTGATAATCAGGCAGCCGCATTCACAAAGGGGATGGCATGCGCGATGAGAATAGTGGACTCCGGTTGGTTCCGCCTCAGTTCCCAGGAGATCAGCAGAAACGTTCCTTTTGCTCAGTTGTCGCTGGGTGACATTGTTGGCCTCCGCAGAATATACACATCAAGCTGGAAGATACAGGATGTTCTCTCCTACTGCTGCCTGGCGATACTTAAGTCCTACTTCTCTTGGCTTAAAGGCCTATTGTCCTACTCTTTCTATGACTCCCTTGACGGGAAGCAGATAATAGGATTAGGAGTGTGGGATAGCGTCCAATCTGCGTCTGTTCTGGCAAATAATGATGATAATCCCAAGGCTAACCCTTGGGTGGCCTTTTGGAAAAGCCTAGGGGCCAAGAAGCTCAAATACCATGTGTGCCAGGTTGTTTATGTTACTTACCGGAGCCCCTGCAACCTCCAAAACTCCAGGCCAGGCTTTCAGATATAAATTCATGGAACCGGAATCTGACAACTCAAATCAGTAATCTGGTGTACGACAGATGTATTGGGCAGAGCTTCATTGCATGTTCTACACGCCCAAAGCGTCCTGGGAATAGGAAGATGATAATAATGGCCCATTCGCCCTCAATTTTGTAATCAGGAATTTAACTTATTCTTTCATTTCATTTTTTCAAGAATGGTGACTCTGCTTGAACATTTGTCAATAGAACATTTCGGTTTCTTCTTTAAAAAAATGCTATAAACTAGGAGTTTACAATGCTGGTTTCGAAGGCACACTATTTAGAATGAAAATAGATTATTTTAAAATCATAACCATTCAGCTTATAAAATGATATTCATAACCGGTTTCTTTGCCCCTGAACAGCCTTTTCTACATCGACACTAGGATTTATGTATACATGCTCTCAGTGCCATATATATTTTTTTTATAACACTTTCAAACCACAACACAACAACACTTTTTTTAACACTTTCAAGCTACAACACAAATAGCACGTTGGGCCATGGATCTCGGAAGAAAAACCTATCTAGTTCCACCTAGGTTTGATTTTGATTTTGAATGTATAATGCATTGTCGTCAACATAACCTAGCCAAAAGAAAATAATTGTCACCAGCAATTTTTCTTTGAGAGTTGGAGAACACATGTAAGTTTAAGAGGAACACTTTCCAAAAAAATAGTTTCAAATGTATATTAATGGAAGGAACTCTAAATGCCTTGTTGTTTTGGGCACCTTAAGAACATATTAGTGGAGTTCAAAGTGGATCATGTATTACATTGTACATTTATATTGTGTGCCTCCTATATCACATTGCAAAGCATTAAGAGAAGCTTCACATTCCCTAAGTCTTGGAATGTAAAATATAGGCCACTCAAGAATGAAGACAATATGTAATCAAATTGGGTAAAAGAAAAAGGAAAGGAGACAACAGAGAATTTTAAAATCCTTGGGAGATATGTGATCCCTTGTTCACTTGACAAAAGTTGTTGAGTATTTGGAATAATAACATGATCCCAAATCTCATCATTGTAACTCCATGGAGCTAAGTTGGACAATGCAAATCTAGAAAATTTGCAACTCTCTAGAAAAAAAAAATTCAACCAAGATGAAACAACTCAAATTGGCCTCATGGAATGCCAACAACACAACCTACATATTTTCCCTTGAATGCCATCCAACACAAAGTTGCACTACAAAATGGGATGGAATGGAATGCTCAAGCCAATTTCAAAACAATTGGGTCATTGAAAATAGCATTAAGAGCAGCTACATGATGTAGTATAGGACATAAGCCAGGCCCTCGTTTGGTTGGAAAAGTTTCCAAAGCTTTAAATTCTTATAAGAGAGGTTAGCACAATTATAAAGCACTTTGTTGTATTCCTATCACGAGTAGATGAAAAACAATATTTATGAGATGATAGAGTACATAGTAAGCAACAAGGAGGAGAAGACAAAACTTGGACTAGCATCATGATTTGAGAGCTATGATAATAGCAAGTTTACCCATGATTTTTTTAGGAATCAACTTTTTTCACTCCAACATAATTTCATATGTTGTTTCTTTATGGAATTTATTTGGGCATGAAAATTAAGGAAGTTGTAAGAACCCTCAAAACAAATATTTCAATTATAAAAATGAGATCTGAAAATTCCCCACATTTAGGAGATTCTTCATGCCATAACATGCCTCATTCCAAAGTTCGAGACCATAATTTTGTGTAGTGTAACTAGGCATCTAGTGGGGTCCCTAGAAGATTGTGAATGGATACATAACCATGACTATCCCCATAGTTTGAAAGTAATACAATTGGACCTTAAACCTTGAGTATTTTAGAGATAATTTATATTAATTTGGCCTAGTTTTTCAATTGTGTGTCCTTTATCTTGATTTTGAGATAAGGTAAACATATTTAGGAATTGAAAGGTCTATTTTTCGTACAAATATTTACGTCTTGTCATGGTATTAGATACATTATTAAAGGAGGTTTTCCTTTAACGTGGATTGTATTCATTGACATTTTATGTATTTTAAGTCACTTGGTATGAAAAGTTATATTGTAATTAGAAAGTAGAATGGATTATAATATCTTTAAAAATTACAAATAATGATATTGCAAGTTCTCATTTCTATATATGTTAAATTTGTTTTCTCTTAAATTTTTATTTATGGTATTGAATTCTTATAGTTTATTGTAGCTTTTACTATTATTTTTGTTACATTTTTTTAATGTATATATGTTTAACATATATATTAATTGTTTTTATAATTAAAAGTAATAGTAATAATAATTAACTTAAATTTCATAACTTTTTAAAATTTAATAGATGTGTCACAGAGGTAGGTAAGTGTTTTGTTGAAATTAATGGAGAATGTATTCTTGGAGAGAGTTTTTTCATTAGTTATGTGTGAGGCTTAGATTAGGATTTAGTTCCTACATTTTAGGTGGTTGTTCAAACTCTCCTATTTTCTTGTAAACTATATATATTCATGATGTTTAGTGATGAAATGTAGAGCATTCTGCCAAAGGCAGTCTCTAGGTGAAGTGCCTCACCTGTGAGTTGATAAGTTTCTGAATATATAACGTTTCTTCGAATTTTATCATGGTATCATAGCGTCACGTATATTGAGTTGCTCAGTTTGTTGAATATATGTTTTGTCTTCCAGTTTTTATCATGGTGTCAGAGCATGTATCTGCTTCATCATTCTCAGTAGAGAGAACATAATCAGACATAAACAGTCTGAGGTCTTGATTATGATCTTCATCAACAAAGTGCCCTGCATGCTTCTTATGTCTATGTTGATTTTCGCCAAGCTTCTTCTTATGGCAATTCCTAGCAATGTGACCAATTCTACCATAATAAAAACATTTGGTTCATACTTATGTTTGAAGGAATACCTTGAGGTGGCTTTCTTTGTGGTGTACCTCCACCTTTCTGTCCTGCACTTGCCTTCCCTCTGAAGGGCTTCTTCTTCACCTTTAAAGCAAGATTTGAACTCTAAGGTTTTAGAGTCATCCGCCTTTCTTCCTCTTGCATCAAGATACATATACATTATTCAGATTTGGGGGCTCTATCTCTCACATTCAATCCTGTGATGAACATCTGATAGTCATCAGTCATACCATTCATGGTAACTGTGACAAGATTTTTGTTTGACACTGTCTCCCCTATGTCGCCCAACTTATGTCTGAGCTCCTTGATTCGAGAGATGAACATAGATACTGATTCATTCTCCTCCATTTTAATGGAGAGAATATTTCTCTTTAGGAATAGTAGGCGATTTGTGTTTTTGATCTCGTACAAATCCTTGAGAGTTGTCCAGATCTCATTTGTTGAGTTACACTCTCTATTGGAGGGATAATGCAATATTTCACTTACAATTTCAACAACACTTTCGCCTTGTTCTTGCTCCTCTCCCAATCCTGAATTAACACAGTTGTTCTGTCTCTTGTTGTTTTCGGCTTCAATTCATCTCCATTTACAATCACCCATGCACTTTGTCCGTCAATAAAAGTATGCAACTTGAATTTCCAATTAGAATAATTGGATCCATCGATATTATTGCTCTCGTTCAAGTATGCCTCTACTATCTGATTGTTCATCATGATAGGTCTACCTAAAAATAACTTTCCACCTCCAACAATTGAGAAAAAATAGATCTATCTCTAGATCCAGGAGCAATCTCAAGAAAAATTCTTTAAAAAAATGCAATCTTTAATGCATAGATCGTTTTTAAAGGTGTAAAAACCCTCTTTAAACAAATATCCTCTTTTCAAATGCACCCAACACTTTAAAAAAATATTATAACCCTTTAAAAAAATTCAAAGGAAAATTGTACCAACTTCTCAATGATGATGTCTCTCCAACATCTGAAAGCAAACTATTATCAGGGTCACAACTCCACCTATCCACAGATCTGCACAATCCAAGATCAAATCTGGCACATCAATAGAGGAGCTTCGTCGAACAAACACCACCAACAATGATACACATTGTATTCAAGTTATTCAACCACTCTACAATGCTCCAGGCAGCTATCAGACACCACCGTCCCTGTAACTAGCGTTCAGAACCACGACAGCGCCACTAACACACCTCCACGTAGGTTCGGGTTCGGGCTCACACTTCTATGCTCACCACTTTTCTCGGCTTCCCGCACGAAGGCACCACATAGAGATCCCAATTCTTTTTTCAACGGTCCAATCCGCTGGTACAAATCATATCGATTGCCTAGACAAGTAGCTTTGGCATACCCCAAAAACAATTACCATTTGGCTTCTCTAGTCATTATATTCAACCTCCACATACATTCTAGTGACAACCTCACTATTCAACCATGATAAAAACTAGCTTAGAAATCAATACATGCATATATCCTTCGTCTCCCTCAAGAAACCAGGAAGACTCACACTATGATTGCCACACGCAGTCACTACTCCACGAATCTCCTCACGCTGCAGCCAATACACGCAGATCATTCGCACCATATCTCCCAACGAACGCATTAGATCAGATCAAATGCAGACAGGCAGATCGATTTGCGATCTATGATGCGACTTATGGATGACCTAGCAGAATTAGCCTCCAAGGATTCCAGCTCCTCTGGAGAAATGGGAAAAAAAGAGGTTTCGTGATATCACCACACTCGGGCAATAAACAATGGATTTCTGAGTCTCACTCATCGCACAATGGCACGATGGAGGTGGGGGGATCTCTTAAGAAAGATCAGGTAGGAAAATTCAATTTCCAACAATATATATGAATCATGCTATTATAACTAGTATGTTAAATGTTGTTGAACACTCAAATTATAAAGAAGCTAGTCAATATGATGAATGGAGGGCAGCCATGGAAGAGGAATATGAGTCAATACTTAAAAACAAAACTTGGGATCTAGTTGAACTGCCTGAAGGAAAACAACCCATAGGTTGCAAATGGTCATACAAGCCTAAATTTAAAGCAGATGGGAGTATAGACAAATATAAAGCTAATTTGGTTGCAAAGGGGTACTCGCAGAAAGAAGGCATAGACTATGAGAAAAACTCCGCCTCTGTAGCTAAATTAAACACAATTATAATGTTAATTGCTTTAGCTACCGAACATCATTAGATGATACTACGACTAGATGTAAAATCTGCATTTTTAAATGGGGAATTAAAAGAAGAAGTGTATTTAATGCAACCAGAAGGGTTTGTTAAACAAGGGAAGGAACATTAGTCTTTAGAGTGAGGAAAGCATTGTATGGAATAAAACAGGCACCCAGGGTGTGGTATGATAAAATTGATTCATTTTTCCTACAACATAGTTATAAAAGATGCAAGAATGACACTATTCCGTATACCGTGTTTGATAAAGAGGGGAAAACTATTTTGATTTCTTTATATGTAGATGATATTATCATTACAGGAAATTTTGATGAACTCATTAAAGAAATCAAAGAGCATATGTCACAGGTTTTGGAGATGAAAGAGCTTGGAGAGTTACACTATTGTTTGGGTCTTGAAGTCTGGAGGGATTCTGGCCATAATTTTTTTGTCTCAGGGAAAGTATGTCAGGGGCTTATTGAAAAATTTCAGAATGGATTAGTGTAAAGTTGTCTCAGTGCCTTTACAGTAGAATTTCAAAATTCAAAATGATGATGGTTCCAAGGATGTGGATGAAACACTATATAGACAGTTGGTTGGGAGTCTAATTTATTTGACTACAACTAGGCAGGATTTGACTTTTGTAGTCAGTGTATTGTGCCAATTCATGTCAAAGCCTCTTGAGAATCATTGGGTTGCAACGAAAGACGTCTTAAGGTATCTTCAAGGAACCTTGGACTTTGGTATTAAATATACTTATTCGTTTGATGCTACATTGACAGGGTTTTCAGACTCAGATTGGGTTGGAAATTTGGATGCCAGACGATCCATAACAAGTTATGCATTTAGCATTGGATCCGAGGTCATTGCATGGAGCAGCAAGAAGTAGAACATTGTATCCTTGTCTTCAGAAGAAGAATAGTATCAAGTAATGTGTGAGGCATTTTGGTTGAGGAGACTTCTCCAAGATGCTAGAGAAGAAAAAAAAGATGCAACAGATATCAGATGTGACAACCAGAGTTCAATCAAACATGAAAATAATCCAGTGTTTCATAAAAACACAAAGCATGTTGATACACAATTTCACTTTGTTAGGGTGAAGGTTTAGTCAAAGTAAATCCATGTTGAATCTTGTAATACTTGTGATAATGTTCAGGGGTAGTCTAATCATAGTTGTAACCCTTGTAGAGAGAAGTGACGATGAGTCCTGGGACCAGAGAAGGATGAGATTCCATTCTCATGTGTTACCTAGAGGATGGTGAGTTTCAGGAATATTTAATTACTTGACCTGAGCACTAGAAGGCGTCTTTGTGGCGTGTCTTCAATTGGGATCATAGATACTATTATTTAGTCCCTATGGCTCTTAATTACTTTCAGTATGTGTTGAATTTCCAAGCCTGGAGAAAGGCCTTCAACTGGAATTTTGGCTCCCTTCCATGCCCTGTGGGTCTATTAGAATAAGTAAGGTGGCAATGATTATATCTTACTTTCTTTATCCTTGATACTTGCTTGTGAATATTTAGTTATCTTGTTTATGTTCTTTCGTTATATCTCTTCATCAAACAATATCAAGAAAAGAGGACGTAGATATAGGCTCTCAGTCAAGGAAATACCCCTCCAAGGGGAAAAACTAGAAACTCTTCTCTTCTTAGAATATGCTTCAAATGTGATACAAAGACACAATCCCTAGACCAAGTCCTTCTCTCACTACCAAGCCAGCCCTTCCTCAAGTTCTTCCTTGAATTTGCACAAAAACTGCTACACATTCTAACTTCGACCTGTTAGCTATGACACTGCTACACCACCTAGAACTTCAACCCTAAAATTTCTGTATTAAAACTTCTATGGAAATGCTAAGACAACCTCCTCCTAAGACCTTCCAAGAGAAAGGGAGCTCTTGAAAATCCAATGTAAAAAGCACAAAATAGTATCAACTTTGTTCCATCGGAATTTTTGATAACAATGACGCAAAATATTGCACTTTTGTTTGCACCTGTTCTGTCACCAACAATGATGCATTTTTTTTTGCACGTCCTCCTCTATTTCAGTACACATAAACCAAATATAGCAGGAAGTGAAAAAGCCACTTTTATAAGCTTTGTAATCTTATTAATGGATAATACTTCCTTTTGTTAATATGAATATCAAGTCATAACTTCTTTCAATTTGATCACGCCTACTATCTTCAACGTTTAGTTGTTATACTTGTTTATCTCTAATTGGTTTTAGATTCAGTTCAATTAAATAATCTTTCCTATAGTACTGTTACATGTTCATTACAAGTTCATTATAGTGTTGTTACATGTTCCTTTCTTGTATTTGATTCAATTTTCAATCAGTTCATTGTTGTTTCTCACCTTTTAACTATTATTTCAAACAGGGGCTTATAGTCTAGTCCTCATGTGACAGATATATTTGAACATATGTACATATATATTTAAAACTATTAAAATATTGTGATAAAACGTTGTAATAAACCACAACTTCGTTGGTACCATTATTAAGATACAATGGAGGACAACCAGAACAGATCAAGAACAGATCAATTAAGGCAATCAATAAGCAAGTTGTGAAAGTGAATCCAAGCTCATATTTTAGATCAACCACATCAAAAATATAATTCACAGCTACACATATACATATCCTTTAATGTTCTCCAACCCATCTCCACTTCCTGAGGCATTATATTTCAGAGTTGGATTTCACTTCTGATGATTTTTAGCCCAGTTTTGATTTGTTTCGGGACATGATAACAAGTTTGAAGCAGCGCAACAACAACACTGCCTTTTATTGAATCTGCCACAAAAATTACTAAGAAGAGAGCTTGATGCTCTAAGTGCCAAGAATTCCACAAGGAAAACAATTGAAGACAATCACATCAACACCTAATCTCATGGCACTCTTATTCATTGATTCCTGCAGTAAGGATCCAGTTCACCTCCGTTAATCTTATCAACTACATTATCAAGCAATTCCTCTTATTATGTAAAATAGGAAATGCCATACAGAATCTCAAAGGCCACACAATACATCTCCTTGTTCAAGGACCCATCATGGCCAGAAACATGTTGGGACTAGCAGAACCATTGATACCATTTTTAGAACTTGTTTGGTCTTCAAATTTATTTCTGAAAGTAGTATTAAATGCCACTGGTTATGGCATATTAAATGGATCAAGGTTTTGGAAATGGTCAATCTTATTATTTCCTAGCAACTTTCAAAGATCTTTGAAACGAATTGGTCCACAAAAATAGGCTCTGAACAGTTCTATTCCAAGTTGAGGATTTCATCACCAGGTTTCATGGATTCTGTCTTTTGCAAGTAATAGGATTATTGTTTCTTGAGACAACTACTTTCAGTTATTTCAATTTTATTGAATATATCATTTTAGTCTAGGTAGTGTATTTTCCTTATGACTAGCATATATTTTAGTTCTTGGGGTTGTCAATCCGATTTTCTCTTCCATTCCTCACGTTAGATATTGTATCATTTCAATCTAATTTCACTAATATTTTTTCTGAATTCCATGCCTGCTCTAAGTGCCTTTCTTTATTGGTTCAAGGAAATTTCTTGCTCTTAAATAGAAAACAATAGGCAAGTTTGATTGGTTTTGCATTCACTAAAAGTAGAGCTTATGCAATAAGAATATTGAACCTTAATTACTACTAAAAATTAAATGAAAATTCTCAATTGTGGAATGACAGGATAGAAAACTCTTGGAGGCTTATATGATAATTGGCCCAAGGAACATTTGCACATGAATGTTGGTTTAGGAGGATTTGTTGCTGCCTTGGTCAAAGATTATTTACATGTGAATTCCTTCATTGAAAGAATGCAGATATCTCTGCCATTTGATATCATGAAAAATAGGATGTAAGACTGTGCCTTTTCTGTGTGACTTATTTTGTATGTTGGGCTTCTTGGAACAAAAATTATACAGCTATTGTATCCTTGAAGGTGCTCAAAGTTTATGACAGGCCTGATATGCATAATAAATTTCACACATTGAGAACACACACGCTTGTCGCTTCATTTAACATCTCTTATATTCGATCCAATCTACATGCTCAATGTAGACCATGTGTTAGAATAATTTATGTCTAAGTGATAGGTCAATGTTGAAATGGCATTTAATCCCTTAAATTGTCACAGTTGGGGCATTGAAAATTTTGGGGAAAAAATCCAAGCTCTTGGTGTTTTGGCGCTACAATTTCTCATTCTCCATCTATGGTCAACGAATGTTTTCAATCTCAATATTTCTTAGCAACTTTCAAAGATATTTGAAATGAATTGGTCCACATTTGACTTTAACCTGTTGGGATCAATCTGCCCCACTGTTTTAAATAAAAAGGATATTGAATATTTTCCACTATGAAAGGTTGCAGAATATATAGATACAATGCATGTGGAATATTCAAAATTATTTGACATTGAAATAAGTAGCAAAAGTGTCCAAAATCTCAGAGAAAAGAAAAATGATAAGGAACCCAAGGAATGGCCTTTACCCTTAAAAAGGTTCACACGTTAAAAAAACTCAAGGAAACAACATTCCTTGGATCCCTACATATGTGCATCCAAGGAAAATTTTCAGTTCGAAAATGCCTATTTTTTGGTGCAAAATTGATTTTTGAAATTATCCTTTACCATGTCGATGCATCACAAAATGTCTAAAATAGTAATGTGGGGTCATCCATCCCCACACCTTTGCATCCAAGCAAACCTGTAAGCTTGCATGTCGAAAATGACCTCCACATTATGACCTCTTACAAGCCAATAAGGCACACAAATAAACACAATACTACTTGAACAATATTACAATTGTATTATGATGTGAATTACTTCACATCAAGACTACATATTTGACTATCTTACAAGCCAGCAAGGAACACAAATAAACACAAGGATACTTGAAAAATATTACAATTGTAGTATGATGTGAATTAGTTGACATCAAGACTACATATTTGACTATCTACCCATACTTTAAAGAAGAGATATCTACAAAAATGGAAAGAAACTACTAGTAATAAAAAAAAAACATTGTTTTCTATCGAAAATGCATATAAAAATACTAAACTGAATATATGACTAAATTCAATTAACAAAGTGAATCATTCTTCCGTGGTTTATAGAAGATTTATTCTACTGCTGCCATTTTTTTCCAAGAAAAATGTGTTTTATTTCATACCAGCATACTATTTTGGGAAATATCTCATTTGCATGTTGATTTGCTAGAAAATCAATAGTTCACCATTTTTTTCATGGTTTTTGCAACATTTACGCCACACATTCTACATTCCTTTAGACATGATCTCTTTCCATATTTTTCACCACTCACTTGACCCTAGGATCAGGATCTGCAATGCATTGTGCACTTGATTGTTTTTTTTTTGTCAATTTGGTAGTACCTTGCTATTTTCTATTCATCTTCTTAAAGCAGGTTACAATAGATAGTTAGTTGGTGACCTCAACCTGCCCGAAGGGAAACCAGGTCTGTTGGCCACCTTAATGCATTAAAAGCCAGCCAAAATTGAAAATGTTTCATTCTTCTACTCGCCGCATTAGCTAGTTCACTATTTAAACCATTTACAAAGTAGCAACTTAAAACCAAAGCACTGTCCAAAAAAACAATTTTGATATAAAACTTGAGATTAAACTGAAATAATATCCATCTGATGACTCAATTGGAGCTGGGTCCTTCGCCATAGAACCTGGCATGTCTGCTTGTTGCAGCTATTGAATTTGCTTTTCAATTCGTCCAATACGGTCTTCAATTCTCCCAATACGGTCCGTCGCTTGATACTGAGTCACCTTGATATGTTGGATTTGAATATCAATATCCTGAAGCAATTCCAACATTTTTGGTTCTTGATTCTCGCTGCATGGACAAAGACTCTGGATAGCCTTAGCCAGCAGACACTTCATGATCCAATATTTATGGACTGTTTGATTGAACAGTGAAATATGACCTCTAGTATTCCCAGGATCTGTGATAAAGTCTAGAATTTCCGCTTCTGCTTCATTGTCTTCCTCATTGCTTTGATTTTCTCTTTCCCAACCATGAATTACCTTCCTTACTTGAGACAAATTCCCAAGGGAGTATACTGTTGAGATTCACTAAGACCTCTTGCTTTGTCTTCCTACCTCTCTTTCTGGTCTCAACTCAGGTTTTATCACCTTTTGTTTCCCTTTTTCTTTAATTTGATTCATTGTCTATCTCGTTTGGCTCTTAACGATTGTTTTGGACTGTGTAATTTTGTGAATTAACTCTGGATTTGTTCTAGTGTTATTTGAGCACTAGAAAAGGAAGAAGCAAGAAACATGTTTCTGGAAATGAGAAACACAAAAAACAGGAAATTCATTTCATGAAATGATAAACTATAAATAACAAGAAACAAGTTAATCCCATCCATGGATTTTCATTTGTGAGCTTTTTATTCTGCGTGTTTGTATGTAATTTTTGTTTTTTTATTTTAATTCATTTTCCATGGTTTGAATTTGAACTAGTTCAAATTTTCTTATGCCTTCATTTTCCATTGAATGTACACTGTCTGAGAATTGAAAATTCTTTGGTGTTACTAAATATAATATATTTTTTTAGCTACTAATGTTGGGGTTACTATGCAAATTTTAACCACATTCTAAAGACCTGTCTACACAACAACATTGAGTTTGGCATACTTAAGTGCCCAAGTGGTACAACGAACTGGTTCTAATTTACACTCTCACTCTTTGAACTCCCAACAAGACAAAATATGTGGAACTACAGTGAGGTGTTGGTCCATAATGACACCCAAACAGCCTCCTTCGGAAAATTCCATTACAATGAGTGCAAGCATTGTTCCTGTGTTGTCCAACAACAACAACGAGCCATGGCAATTAGTGCAAGGGTTGTTCTTGTGTTCACCAAAAGCAAAACAAACAACAACTATGGTCTCGTTATAGGTCCACAGTTCAAAAACTTGGGCATATTGAATACCTTGTACATTTTTTATTTCCATTAACATTTAAAATATTTTCTCACCTTAAACTTGAAAATTTCTCACAGTCATAGATAATAATTTTATGGAATATGTCTCTGTAAGTTAAATCTTCATCACATGCTTATCGCTTATAATTTGGCAGAAATTATAGAATTTGATGGCCATTTTTAGCACATGGTGTGCTAAAAACATCTAATGGAATATATCTCTATAAGTTGAATCCTCAACACATGATTATGGATTTCACATAGAAGTTATCAACACTAACTGATTTTTTATTTAGATATATATATTTTTTTATTCTATCAAATTTTATTTTGTTCATGTTTTGGGAATTGGAGCCTTAGGCTTTGCTGAAATTGTAGAAGTCAACTTAAAATGATTAATTCCTTTTTGAAAAAATGACAACATTTAATGGTTTATGGTTACCTGTTGGCTTCCCCATAAAAACACGTTTGTGAATATACATCTCTAAATTGCCTTAGTCTAAGAAAGTAACATAATGGCCCAGAATCCGACATAGATTTTGAAAAAATCCAGCAAATATTTTATCAGAATCTTTTTTACAGTTGTTAAACTTCAATATTTTGGGTGTCCAAAGGGTTTTTGATAGTGCTGAATCCATTTCCACTCTCAAAAATGGATTCCAAACACTGTAAATACCTCATTTTTAGAATTTTACTGAACCGGATTCCGGCAAAAACCTGTTGTTCGGGCTATTCTGTACCCTGGGTAGACAACTTCCTCTAAATTTTCTTGTCAGCAGCTACCTACATAAAGGTCCCATGGACTATGATGGGGTGTTGTGACTGAAATTTCTCTGCACGTAAGGGTACATCATTTTTAAAATCAAATCTCATTAATTCAATTCCAAGTCTACCGTTGTCTTCAATGTGTTAACGTGATACAACCTTTAATGCCTATGGCATGCCACTTTTATGGTACTTCACGATGCATATGGATTCC
This sequence comes from Pinus albicaulis, assembly GCA_034641835.2. Taxonomy (NCBI): domain Eukaryota; kingdom Viridiplantae; phylum Streptophyta; class Pinopsida; order Pinales; family Pinaceae; genus Pinus; species Pinus albicaulis. The sequence goes on from CM076575.1 coordinate 13,019,054, forward strand.
TTGTCAAGTCAGCATATATTTCTTCCACTAACATTCCCAATATATATTTTCCATGCTGCACCTTTTGAAAAAAAAAAAACCCTATCCTCAAACACAAAAAATCTATCGGGGTGTCTTTTCACCTCTTGGTACAAATGCTAGTATTTATTATGGTTGTTGTGTCTATTGTCTCACAAGTTTATGAGAGTAATCTTGTCCTCTTCAGCCAATTCAGAGCACTTTAAACCAAATAAAATAGAAAATATTTTCCAACAAGAAATTTGGCCATCAAATCTCTCGATTGGTCTATTAATTCCGCTAATTTGAGTTTTATGAATTTATTTCAAATAACTTTTCTTTTCTTCGCAAGTGTGATTGGTATCTTGAATATTGGGAAAGAAGATTAGATTGAGAGTGACATATTTGAATGAATTATGCGATTAAGTTTAGGTTGTACAAGAAAGGATCTCTAGCACCATTAAAACATCAGAATAAAATCCATAGCTCACATAATTCAATTACATTTTTGTATGTTGTGTTTTGAATAAGAAAAAATCATTTTTGATTAAAAAATTTGAGAGTTTAATGGTTTTTCTTGTTATTTGTAGGTGTGATTAACTTCACTAGCTATGGTGCCAACCTACCCACGTCCATGCTCTCGAGCAACGTCGTTGTTGTGCCGGATTCCATTGAAGTACTGACGCTAGTGCTCGATCGCAACTCGAACACGAGGTCAGTGCTGCCGCGAGGTTTTGGTAGGAATTATGATGGATTGTGATTCTGCAAGGGGGGAACATCGACTGTTTCCTCTGGACGTTAGAGCCTTCAAACCTGAAGTCAATGTGAGAAGGACCTTCCAGTGAGAGAAGAAAACGAAAAGGAACCGGAACAATAAGAAATAGCCATGTGTCAACTTTGAATAGATGCGAGGAGGAAAAAATCGAGGGACTCTTATTAGCTAGGGTGAATAGTGCGTGCTCACCCCAAGCCCACAGAGTAAATGCCTTTGATGTAATTAAGAATCATGGTAATGTGGATGAATTTTCATCGTTAGTAATGTTGTTACATGTTTTTTAAAATATGCTTATGTTTAACTCATATATATATATATATATATATATATATATATATATATATATATATATATATATATATATATATATATATATATATATATATATATATATATATATTTTTTAATTAATAATAATAATTATTATTATTATTATTATTATTATTTGTAATAGAGTTGTAATTTAGTTATTTTTTATGAATTGTTTTGAATCTTGGCAATGTGAATTGTGTCATCAAATAAGTGTTTTGATGGGTATAAATGTTTACAAACAATTAATCAGTTTAATTAAAATGAAAAAAATGGCATAACTATTTTTGAGATAAACCTCAACTTTTGATTTGAGACAATTAATAAAAGTATTCTAGAATATTCCGTGGAGATTAAATCCCTACCATCTATCTAATAATTAGTGACAATTGAATTAAAATTCTAAATTCTTATTCCAAAATATACATACATGTATATATTTTTTGTTATTGAAAAATACTTTATTATTTAATACAAACAATATCAGTATATAACTAAGATCCAAATCTTACACATGAATTGGTTGAGTTGGAAGCTTAATTATATCGTCCATTCATGGAAAATAAAAAACATGTTAACAAGCGTTTGTTTGACAATGTAAAAGTGGGGTGTTGTCTTTATCACTTCCGTGGACAGACATTTATTACAAGTATTATGCAATTTTGGTAAGACAATTATACACATAAATTGGACTTAATAAATACTTCAAATTAGGACTTCTATATAAAAAGGTGTTTGTTTTATAACTTAATCATATTTAATATAGGACAAAGAATTTTGGCAAAATAATTACTCCATTCAAGGACCATTTAGTTAAATGAGGGCTTTATTATATTATGTCCAATTAAGAACTCTTTAGTTGAAATATGTTTTTGTAATTTATGAGGTACCACATTGTAATATCTCACATCAAACATCAAATAGTAATAGACCATAATATGTTTACTTTTAGAAGTCATGACATAAGAACACTCAACCAATTTTTTTAAACATTAATGTGTTTATCTTTAGAAGACATGACATAAGAATACACAAACCAATTTTTTACCTATCATTGCTTTCCTAGGTTTGGCCAACAAGACTAATAGCTTATATATATATATATATATATATATATATATATATATATGTTTTATGCTTTGTTTTCCTTCCACCAGAATCTAGTAATAGTGATATAATTTTTAATTAAATTACAATTTTTTGTTACTTAAAATACTTTTTTTATACATTTAAATGTATAAATTAATTTAACAATTTAAAAAAAAATCAAAACACTTATATTGTACTAACTCAAAATTCCAGCTTTCTAATTCCAATAATTTCTAACACAATTTCAAATCAAACTGATAAAAATAAATATACTTAAAATATCCAAAATTTAAAAATTTAAAATATTCTATCAACAATACCACCCAACTCTCTTATTAACCAACACTCTCACTATATTCACATATTAATTAAAACATATACACAACTCATATCATTATAATTATAATTTTATTCTAAAAATAAATGAAAATGGCTTGATGTCTTAGATCTACCAAATTTGAGTAAACCATCTACCAAATTCTAGCAAACCTCACCAAATGTAAAGCGATTTGATCATGGAATTTCACCAATTACCCAAAAAAGTACGTTTCAAAACCAAAAATGACAATTTCAATATAAATTATAAAAATACCATTATATTATAATAATAACATTATATATCTGATATTTCGAGAAAGAGGAGAGCCTTTTTCCCTCACACGGTGCCGATGGTCCCACCCATTACATAGAAATATTAATTTATAATATATCTTGGAGCGGCACCTATCAATTCTTGAAATCACGATTTACCATGCCCATACTATCGTTGTAGCCTATCCCTACAGTGGTACTTGCTTCATGGCATGGGCTCGTATGGACATGAACTACGGTATTGGTACTTTATGCTTCTCATCTGAAGCATTAATGGGCCAATAGCCCAGTAAATAAGGGTTGCCCTTGAAAGATAGAACCCCGCACATAGTGACAAAAGGAGATGTATGCACGACTGCAAAATGCTTTTTTCAGTACACCCATCAAAATGTATTATGATTAAGATAATAAAATCTATTTGGGTATGCCCATCAAAATTGGGCGTTTGGTGTTTTTATATCCTTTGCGGAAGAATTATATATTAAATTAAATTTTTTAATTTTAATTTATATATTAAATTAAATTTTTAAATAATTAAAAATCATATTAAAAACCTTATTCCTAAATTTAAGATAATTTTATTATTTAGATTAAATATTATTATATTTTGTTTACTTTCATTAATAATTATTCTATATCATATTGTGTTGGGCTAAAAGGAAAATAAAAGGAAAATATATTGGTCATATTTTCATTAAACAAAAAAAATAAGATGATTTTTTGGAGGTAGGGAAATTTTTACATTAAAAGATTTTATGATTCAAATTATTTTTGTATAATTTTTTTTGGGTGTTCAATAGTTCTAATACAAAAATGTAATGACATGAAAAGCTCTTAAACAAAAATATAAAAAATTGGAGGGCTTATCTTCATCCCTGAAGAGAAATGGTTTATAGATAGAAAATTTGGAGACATTGACTTATATGGCCCATTCTAGTGGTAGGTGTTAGTTCAGAGAATTAGGATTTGGAACCCTCGAGATCCATTTCGAAGTATCAAACATCAGGGTCAAAATTTAGCGAGCATAGCCTCTCAATCCCTTACACTATTCTACACACTCATCATTTTCCAATGATGTGAAATCACCTCAATCAAAATTTGCATGTGGAAGTTTTGCCTCCCATAAATGACCGACCTTGTTGACCACCATGATTAAGTGGATTCCCATGCCACCCTCTATTATTCATGTATAGGGATAGTCACAAGTGCACTTTTAAGAAGAATTTAGGTCTAAAACTATACCATTAATTAAGGGTTGAGGTACATCAAAACCCTAAACTTAAATGGTTATCATACTCTATTAAATATTATGACACTACAAGGAGAGAGGGTCCATTCTTTTAGCATTGTACTTGTCGTAGAAATTCCTTAAAGATTCAAAATGCTAATTGTAATTTACTAAAACAATAGACTTGAATCTACTCTACCAATTGTAGAAAAAATTAAACGATCGTGAAATCACAAAGCATACCTGAGAAAGAATTCAATCAACACATTACACAATGATATCCTAAGGAAAACCACAGCTAAAAACCACTCCTATATGTATATTTCATTAGTCATAAAATATTAGAAGATTATAATTCTTTGCTCAAGCCCGAGCAACCTCTTCACTTTCTTTGTCTATCACTGCTTCTTAGACAAGCCTTGGCCAATACTTAACCAATTTTCTGCTTCCCAAGTCCATATTTCCTTGTGTTGTTTCCTTGGGAATTAGCCCCTATCAATTAGGGAAATTCCTCATCCAAAAATACGCAATCCACCATAGGCCTTCCTATGACTGCATGCACCACATGTACAATTTGGATGATTATACACTTCATAGTACAGTTCCCTTGAACTCCAATCTCAACTGGGAAACTTGTAGATCATGCATGCATTAGTTATTTATGGTTGATTTATCAGTTAACTGGTTGTACAATTTGGATGATTATACACTTGATAGTACAGTTCCCTTGAACTCCAATCTCAACTGGGTAACTCGTAGATCATGCATGCATTAGTTATTTATGGTTGATTTATCAGTTAACTAGTTGATCACAGAGTACACACCCCACTACTTGACATCCCACTAGTTCCAGTAACATTTGGAACTAGTTTAACTGACTTTAACTCAGATTTACTGAATTAATTAATTACAACTCAAAATAAACTCAACCTCAGCTCCTATAAAGTAGGAAACACTCTACATGACTCAAGTTAGGCCCTCAAATCGAATTAACTAAACCAACTAAGTCAAACTAGCTTAGTTTACTCATTCAATTTGTCATGCGATGTGGAATTACAATTAAGGGAAAATTAAATTAGAATATTTCTTGGTGTCATTTTCAACACTCCCTCTCAGCAAGAATGGATTATCAGATACCCCAATATTTCCTCTATGGAACTCGAATTTTCCTCTTAACGGTGCCTTAGTCAAGATATCTGCATCTTGCTCCTTTATAGGAATGTACTCTAGCAACACGATCCGCCTCTACACAATCTCTGAGATGGTGGTACCAGATGTCGATATGCTTGGATCGATCATGAAAAAATGGATTCAAAAAGAGTTTGATTCAACTCTAACTGTCACAGTAAATCACTATAAGATCAAACTGTTGAAAAAATAACACAACAAGGATATTCCTCATCAAGATAGCCTCACAAGTTGCTTGACTAGTAGTCATGTACTTTGCTTCTGCTGAAATGAGTGCAACTGATCTCTGCTTCCTGTTGTACCAAGAAACTATTGCTGACCCAATAGTGAAGATTCCTCCTGATGTGCTCTTCCTGTCTGATGGACTCCCTGCCCAATCTGCATATGTGAAGCCTTGCAACTTCACTCCCTCTGTCCCTTTGTACTAAATACCAAACTGAGTGGTGTCTCTGATGTATCTCACTACATGTTTGGCTTCTTTCCAATAGAGTTTAGTTGGCTTAACCATTGCTTGACTAAGTTGGTTAACTACATAACATATGTTGGGTCCTATGTTCACCAAGTACATAAGTGAACCCGCAAACTACCTGTAAATGGTAGCCTCTACCACTTTGCATGAAGCAGAATATTCCTTCCTTCAATTCCCTGCTAGAGGATTCTCCATGGGTTTGCTACTCTCAATGTGAAACTTTTTTAGTGTCTCGTTATTATACTTTCCCTGACAAACAGTTCCCCATCTCCTTTCCAAATTTACAAACCAAGGAAATAAGGCATGAGCCACATGTATTTCATCTAGAATTATCTTTCCAAATCCTCTTTACAATATTTTATCAACTTCTCATCACCTGTTGGAATTAAATCATCGACATGTAATACTATAATCAACAATTTACCTTCAACAACAATGTGGTAAAGTTTTGCATCTAAGTTCACTTTTGGTGAAGCTCAACCTGATGAAATAGTTGTCTATATTGGTGTACCAAGCCCGAGGTGCTTGTTTCAATCCATACAACGCTAGTTTGAGTTTGCACACATTCAACTCTTTATCGAAGGTCTAAAATCCTTTTGGCTTCTCAATGTAAACCTCTTCCTCAATCACTCCATTTAGGAAATTTGTCTTCACATCCATCTGATGTATCAGCCATCCCATATGCACTAAAAGTGCTAGAATTGATATGATTGAGAAGTACCTTTCTACTGGAGAAAAGGTCTCCTCGTAATCAATTCCCTCCACCTGAAATAACCCCTTAGCCACAAATCTGGCCTTATTTTTCTCGACACTCGCATATGCTTCTTGCTTCACCTTGTAGATCCACTTGGGACCTACCACTGACTTGTCCTCTGGCCTTGGGACAAATTCCCAAGCATTGCTCCTCATAATGGAATCATATTACTCTACCATGGCATCAACCCATACTATTTGCTGCACTACTTCCTTAAATGAGGATGGCTTAGTCTCTACACCCTCGTTCATCAGAACCATGTATCCAGTGTATCGATCTGGTGAACTCCTCTGCTTGCGCTATGATGTAGGTTCTACCATATTCCCTCTAGAATCATGCATCAATATGTCATCTTCTCTGGTGCACTTCCTTCCATATTTAGATGTATCTACATGTGTGGGTGCTTCCACTCTCTGCTCCTCTGCATGTGGCTGCTCCACAACATCCTGAGGTTCTTCATTTGAAGCTAAAAGCTCCTCATCTGCATGCAAATGAAGCTCCCTCTCAAGGGAACATCTCATGGCCTTCTCTTCAACTAAATTCAAATCTCTACGAACAAGTGTCATCCTGTGAAATGGAAGGTACACCCAATAGTTGTGAGGTGTATTATTGTACCCCAAAAATATGCCTAACTCAGTTGTTAGTTCTAGTGTTTTTCTTGCATCCTTGGAAACATGATAGTAAATTGATGAAATAAAGATCCTGAAGTGTGCCACATATGGTCTCTTACCTGGAAAATATTCTTATGGTGTACTCATCCCAAGAATCTAATGAGGAATCCAGTTCTGCACATATACCGTTGTGCTGCATGCTTCATGCCACAAGTGCAACGGTAGGCCCTAATCATGCAACATCACCCGTGCATCTCCCACAATACTTTGTTCTTTCTTTCAACAACCCCATTATGTTGTGGGTTATGGTATGTTATTAACTCTCATCGAATGCCTTCTTTTTCACAGATTTTCTTAAACTCATTTGACACATATTCTCCATCGTTATTGCACCTGCGAGCCTTCACTTTCATGTTAGTTTCTTTCTCCATAATTTCTTTAAATTTATAAAATTTTGAGAATATCTAGTATTTCTTCTGCATGAAGTATATCCATCACTTACATGATAAATCATCTACAAATATCACATAATACATGTGCTTCATCATGGAGGTTTTCGAGAAAGTTCCACACACATCTTAATGAACTCTTTCAAGGATCGCTTGCGTTGTATTATCCTTATCATGAAAGCTAGCTTTGGTGTACTTTCCCAATGTACACCCTTTGCATGTATCACATTGCTCTAGTGCACCCTTGGGAAGCCCTGTAGAAATCTGTTACATGATCTTCAAAGTTCCATGGTGCAAATGGCCAAGTCACCTATGCCATAATTCATTGATGTCTCGATTGTGCACCTTCTATGATTTCGTGCTCAAAGCAACATAACATTCTACATCCAATTTGTAGAAGTTCTTCACCGAAAACATGATCATCTTCACTTGTCTTGTGGCTATGCGATGAAGGAAAGCCTTTCCTTTGCTAAATATCACAACGTAGCCATGGTCTTCCAACATAGCAACTGAAACTAAATTCTTCTTTAGACCTAGAAAATACATCACATATTTCAATGTGATAGGAGAATCACACTCCCTCTGAAAATTAATAGTACTGATACCGGTCATGTTATACCTTCCATCATCTCTCATCTCGATGTGCATCTGGAGGTTCTTCTCCTCCAAGTCGCTAAAATTTTCTTTGTTTCTTATGATATGGAATGAGGCTCCACTATCCAGATACCACACGCTACCCATCACTTATGTCACGATGCATGCAATGAGGGTGAAATCAAACTCAAATTGTGAAGTAATAGCTTCACCTTTCATTCCTCCTCAGGGCTTATTATCAGCCTTCTTGCACAGAAACTTCATGGCATAGTGCCCCAGCTCATGACACTGAAAACATTTAATCTTCGACATGTCCTTCTTCTTTCCCGCCTGACCAAAATCTCCTTTGGATTGGGAATTATTCCCTTTCCCTTTATTTTCATTTCCATCCAAGGCACATTTATCCTCATCATCATGCTTGGATGAGGTTCCACCACTGGTTTTTTGTCTTATCTCTTCTTGCACCAAGTTGGACCACAAACGCTCCCCCTCTTGTATCTTCTCCTTCCCATTTACCGAATTGTGGTAGTTGTACTAGCTCCTGGGAAGGCCTAAAAGTGCTAGGCTAACTAGATCATCTTCAGAAAAATTTAACACCAACACTCCCAAGTTCATCCCGTCATTGGGTGAACTTGTTCAAGTACAATGGTATTGTGACACCCTTTTCCATCTTGATTTTTCGAAGCTTGTCCTTCACGGCCAGCTTCTTGTGGTCATTTTTGTTCTGAAACAATTTTTTCAAGGCTTTCCACATTGTATATGGAGTCTCTTTCCCATGGAGGTTTGATACATTATGATCTTGAACTCCTACCAATACAATCCTTCTTGCCTTGGCTACGTTTTTCTTCCATTCTGCTATATTATGTGCATCAGTAGCTACTGGTTTTGGAAAATTTATATCAATGTATTCCTTCAACTCATTATATTTCATGATTTATTCCATCTGGTCATTCCAAGCAATGTAATTCTAGCTACCCTCAAGGTCATACTCGAGCCTCAAACCATCAAATTCAATCTTGATCTTGCTGCTAGTTCTAAAGAATAGATCTGCAAAACTCATTCCTCCTACAAATATAACTTCGAATTCTCTTCTCTGTTGTGATTATAGATATGATACCATGTAGAAACTCCATATAGATTCAAACTTATAATTGTAATTTACTAAAACAACAGACTTGAATCTACTCTACCAATTCTAAAAACAATTAAATGATCGCGAAATCGGAAATCATACATGAGAAAGAATTCAATCAAAAAATTACACAATGATTTCTTGGGGAAAGCCACAACTAAAAACCCCTCCTATTTGTATATTACATTAGTTAGAAAATATGAGAAGGTTACAATGCTTTTCTCAAGCCTAAACAACCTCTGCACTATCTCTATCTATCTCACTGCTTCCTAGACAAGCCTTGGCGAATACTTAACCAATTTTCTGCTTGCCCAAGTCCCTATTTCTTTGCATTGTTTCCTTGGGAGCTAGCCCCTATTAATTAGGGAAATTATTCATCCACAAATACGTAATCCATCATAGGCCTTCCTCTGACTACATGCACCAATTGTACAATTTGGATGATTATACAATTGATAGTACACTGCCCTTGAACTCCAATCTCAATTGGGTAACTTATAACTACTTGACCTCCCACTGGTTCCTCCAACAGTTGGAGCTAGTTTATGCTAGATGATCCAAAAATAAAATATTATCATAGGTTATAAAGTTGGAATAAAATAATTATTAATTTAAGATATTAAATTAATAATTATTATTCTAGAATATTTAATTATTTTATGGAGACATTTAGAATTAGCTTATTGTTGTAACAAGATATGACTCTCCAAATGTGTCATATCTTAGGCTTTTTGTTAGCTAGTTATTTGGAACAGCATTTAATGTAAGTGGACACTTGTTATTTAATAAGTGATCCATAATTAGTGGAAGTTAGGACATTGAGCATATAAATAGCTCATTGCAAGAGTGTTTTTGTTGTTCGGGTGTAAACTCTTGCATAATTCCAAATGTAATTGTTTTTCTGATTAATAAAATTATGTGTCTGAGGACACTTCGACCATTATTGTGGTATCAGAGCTACGGTAATGCTGCAGTAGATGTGAGGAGGAGATTCTAGCTCTACAAGTTCTTGGAAAAATCCATTGAATTGTTCAGCAAATGATTGGTATGGAATTTGTCATGTCTTTTTTTGTTTAAAAGAACAAAAATTTTATTATTGATTTTAGATTTGTAAATTCTAAAATCATTTTTATTATTTAAAAAAAAGAAAAAATGCAAAATTAGTGTGACATTAAGGATGTGAAAAAACACTGCAAGAAATAGTTTATAGTTTCTGTATGAGTGGTTCGGTGCACTTGATCATAATGATAAGGGGTCTATTTTAGCATTTTTAGAGCAAGTTGAGTTTAAAGATATTACGATTCCTCTTTAGTGGAATTGAACTCAGATCGAGATAGCTGTGAAGACGAAGAAATTGTTGTTGCATAATATCTTGATGACCTTATCAAGGAAAAGCAAGATTCGACTCAGCCTTAACGTGAGTCCCTGACTGCGTAATTTCAACAAAGCAGCAGGCCATAAGTAGTTGTCACAAACTCATAAGAGAGGAAGGTTAGGCTCTAATACACAGAAAACGCAGGAGAAGAAATATAAATCGCAGAAACAAATACCAATAACAGGTCAGAGCTGCACAGTGCAGAGTGAACCTATTAATCAGAAACCATTTTCATCACAACAAGTGACTCGGCTATATGAAATTCAGTCACTCTTCCAGGTCAGATCATCGCACAAAATTCTGTTCTTGGTTTGTTTTATGTCTGGATTTAATGCATGTGTTAGCCCAACAGCTTGCAAAAATTCTATTCGAGTTCGACAAATCATAATTTCCCCAAATTTGCAACCATTATTTAAAATTTATTGGCAGGGCCAAATTTGTCTGCCTATGGATTAAGATTAGTCGATGGCTTGACCTATTTAGAAGCCTCTTTGCAATTTTTGGTCACTGCATCGGTACCCTTTATCCTACTGGTGCCTCCACACAGGATTCGAACAGTTGATCTATTTTTTAAACTTTTTGCTTCACGCAGTTATAAAGAGCAGAAATTCAACACCGAATATTAGACCTCTAACAGTCGCTACGTCCCTTTTTCCATGTGTGCACCCATTGGAGTTATATTTTTTTTTAAATTAAAATTTTAATTGGGATCATAAGGTGAAGTAGCACTTTGGAGCAATAAGGTGAAGTAGCACTTTGTATTTGGAGGAATAATTAGAATTTTTTTTTGAAGAACATTGTAATATTTTTTATTGGAGTAATAAGGATTTCGTAATATTTATGGAGAAATAAGGTTATTTGTAATTTTTTGGAGTAATAAAGAGATTTGTTTTTCTTTTGTAATTTGTTTCTAGAGAGATAAGTGTGACTCAAAGTAATTTTACTTTGAGGGGGGTAACCGTTTTTTTTTACCAGATTTTGCAAGAGCATCATTGTAAAAGTCAAATTTGAGAGTCACCTTGTAAATACTTGAGAAATTGACTAGAGCCAAGTGAAAAGCTCAGTCATTTTTCTCTTGTTTCAATGACTATATGAGGGTCAAGGCCAAGCCCTGATAGATCGTTTTTGCATGGCGTGTGTCGTGGTGTGACGAGTTGCTCAATTATTTTGTGCTTGATTCTTTTGGTGCACTGCTTTAACACTACAATGTCAAAGTTAATTAATTTGTTCTCTGAATCTGATAAACTAGAAGGAGTGAAGTCTTATAAGACATGGAGACGTCTAATTGAAAGCACTCTTATTTTTAATGAATTATGGCATGACATTTGTGATGGAAACATTAAGCCAAATAAACCAACAGATCCAGCTTCACTTGCAAAATGGGAAATAAAAGATGCCAAGGCATTAGCTCTTATAAAAACTTCAGTTAGTAATGAAATGTACATAAACATTAAGAATTCTTCAGATGCATGGGCTTCTTTACATACATTCAAAGATCTCTTTGATACACAACCTGAATCAAAGGAGGTTGATCTTCAATTAAAATTGCTTCAACAGAAATTAAATGAAGGTGGTGATGTCCTTGACTACATTTCACGACTTAAAAACATTAAGCAAGAAATCATCAACGTTGGCTTTCAAGCTGTTGATGAAAGCTTCTTAACTACAATTTTAATTACTGGATTTCCATAATCATATACTCATTTTTTGGAAACTTTTCAAGTCACTGGCAAGTTAGAGAAGATCAAATTTGATGAAATGAGTGACATGTTAGCACAACATGATAAAAATTTCGGGAAGAAGAAGCATATTGGGGAAGATGTCTTCTTCACCGAAGCCAGTTCAAGCAACTCCTTAGCTGACAGTTCCAGAAACAAAGGAAGAGGTAATTTCAATCCAAATCAAGCAGTGCAAGGTCGTGGTCGTAGTCAACACAGAGGAAACAATTCTAACAGAGGCTCCAATTCAGGCAGAAACAATTTTCAAGGCAGAGGCAACAATCAAAACAGAGGATATTATCAAGGCACAAGACAAAGTCCAAGAAGAGGACAAACTCAAAATAGAGGACAAAGCATAGGCCGAGGACAGTCTCAAGGCAAAGGATAGTCTCAGGGAAGAGGCACCGATTTGAGTCAAATTGTTTGCAGGCAATGTAATAGAGTTGGTCATTATGCAGCAGATTGTAGAACTTCTATTGAGAAAATTTCTAAGTTTCATCCAAACTCAGCACAGTTTGCAAATGATGAAGATGATCCTGATAGTTCCGAATATGTCTTCACCAACACAGAAGAAATAGCTTTACAAGTTTCAAGCTTTCTCCGAAGTGATTATGAAGATGCATGGATTATTGATACAGGCGCAACTCAACACATGAAATTTCGATGTGAATTATTTTGGAGTTTCAAAGAATATCATCTGAATTCAATCTATCTTGCTGACAAAACCAAACATACTCCTTCAGGCAAAGGTGTAGTTAAATTATTTTTACCAAGCATTGGAGAAAGAATGATTTCTATTATATGGTATGTCCCAAAATTCAAGCAAAATTTGTTGTCCTTAGTCACAATTCGACAAGCAGGGCATACAGTGATTATGGAAGATGGCTCAGTTAAAATCAACTCAGTCAAACAAAACATGAAAACAATAATGACAGGTTATGAAAATGGAAAACTGTTAAGGATGAAAGGGACAATTATTCCAAGACATTCTGACTTTGCAGGTGTAGCAAGTACAGATATTTCACCAATCATATTATGGCATGTCAGATATGGCCATCTCAACTTTGACAGTATCTCTCGGTTACAAAAACAGGGCATGGTTAAAGGATTTCCAACCTTCAAAAGGGAAAATGCAAAGTGTGAATCTTGCATTTTTGGAAAACAACATCGAGAGACTTTTCCTATAGGTTCATGGCATGCAAATAGGAATTTGCAGTTGGTTCACAGTGATATTTTTGGACCCTTCCCAACTTCACTTGGAAGTTGCAGATATTTTTTACTTTTTATTGACAATTTTAGCAGGATGATATGGGTATATTTCTTGAAGCAAAAGTCATAAGCATTTGAAAAGTTCAAAACTTTTCGTAAGCTTATTGAAAATGAAGTAAAGGAGAAGATTGGCACTCTTAGAACTGACAATGGTGGAGAATTCACTTCAGATGAATTCAAAAAGTATTGCATGGAAAATGGCATAAAACGACATCTTACCAATGTCTACACTCCACAGCAAAATGGGGTAGTAGAAAGAATGAATCGTACCTTGTTAGGAATGGCGCGATCTATGTTAACTTTCAAAACCTTAAGTCCTTCATATTGGGCTGAAGCAGTTTATACCTGTCTACTTGAGAAACAGATCTCCCACAACTTCTTTAGACGAAATCACACCTTATGAAGCATGCTTTGGATTCAAACCTCGCGTTAAGCATCTCAGAGTTTTCAGATCAGTCTGTTATGCCTTAGTTCCAAAGGAAAAACAAACTAATCTTGATGCATGAAGCTTGAAGTGCACAATGATCGGGTATTTTGATGAGAAGAAAGGGTACCGAATTTTGTCAAATGGGAAATTTATTGTAAGAAGAGATGTGATTTTTGATGAAAATGAGAGTAAGAATGCTGAAGAAGTTGACAGTCATCTTCAAAAGTTAGAAACAAAAACTGATAAAAGAAATGGAAATTTACAAAGTCAACCGAATTCACCAAATTGGTATGAACTTGAGTTTTCTTCATCTAAAGATGAATCTTTAACTCATATTTACTGAAATAATTAATTACAACTCAAAATAAACTCAACCTGGGATCCTATAACGTAGGATACACTCTACATGACTCAAGTTAGGCCCTCAAATTGAATTAAATGAACCAAATAAGTCAAAAATAACTTTGTTAAATCGTCTAAGTTGTCATGTTATGTGGAATTACAATTTTATTCTAATTTAGTGCAAGGACAATGTCTGCCACGAACTGCAAAGAAGCCTCGATTTGTTATCCCCAACAACAAACTAGAAGAGTGCAAGAAATATATGAAGGACCATGCAATGATATGCAAAATCATAGGTGTCTGGCCAATAAAACAAGATTTGGTTAAATGGATACACCACAAATGGCAACTGAAAGAACACTCAGAGCTGAAACTGGGAACCAATGGGTTTTTTTACAGTTATCATCACTAACCTGGAAGATAAGGATAGGGTGTTCAATTATCACACTTAATTCTTCAACAATGGAGGATTGTTCTTTAGACACTAGGAGGAGTGCTACAACCCATATGGGGAAAAATATTGGTTTCCCCGGTCTGGGTTCACCTCTTTGGTCTGCCAATGGATTTTTAGGATCCCGATATCCTGGAGGGTATTGGTATTCAATAAGAAACTTTGTGAAGGTTTCAGATTCCAGAAGAATAGGAAGATACACATCATATGCAAGGATATGCGTCTATATGAACATAACATAGCCCCTATCTGAGACCATTGAACTCGAATACTAGGATGAGGTATGGCAACATCCCATTGATTACAAGCACATTCCCTTCTGGTTTGGGAGATGCCATGAATATGGTCACTTGTTTCGGGAATGCTCGCTGAATCAGGGGGAGACAAAGGATCCGGCAAAGGCTAACAACCAGGGGAAATCGCAAGAAGGGGAAGAGGGATTTTAGGGTTCAGATGGATTTCAGTAGGTTCAGAGGAGGAATAAGGGTCCAAAAATCTCCCAAAACCTGATTAAAAAGCAACTAGGAAAAGGTATACAAAGGAACAACATATTTGAGGTATTGTAGGAGGAGGAGGAGGAGATAGAGGAGATGGGGGGAGAAAAAGGAAAATATATCCAACCAGCGAAGCAAAGGGAAGGGATAACGACTAAAATTAAGGTGGAGGATGAAATAGTAGACAAAGAAGCCTCAGAGAAATCACTTGTCTAAGCCAATACGGAAATAGACAGCCAAAGAGAATATCTGAATAATGAAGAGAAAGTGTTGCATAGATTTTTGAATGAATGGAGACACTTGGATGAATGTTTCATCCTGGAAGCCTAGAAGAAGCTTTACAAAGATAATTTCCAACAATACAAATCCAAACATGGGACAGTAGGATCGAATCAACTAGAACAACTAGGATCTCAAAATATCCAAGGAGGGGACCAAGGTCCCCCAGGGAAAGGAGGTAATAAATGAGGTAGGAAAAATCTCAATGAGACCATTAAAATGATAGGGGAGATGTTTGTGAACTCTCATTAGAGGAAATTTCAGCCTAAAAGTGCCCAAGTAATTTTCATGTAATTTCCATGTCATAATATATAAACCAATCAAAATGCTTAAAATTTAAAAAGAGGCACATGTAAATATTTTGGAGGGAAAAGAAGAAAAACTATTTTTTAATTTTATTTTTGGCTTATCTTCTTATAGGTTTACTCAAATTTCAAGTTTAGACACTCAGTAGATGTGGAATTAAATTCCACATCCAACGAGTACCCATTCTGAATACTTTTGAGAAGACCCACCTTGATCAAAATCACAGATACATTAAAAAACGTGTTTAAACACGTTTTATAATGTATCTGCAATTTTTATCAATGTGGGCCCTCTCAAAAGTATGCATAATTGGTACTCATTGTATGTGGAATTTAATTCCACATCTAATGAGTATATAAACTTGAAATTTGAGTAAACCTATAAGGAGATAAGTCAAAAATACAATTAAAAAAAGTAGTTTTCTTGTTTTCCCTCCAAAATTCATAACTCTTATTTTATTATTTTAACTATTATTTTATTATTTTTCCTTAGGAGGCCACTTTTAGGTTGAAATTTCCTCTAATGCGAAGGTTTGTGCCATTGTCGACGATCTTCCAACAACTCAACAAATTTTCAAAATGATTATCACATCCTGGAATATTATAGGCCTTAATAGAAAAGGCAAACAACATTATCTAAAAGAATGTCGCAGGAAAGACAAGCCCAACATTATGATTATCCAAGAAACGAATATCCCATAAGCGAAACTCAAGGATATCCTAAAAACCTTTATGCCACAATATGAGGTAATAGCACAAGATGCCAGAGGAAGTGCTGGAGGTTTAGCTATCCTTTGGAACTTGGAGGATTTTTTTTTTGAAGACTAGGTAAGCTGACCGAGAATACTTTCGGGTCGCTTTTGCCACATTGGATCTAGAAACTAGGCTTTCCTTTCAAAGACTTGAAAAACTTAGAAAATGGGAAAGAGAAAGTAAGAAAATACACAGAAAATGGAAAATCATAATGGAATAAAAGTGATGATGATTGTTTAATAAAAGTGATGATGATTGTTTTGTTATTTTTCTTGAATAAAATTAATGATAATGGTGTGGTTTTAATTTAATAAAAATGATTATAAGTGTTTTGTGATAAATAAAAGTGATGATATGGTGTGGTTTTCCTTTAATAAAAGTGATGATAAATGTCTTCTGATTTTTTTTAAATAAAAGTAATGATAATGGTGTGGTTTTCCTTTAATAAAAGTGATGATAAATTTCTTGTGATTTTTATTAAATAAAAATGACGATAAGTGTCTTTAAAGCTGCTTTAACAATTTAATTCTGATTAATTTTCTCTCCTATTTAAAATAAAAATATGATTTTCCTTTAATAAAAATGATGAAACCATCTTGACTGCTAATTTATCTATTTAATTATGATAAATTTTCCCTCTCATTTAAAATAAAAATAAAAAAATACAAGCACAATGGTACCAATTTAATTATCATTAACTAGAATGTTGAATGCCACCTGGAAGAAGAAAAACAGTGATGTGATGATACGACATTCCTGAAATGAAAAAGTGAATCGCTTGTCATTGTGTGAGTCATCGCCTATTTAATTAAAACTTAAAAAATTAAAACAAAAGATAATAATAAACTACAATTAAATTACACTAAATACAATAACATTAATCTAAAATACTAAGACAAAAATATAAAAATAACAATCTAAATTACAACAATAAATAATAAAATAAAATGAAAATCAAACAAAATAATAAATCAAATTAAACTAAAAAAATAAATATAAAAATACTAATATAGAACTAAATCAAGATAATAATTCAAATAAAGTTTTTAAAACATAGAATTATAACTCATATAACCAAATCTAAAAACAACTATGAACTAAAATAAAGAAAATAGAACTAAACTACAACAACTCACGTAATTCAAGGAAAGAAAGAATAAAAATGATAAAACTATAAACATTAAACTATTCCCATGAACTACTATTTAATTCTAAGGTATCAACGCCCGTTATGCGAAATTTCGAGAAACGAGGCTAGTAATTGATCCACATGCGTGTGACCATGGCTGGCTCACACTGCTATGGTTTAATGACAGCTAAGCGTGCATTTGGTTTAATGACAACTATTGATTCGGTGTAAAAAGTGTTGACGATGGTCGGTGGTGAACTCTTTCAAAAGAATACACCTTCCGTGTAATTACTTGGATGCGAAAGAATTTTTAATATAAAATATTTATCGCGATAGATTTTGTCGCCCAAAAAAATTGAATATACTTTTGATAACTAAAAATATTTAATGCGATTTTATTGTGATAGATTTGTTATATACAAATTTTAAATATAATTTTGATAATTAAAATTATTCTGTCTTTCATAAAAATAAATGTAATTTTTAATTTTTTAATTTTAATTTATATATTAAATTAAATTTTTAAATAATTAAAAATTATATTAAAAACCATTTTTTACATTCATTAATAATTATTCTACATCATATTTTGTGTTGAGCTAAAAGGAAAATATATTGGTCAACTTTTCATTAAACAAAAAAAAAGATGATTCTTTGGAGGTAGTAGAATTTTTACATTAAAAGATTTTATGATTCAAATTATTTTTGCATAAATTTTTTTTGAGTGTTCAATGGCTCCAATACAAAAATTTAATGACATGAAAAGCTCTTAAACAAAAATATAAAAAATTGGAGGGATTATCTTTATCACTGAAGAAAAATGGTTTATAGATAGAAAATTTGGAGACATTGACTTATATGGCCCATTCTAGTGGTAGGTGTTAGTTCAGAGAATTAGGATTTGGAACCCTCAAGAGCCATTTCGAAGTATCAAACATCAGTGTTTGGGGTCAAAATTTAGTGAGCATAGCCTTTCAATCCCTCCCACTATTCTACACACTCATCATTTTCCAATGATGTGAAATCACCTCAATCAAAGTCTGTATGTGGAACTTTTTCCTCCCATAAATTGAATGACCTTGTTGACCACCATGATTAGGTGGATTCCCATGCCATCCCCTATTATTCATGTACAAGGTTAGTCACAAGTGCACTTTTAAGAAGAATTTAGGTCTAAAACTTAAGGGTTGAGGTATATCAAAACCCTAACCTTAAATGGTTATCATACTCTATTAAATATTAGAACACTACAAGGAGAGAGGGTCCATTCTTTTAGCATTGTACTTGTAGAAATTCCTTAAAGATTCAAAATGCTAATTGTAATTTACTAAAACAATAGACTTGAATCTACTCTACCAATTGTAGAAACAATTAAACGATCATGAAATCACAAAGCATACATGAGAAAGAATTCAATCAAAACATTACACAATGATATCCTAGGGAAAACCACAGCTAAAAACCACTCCTATATGTATATTTCATTAGTCATAAAATATTAGAAGATTATAATGCTTTTCTCAAGCCCGAGCAACCTCTGCACTTTCTTTGTGTATCTCACTGCTTCTTAGACAAGCCTTGGCCAATACTTAACCAATTTTCTGCTTGCCCAAGTCCATATTTCCTTGCGTTGTTTCCTTGGGAATTAGCCCCTATCAATTAGGGAAATTTCTCATCCAAAAATAAACAATCCATCATAGGCCTTCCTATGATTGCATGCACCACCTGTACAATTTGGATGATTATACACTTGATAGTACAGTTCCCTTGAACTCCAATCTCAACTCGGTAACTCGTAGATCCTGCATGTATTAGCTATTTATGGTTGATTTATCAGTTAACTGGTTGTACAATTTGGATGATTATACACCTGATAATACAGTTCCCTTGAACTCCAATCTCAACTGGGTAACTTGTAGATCATGCATGCGTTAGTTATTTATGGTTGATTTATCAGTTAACTAGCTGATCACAGAGTACACACCCCACTTCTTGAACTCCCACTAGTTCCTCCAACAATTGGAACTAGTTTAACTGAATTTGACTCAGATTTACTGAATTTATTAATTACAACTCAAAATAAACTCAACCTCGGCTCTTATAAAGTAGGAAACAATCTACATGACTCAAGTTAAGCCCTCAAATCGAATTAACTGAACCAACTAAGTCAAACTAACTTAGTTAACTCGTTCAAGTTGTCATGTGATGTGGAATTACAACTTTCTTCTAATTTAATGTATAAATTATACAACATGCATGTATATCTTGGATTCACCCAATCTAACAATGTACTAAAGTTAAATATTGAATCGCTTCTACAAATATTTTGTGGAATTAAAAACAACACAATTGCCAATCACATGAAACCACAACACCAAATATTCCTGAGGAAAGCTTACTGCTCAAAACCCCTCTATCAAATATTGTATATTCCACAAGGATCATGAAACAATTACATACAAAACTCTTCTCACAAGAGCTCTTAGTACATAAGCTAATTGTCTCACACTGTCATACAAAAATTGGCAAGTTCCTTAGCCAAATTATTGTCTCTAGACAGCTTGCCTTGCTCACGCAGCTCCTAATGAATGCAATCCTTAATCACAAAGAATTTCAGCCTTCCTCAACTGTGATGAGTATCACGGGCATCTTGTGGTGTTATAATTACACATGGCTAGCCTGCTAATATCACAACTGATAGTTACACTTCCCTTTCACCTAGATCTCAATTGGGTCTCCACTGGATCTGACATGCATGTAGTTAATAATAGTAAAAACATCAGTTGCATGTGAGATCACTACATGTGAATTATTTAATATTTAATTCACTTGATCTCTCACTACTGTATCTTTAGTTACAACTAGCACAACTAATTTTAACTCACTTAACCGAGTTAAATTGATTTACAACTTGCACAACTCATGCACCACTGCACTTCCAACTCTGTTACAACTAGAATCACTCTGTTACAACTAAAGTCACTATGCATGTCCCACCAACCAACTTCTTAACTTGAAATTCACTTAGCTAACTAATTTTCTACTTCAGTTAACTATTTCCAAGTGCTCATTGAGAATAGATTATTGTTTATTGTCCAACTAATATTAAGGGATAATAATAGTTGATATGCATCTATAAATAGACATGAAATCTATAAATAGAACATGTACATACATCTATATATAGACCTCATCTACAAATAGAATTTTCTCATGCATCTATAGATAGACATACACCTAAAAATAGCCTGTGTGGGCCCCACCCTAGTGTAGGTGCTTAATTTTCACTAGGATCAAGGATGTTGTTTCCGGATGCCAATTTCATTGTTTCTTGTTGCAAACTTCAACACTCCCTCTCAACAAGAAAGGATTGTCGTTGCATGCGACATGCAACTCCATGCATGCGACATGCAACATGCAACTCCATGCATGCAACATGCAACTCATGCATGCAACACTTCTCTAGTGTTTCTTGCACATGCAACTATTTCATGCAACACTTCACTAGTGTTTATTGCAGATGCAACCTTTGCATGCAAAACTTCCTAAACTGAATAGCCTCCAAAAAACTGAATTATTATAATGCATCTGTCATCAAAGTTTTCTGACTTGCTGCTAGGTATTGCACATGTCTATTGGATCCTCTACGCTGCTGACATCTTCATCCATGCACTCTGCACTTGCTGCTAACTCTGATATGTGCTCCACTATCTGACACTGTCACTTTGATTTCATGTCCTGACGACATCTGACTGCATCAATCCAACTGATCCTTCTACTTCTGCTTTGTGGGCTCCTCATAGCTAGGTTCGATTCATGAGATCCACACCATCTCAATGAATCCTGCCCAAAATTTCTTCTTGGGATTATTCATGCATGTCGCCCCACCTCTCACCTGGTGGTATAGCTGCATGCACTCCCTCTGCCCATCTAGCTCAAAATTTCTCTGCTTGAGTGGTTACTGCCACTCCATGATCCTCTGCAGGTGGTTGCTCCACATCTCGAGGTTCATTCTACCTGCATGCAAATCCAGCTCCCTCTCAAGGGTCAATTTCATGGCTTATTCACACTTCCCAATGGTTGGAATCTCTGTAGAAATCGTATCTACATCAAGTCTATAGAGATTATTCACATGAATCCCAAACTTCCTGGCTTGTCCTATTTCTTTTTGTCGAACGAAAACTTTTCCTTCACCAATTCGCACACATTGTAATTGTCCTGCCATTGCAAAATTTTCTAACAAAAGAGATGATTTTAAATCGACGATATCTCCCTCATCCAAGTTACGATTCAACCGAATTTTTTTTTTCAATTTGGGTATTTTTTTGCAAGGAATCCAAATATGCTATTTTTTTTTTGAAAATTTTGCATCAAAATATTCAAATATTCACTGCAAACTCACGCACCCAAATAATTCTTGCTCTCATCCCATGTAGAAAATTTATAACACAGTTTCGATACCATGTACAAATTATACAACATGCATGTATATCATGGATTCACCTTATATAACAATGTACTAAATTTAAATACTGAATCGCTTCTACAAATATTTTGCAGAATTAAAAACAACTCAATTTCCAATCACATGAAGCAAAGAAGAATAGATCAAACCACAACACCAGATATTCTCGGGGAAAGCTTACTGCTCAAAACCCCTCTATCATATATTGTATATTCTACAAGGATCATGAAACAACTACATAAAAAAATCTTCTCACAAGAGCTCTCAGTATATCAACTAATTGTCTCACACTGTCATACAAAAATGGGCAAGTTCCTTAGCCAATTTATTGTCTCCAGACAGCCCGCCTTGCTCACGTAGTTTTTGATGAATGTAATCCTTAATCACAAAGAATTTCAGCCTTCCTCAACTACGATGAGTATCATGGGAATCTTGTGGTGTTATACTTACACCTGGGAAGCCTGCTAATATCACAACTGATAGTTACACTTCCCTTTCACCTAGATCTCAACTGGGTCTCCACTGGATTTGACATGCATGTAGTTAATAATAGTAAAAACATCAGTTGCATGTGGGATCACTACAGGTGAATTAATTAATATTTAATTCACTTGATCTCTCACTAGTGTATCTTTAGCAACTCTGTTACAACTAAAATCACTCTGTTAAACTAAATTCACTCTGCATGTCCCACCAACCAATCTATTAACTCGAAATTCACTTAGCTAATTGATTTTCCACTTCATTTAATTATTTCCAAGTGCTCATTGAGAATAGATTATTGTTTATTTTCCAACTAATATTAAGGGATAATAATAGCCGACATGCATAGACATGTAATTTGTAAATAGAAATTGCACATACATTTATAAATAGACATCATCTATAAATAGAATTTGCTCATGCATCTATAAATAGACATACGCATAAAAATAGCCTGTGTGGGGCCCACCCCAGTGTAGGTGCTTAATTTTCACTAGGATCAAGGATGTTGTTTCCGGATGCCAATTTCATTGTTTCTTTTTGCAAACTTCAACATTTAAATCAAGGGAAAATTAAATTATAGTATTTCTTGGTGTCATTTTCAACACTCCCTCTCAGCAAGAAAAGGATTATTAGATACCCCAATATTTCCTCTATGGAACTCGAATTTTCCTCTTGACAGTGCCTTAGTCAAGATATCTGCATCTTGTTCCTCTTTAGGATTGTACTCTAGCAACATGATCCACCTCTACACAATCTGTGAGATGGTGGTACCAGATGTTGATATGCTTGAATCGATCATGAAAAAATGGATTCAATAATAGTTTGATTCAACTCTAACTGTCACAGTAAATCACTATAAGATTAATTTGTTGACAAAATAACCCAACAAGGATATTCCTCATCAAGATAGCCTCACAAGTTGCTTGAATAGTAGCCATGTACTTTGCTTCTGCTGAAATGGGTGCAATTGATATATGCTTCCTGTTGTACCAAGAAACTGCTGCTGACCTAATACTGAAGTTTCCTCCTGATCTGCTCTTCCTGTCTGATGGAATCCCTGCCCAATCTGCATATGTGAAGCCTTGCAACTTCACTCCCTCTATCCCTTTGTACTAAATACCAAACTAATTGGTGTCTCTGATGTATCTCACCGCATGTTTGGCTTCTTTCCAATAGAGTTTAGTTGGCTTAACCATTGCTTGACTAAGTTTGTTAACTACATAACATATGTTGGGTCCTATGTTCACCAAGTACATAAGTGAACCCACAAACTACCTGTAAATGGTAGCCTCTACCACTTTGCATGAAGTAGAATATTCGTTCCTTCAATTCCCTGCTAGAGGAGTCTCCATGGGTTTGCTACTTTCAATGTGAAACTTCTTTAGTATCTCATTGGTATACTTTCCCTGAGAGACAAACAGTTCCCCATATCCTTTCCAAATTTACAAACCAAGGAAATAATGCATGAGCCACATGTATTTCATCTTGAATTATCTTGCCAAATCCTCTTTGCAATATTTTATCAACTTCTCATCACCTGTTAGAATTAAATCATCGAAATATAATACTATAATCAACAATTTACCTTCAAAAACAATGTGGTAAAGTTTTTCATCTAAGTTCACTTTTGGTGAAGCTCAACCCGATGAAATAGTTGTCTATACTGGTGTACCAGGCACGAGGTGCTTGTTTCAATCCATACAACACTAGTTTTAGTTTGCACACATGCGAATCTTTGTCGAAGTTATAAGATACTTTTGGCTTCTCAATGTAAATCTCTTCCTCAATCACTCCATTGAGGAAATTTGTCTTCACATCCATCTGATGTATCATCCATCCCATATGCACTGAAAGTGCTAGAATTGATCTGATTGAGGAGTACCTTTCTACTAGAGAAAAGGTCTCCTCGTAATCAATTCCCTCCACCTGAGATAACCCCTTAGCCACAAATCTGGCCTTATTTTTCTCGACACTCACATATGCTTCTTGCTTCACCTTGTAGATCCACTTGGGACCTACCACTGACTTGTCCTCTGGCCTTGGGACAAATTCCCAAGCATTGCTCCTGATAATGGAATCATATTACTCTATCATGGCATCAACCCATACTATTTGCTGCATTTCTTCCTCAAATGAGGATGGCTTAGTCTCTACACCCTCGCTCATCAGAACCATGTATCCAGTGTATCAATCTGGTGAAATCCTCTGCCTGCGCTATGATCTAGGTTCTCCCACATTCCCTCTAGAATCGTGCATCAATATGTCATCTTCTCTGGTGCACTTCCTTCCATCTTTAGATGTATCTGCATGTGTGGGTGCTTCCACTCTCTGTTCCTCTGCTTGTGGCTGCTCCACAACATCATGAGGTTCTTCATTTGGAGCTAAAAGCTCCTCATCTGCATGTGAATGAAGCTTCCTCTCAAGGGAACATCTCATGGCATTCTCTTCATCTAACTTCAAATCTATATGAACAAGTGTCATCCTGTGAGATGGAAGGTGCACCCGATAGTTGTGAGGTGTACTAGTGTACCCCACAATTATGCCCAAATCAGTTGTTAGTTCTAGTGTTTTTCTTGCATCCTTGGAAACATGATAGTAAACTGATGAAATAAAGATCCTGAAGTGTGCCACATATGGGTCTCTTACCTGGAAAAGATTCTTATGGTGTACTCATCCGAAGAATCTAATGAGGACTCCCGTTCTGCACATATACCGTTGTGCTGCATGCTTCATCCCAACAAGTGTAATGGTAGGCCCTAATCATGCAACATCACCTGTGCATATCCCACAATACTTTGTTCTTTCTTTCAACAACCCCATTATGTTGTGGGTTATGGGATGTTATTAACTCTCATCGAATGCCTTCTTTTTCACAGATTTTCTTAAACTCATTCAACATATATTCTCCATCGTTATTGCTCCTGCGAGCCTTCACTTTCATGTTAGTGTCTTTCTCCATAAGTGCTTTAAATTCATAAAATTTCGAGAATATCCAATATTTCTTCTACATGAATAATATCCATCACTTACATGAGAAATCATCTACAAATATCACATAATACATGTGCTTCATCGTGGAGGTTGTCGAGAAAGTTCTACACATCTGAATGAACTCTTTCAAGGATCTCTTGCGCTCTATTGTCCTTATCATGAAAGCTGGCTTTGGTGTAGTTTCCCAATGTACACCCTTTGCATGTATCACACTGCTCTAGTTCACCCTTGGGAAGTCTTGTAGAAATCTGTTACATGATCTTCAAAGTTCCATGGTGCAAATGGCCAAGTCACCTATGCCATAATTCATTGATGTCTCGATTGTGCACCTTCTCTGATTTTGTGCTCAAAGAAACATAATATTCTACATCTAATTTGTAGAGGTTCTTCACCTGAAACATGATCGGCTTCACTTGTTCTGTGGCTATGTGATGAAGGAAAGCCTTTCCTTTGCTAAACATCACAACGTAGCCATGGTCTTCCAACATAGCAACTGGACCTAAATTCCTCGTCAGACCCAGAACACACATCACATCTTTCAATGTGATAGGAGAATCAGACTCCCTCTGAAAAGTAATAGTACTGATACTGGTCATGTTATACCTTCCATCATCTCTCATCTCGATGTGCATCTAGAGATTCTTCTCCTCCAAGTCACTAAAAATTTCTTTGTTTCCTATCATATGGAATGAGGCTCCACTATTTAGATACCACACGCTACCCATCACTTATGTCACCATGCATGCAATGAGGGTGAAATCAAACTCGAATTGTGAAGTAATAGCTTCACCTTCCATTCCTCCTCAGGGCTTATTGTCGGCCTTCTTGTGCAGAAAATTTGTGGCATAGTGTCCTAGCTCATAACAGTGAAAACATTTAATCTTCGACAGGTCCTTCTTCTTTCTCTCCTGACCAAAATATCCTTTGGATTGAGAATTATTCCCTTTCCCTTTATTTTCCTTTCCATCCAAGACACATTTATCCTCATCATCATGCTTGTATGAGGTTCCACCTTTGGTTTTCTGTCTTATCTCTTCTTGCACCAAGTTGGACCACAAACGCTCCCCCTCTTGTATCTTCTCCCTCCCATTTACTGAATCGTGGTAGTTGTGACAACCCTTGGGAAGGCCTAAAAGTGTTAGGCTAGCCAGATCATCTTCAGAAAACTTTAACACCAACACTCCCAAGTGTTAAACACCATGTTGAAGCACACACATGGTGTATGAGAAGAATAAACACACACACACAAGAGACTCAACACACAATGAGAGATAAGCGTGAGGCTTTCTTATTTTTTCCATTATACATGATGTACATTTATAATACAATGGTGTGACTCTTGGTTTCACATTCCAAGGTCACTTGGACTCCATTGTGACTTTTCATATTTCACACCTACCCATGTAGGATTAGGTGTTCCAACATCCCCCCTTAATCCGAAGGGGTATGTGTGAGTCCAAGAAAAGAGTTGTAATAAAAATCTGCAAAGTATGCATGGCAGCACTTGGCTGAATCAACTCTCTGAAATGTTGGAAAAAAGGAGGTGGTTTTAGGATGACCACAAACACTGGAACGCAAAACTTGTTGCAGTTCCCGAAACTCTTCCAAAACTGGCAAGAAGCTGAAGGCTTCTGCTAGAGGAATTGTCCCTCATATAAAAGGGAGACCTTCGACCTAAAAGAAGGGAGGTCTACGACCTGTGGTGGTTTTAGGTTATCCACCAACCAAAGATGATGGTTTTAGGTTATCCACCAACCGAAAATGATGGTTTTAGGTTATCCACCAACCGAAGGCATGCTCATGGGAATCCGTGTCTCTGGCTACATCTCTGAATCCGGAATGACGAATTGTGGCTCAGGCTCGCTTGAACTGCTGGCTACAACTCTGAACATGGAATGAGAGATTGTGGCTCAGGCTCGCTTGATCTGTCGTCGAAGCTTGTACATGACAACCATTTTCCCCCCTGTCAGGGACAAGGTGAGATGATGGCAAAAACTCAACTGCAAGTTTGCTCAATATCTGTGAACAAGTTCTAACATGTGTCATAAACATCTTCTTGGCCGCTGATGCCCATTGCCAAGAAGCGATCCATCCAAGATGAATCTTGGTTCTTGTAGGAGGCTTGTGTCTGAAGCATCTGTGTGAAGAATGGGTGTGCCGACCACAGTGCTTGCATGGATGAAGATCAAAACACTGATCTTTCATATGGCCAACTCGATCACAATGTTGGCATTTTACAATCTGATGTTGTTGTGGAACAGGATCTGAAACAGATGCAGGTGAACTGTCATATAGGAATCTGACACTCTGAAATTTGATGGGCTTGGTGTAGTCTGGAGTATGAAAGGACACAACCTTGTCATATCCAAGACCAGTTCAGTGCTTGTTGTGGACAAGCTCTTCCCAAGGTATGATGATGGGCTTGAGAAGTGCAGTGAAAGGCTGGCACGTACGCATGTACATGCTGCTACAGTGTGATAGTGAATGTGGATCAACTGCAACTTTACTGACTTGCTGCTGATGGGAGTCCTTCTCAATCTTCTAAACAGAAACAGGTTCAGAATGGTGACTCTTTTGCTGAAGTTCGTCTTGTTGGAGCTGAGATTCCAACTGCAAAAACTCAATCTTCTCATGTGCATCTTGCAAACAACTTTGAATGTTACATAGAGCATGCTTGCTCATTTTTATCACATCATCAACATTGGAATGAATGAGGTTATTCAACAACATTAATGCCTCATTGATTTTGGCCATTTTCAACAACTTAGGCTCAAAAATAAATGAAAGGGTGTCGGCTACAACCGAAAATGCACCCGTTTACAATGTGATTCCTTTCAAACAAATAAAAATGACTCCAAGTAATTCTCAAAGTACAAAATCTGCTCCTCAAATGATGGAGGGCAATCAACAATGACTTACATCAACAACTCAAATTCACTAATTCCAACTATGAATGAAGAGGCAGATTCCACTCAAAATACAATGTCAGCTCAATACATATCTCTGCAAAAATGTGCAGCAAAAACAAATGTGCAAAAGGTCCTTTAAAGCAGCTGAAATTTCTCTTCAAAGAGCTATTTTCAATGATGGCAAACTTGTCTTCTTATGTAAAATTCTTCAAAAAATCACCCTTATGTCAATGCCACAAATCATAAAATGTCAATTCTGCAATTTCTTCTATGTATTCAGTCTATCTGCTCTTCATATGCCATTTTCTCTTCTTCTGCTGTTCATATTTGCTCTTTTCTCTCTCTCTCTGCTGTTGTTTTTTTTTTTTTTTTTTTTTTTTTAATTAAAAATTAATTAAAAAATGGGGATAAAAAAAAATTGGAGGGGAAGGGGATTAATTAAAAGGGAGAGAATTAATTTAAAATGGTATTAAAAAAGGGATTAATAAAATATGGGAGGGATATTTATATGGGAAGGGGAATTAATTTAAAAAATAGATTAATTAAAAAGAAGGGAATAAATTAAAAAATGGGGATTAATTTTAGTGGAAGGGGAGAGAAATTAAATTAAAAGGGAGGGGGATTATTATAATGGAAAGGGATTTTAATAAATTAAAAAAATGAATTAATTTAAAATAGATGGGTAATTTATTTAAAAAATGGGAGAATTATCATATGAAGTGGGAGGGAAGGGTATTAAATTAAAATTAAAGTGGGGGGGGTCATATTATATGGGTGGGGAGAGAATTAAATAAAAACTTTAAAATTTAAAAGAGCGGGTAAGGGGTGCCGTAAGCAAGTGGAGAGGAGTCGAATGTGGAAGGTAAGGGGGTAAGTGAGATGTGAAGTGAGTGCATTAACTTTGTGAGAGAGAGGTCGGGTTTGGAATGGCGATGAAATGTGAGGTGAGATTGGGGAGATAAGGGGAGTCGGGGTGAGGAGAGCGTAGGAGAGTGAAGGGATAAGGGCCGCAGAGCAGTTGAGGAGCCGTGAGCGCAGAGTGAGAGGTGGGTGCGAGTTGCAGGTGTAGGGTGTATGAGTAGAATGCCGAGGGAAGCGCTGTATGCTTGTGAGAGCAGCCGTGTAGTGCAAAAAGGCCGAGTGTTCATGGGAGAGGGGACGAGTGTTAAGTTGTGACTGTTGAAAGGTGTGTAGTGTGGATAGGTGTAAGGGCCGTGGGTTGAGCAGTCGATAGGGAAAGGTTGAGAGGGGGCGGCCCTGTGAGCGGAGTTGAGAGTTGCAGGTGGAATGGGGAAGGCCGAAAGGCCAAGAGCAGTGAAATTTTTTATTTTATTTATTTATTTATTTTTATTTTTTATTTATTTTGTTTTTAATTTAAACAACAGAGTAGAATAGAGAGAGCAGAGTATTTTTCCTTCCAGCAGCAGATATTGGATAAATGCAGAATTTTCCAGAAATTTCAGCAGTAAAACCCAGAGATTTTAAAATAGCAGCAAATTTTTCCAGATATTGCAGAGAAAACTCAGAAATTTTCCTTCAAAAACTCGGAAATTTTTCTTCAAAAAATTGCAGAGGGCCATATAGCAGCAGAAAATAATTATTTCTTTCAAATATAGAGCAGAGTTTTTCTGGAACTTATAGCAGTAAAAAATCCAAAATTTTGCAGGAATATTCGAATGAAAAACTCACAAATTCTTTCTCATTAAAACCAGAAACCTCCTCAGAAATCAACTTTAAACAATTTTCAGCAGCTCTTTCAAAATGATGCAGATTTTAATGAGAAGAAATTGCAGAGAAAATTTAGAATGAAAACCTTCAGATGGGCAGTACTACTTTTTTTTTCAAAACCAATGCCGGAATGCTGCTCCTTCTCCAAAATAAACTTCTGAATGCTGCAAAATCACTGAATGATGCTCTTTCTCAAAGCCAATGCCGGAATGCTGCAAAATGTCTGCAAAATCACTGCTGCAAAAACTCTCTAAATGCTGCAAAAATGTAGATATGCACAGGACATAAACACAAATGGCTCAGTCAATTTGGAGCAGGGCCAGCAATCGCCCGCTCTGATACCATGTTAAACACCATGTTGAAGCACACACATGGTGTATGAGAAGAAGAATTCACACACACAAGATTCAACACACAATGAAAGATAAGCGTGAGGCTTTCTTATTTTTTCCATTATACATGATGTACATTTATAATACAATGGTGTGACTCTTGGTTTCACATTCCAAGGTCACTTGGACTCCATTGTGACTTTTCATATTCCACACCTACCCATGTAGGATTAGGTGTTCCAACACCAAGTTCATCCGGCATTGGGTGAACTTGTCAAAGTACAGTGGTATTGTGACGCCTTTTTCCACCTTGATTTTTCGAAGCTTGTCTTTCACAGCCAGCTTCTTGTGGTCATTGTTGTTCTGAAGAAATTTTTTCAAGGCTTTCCACATTGTATATGGAGTCTCTTTCCCATGGAGGTTTGATACAATATGATCTTGAACTCCTACCAATACGATCCTTCTTGCCTTGGCTACGTTTTTCTTCCATTCTGCTATATTATGTGCATCAATAGCTACTAGTTTTGGACAATTTCTATCAATGCATTCCTTCAAATCATTATCTTTCTTGATTTATCCCATCTGTTCATTCCAAGCAATGTAATTCTAGCTACCCTCAAGGTCATACTCGAGCCTCAGACCATCAAATGCAATCCTGATCTTGCTGCTAATTCTAAAGAATAGATATGCAAAACTCATTCCTCCTGCAAATATAACTTTAAATTCTCTTCTCTGTTGTGATTATAGATATGATACCATGTAGAAACTCCATTTATATTCAAACTTATAATTGTAATTTACTTAAACAACAGACTTGAATCTACTCTACCAATTGCGAAAACAATTAAATGATCGCGAAATCAGAAATCATACATGAAAAAGAATTCAATCAAAAAATTACACAATGATTTCCTGGGGAAATCCACAACTAAAAACCCCTCCTATTTGTATATTACATTAGTTATAAAATATGAGAAGGTTACAATGCTTTGCTCAAGCCTGAACAACCTCTGCACTATCTCTATCTATCTCACTACTTCCTAGACAAGCCTTGGCGAATACTTAACCAATTTTATGCTTGCCCAAGTCCCTATTTCCTTGCATTGTTTCCTTGGGAACTAGCCCCTATTAATTATGGAAATTATTCATTCACAAACACGTAATCCATCATAGGCCTTCCTCTGACTACATTCACCAACTGTACAATTTGGATGATTATACAACTAATAGTACAATGCCCTTGAACTCCAATCTCAACTGGGTAACTTATAGATCATGCATGCATGAATTATTTATGATTGATTTATTAGTTACCTCGTTGATCACAAAGTACACATCCCACTACTTGACCTCCCACTGGTTCCTCCAACAGTTGGAGCTAGTTTAACTAACTTTAACTCATATTTACTGAAATAATTAATTACAACTCAAAATAAACTCAACCTGGGATTCTATAAAGTAGGATACACTCTACATGACTCAATTTAGGCCCTAAAATTGAATTAAATGAACCAACTAAGTCAAAAATAACTTAGTTAAATCGTCTAAGTTGTCATGTTATGTGGAATTACAATTTTATTCTAATTTAGTGCAAGGACAATGTCTGCCATGAGCCGTAAAGAAGCCTCGCTTTGTTATCCCCAACAAAAAGCTAGAAGAGTACAGGAAATATATGAAAGACCATGCAATGATATGCAAATTCATAGGTGTTTGGCCAATAAAACAAGA
Source organism: Pinus albicaulis (assembly GCA_034641835.2). Classification (NCBI taxonomy): domain Eukaryota; kingdom Viridiplantae; phylum Streptophyta; class Pinopsida; order Pinales; family Pinaceae; genus Pinus; species Pinus albicaulis. Next base: position 13,051,421 of record CM076575.1, read on the forward strand.
TTTGGTTAAATGGATACACCACAAATGGCAACCGAAAAGACACACAGAGCTAAAACTAGGAACCAAAGGATTTTTTACAGTTATCTTCACTAACCTGGAAGATAAGGAGAGGGTGTTCAACGACCACCCTTAATTCTTCAAAAATGGAGGATTTTTCTTCAGACACTAGGAGGAGTGCCACAAACCATATGGGGAAAAATATTGGTTTTCCTGGTCTAGGTTCGCCTCTTTGGTGTGCCGATGGATTTTTAGGATTCGGATATCCTAGAGGGTATTGGTAATTCAATAGGAAACTTTGTGAAGGTTTCAGATTCCAGAAGAATAGGAAGATACACATAATATGCAAGGATATGTGTCTATATGAACATAACATAGCCCATATCGGAGACCATTGAACTGGAATACTAGGATGAGGTATGGCAACATCTCATTGATTACGAGCACATTCCCTTCTAGTGTCGGAGATGCCATGAATATGGTCACTTGTTTCGGGAATTCCCACTGAATCAGGGGGAGACAAAGGATCCGGAAAAGGCTAACAACCAAGGGAAATCGCAAAGAGAAAGAGGGATTTTAGGAGGTTTAGAGGGATTTTAGTAGATTCAGAGGAGGAATAAGGGTCCAAAGAACTCCCAAAACCTGATTCAAAAGAAACTGGGAAACGGTATACAAAGGAACAACAGATTTGAGGTATTATAGGAGGAGGAGGAGGAGATAGAGGAGATGGGGGGAGAAAAAGGAAAATATATCCAACCAGCGAAGTAAACGGAAGGGATAACAGCTAAAATTAAGGCGGAGGAAGAAATAGCAGACAAAGAAGCCTCGGAGAAATCACCTGTCCAAGCCAATATGGAAATAAACAGCCAAAGAGAATATCTGAATAATGAAGAGAAAGTGTTGCATATATTTTTGAATGAATGGAGACACTTGGATGAATGTTTCATCTTGGAAGCCCAGAAGAAGCTTTACAAAGATAATTTCCAACAATACAAAGCCAAACATAGGACAGTAGGACCGAATCAACCAGAACAAGTAGGATCTCAAAATATCCAAGGAGGGGACCAAGGTCCCCCAGGGAAAGGAGGTAATAAATGAGGTAGGAAAAATCTCAATGAGGCCATTAAAATGATAGGGGAAATGTTGGTGAACTCTCATTAGAGGAAATTTTAGCCTAAAAGTGCCCAAGAAATTTTCATGTAATTTCCATGTCATAATATATAAACCAATCAAAATGTTTAAAATTTAAAAAGAGGCACATGTAAATATTTTGGAGCGAAAATAATAAAAACTATTTTTTTAATTGTATTTTTGGCTTATCTTCTTATAAGTTTAATCAAATTTCAAGTTTAGACACTTAGTAGATGTGGAATTAAATTCCACATCCAACAAGTACCCATTATGAATACTTTTGAGAAGACCCACCTTGATCAAAATTACAGATACATTAAAAAACATGTTTTAACACGTTTTTTAATGTATCTGCAACTTTTATCAATGTGGGTCCTTTCAAAAGTATGCATAATTGGTACTCATTGTATGTGGAATTTAATTTCACATCTAATGAGTATCTAAACTTGAAATTTGAGTAAACCTATAAGGAGATAAGTGAAAAATACAATTAAAAAAAGTAGTTTTCTTTTTTTCCCACCAAAAGTCATAACTCTTATTTTATTATTTTAACTATTATTTTATTATTTTTCCTTAGGAGGCCACTTTTAGGCTGAAATTTCCTCTAATGCGAAGGGTTGGGCCATTGTCGACGATCTTCCAACAAGTCAACAAATTTTCAAAATGATTATCACATCCTGGAATATTATAGGCCTTAATATAAAAGGCAAACAACATTATCTAAAAGAATGTCTCAGGAAAGACAAGCCCAACATTATGATTATCCAAGAAACGAAGATACCATAAGCGAAACTCAAGGATATCATAAAAACCTTTATGCCACAATATGAGGTAATAGCACAAGATGCCAGAGGAAGTGCTGGAGGTTTAGCTATCCTTTGGAACTTGGAGGGATATTTTTTTGAAGACTAGGTAAGTCGACCTAGAATACTTTCGGGTCACTTTCGCCACATTGGATCTAGAAATTGGGCCCTATTAATAGGAGGATATGGGCCTCATATTCCAGGAGAAAAGGGGCATTCCTTCAAAACCTTGCAAGGTTGAGAAGAGACTATCCAAAGGAAATATGGATAGTTGGAGGGGACTTTAATATGCTTACGTCCCTTGAGGAAAGGAGAGGAATTTGTCGCTATGATGCTAAGATGGAAATGTTCAAGGATCTAATATCTGGGCTACACCTGGTGGACTTGCACACCAATAATGGAACTCATACCAGGAATAATCGACGTGGAGGCCACCACCAGATTGTGTCTTGACTAGATCAATTTCTAGCCTCGGAGAAGGTCATCACCCACGACTTATTATTGGAATCATCCATCCTCCCAGGCATGGGCTCTGATCACTGGCCAATTCGGTTGGAGATTGACCTAAAAAATGGACCCAAAAATGGACCAATTTGATTCAAGGCCTTTTGGCTTTTAAATCACAAGCTGATGGAAAAAATAGAGGGATGGTGGAAGAACAATGAGGAAGTAGGTAGAAATCATATGCACACCTTCCAAATAAAGGTCAAGGAGCTAAAAAACAAGATTAAAAAATGGAATCAAGAAGAATTTAAGCATATAATGAAAGATCAACAATAGATAACAAAGAAGATGGACACAATCTATGTTAGATCCCCATATTACTAGTGTAGTCCCTTATTTTTATTAGTGTAGCCCCCTTATTGTTATTTTTATGCCCCTGTAACCCCCATATTGTTATTATTGTTCCCTTACATTATTATTGTTAGGTCGGCTAGGATTATATTGTGATCCCATGGACCCCTATATATAGAAGGAGGTTTTTTCATTTGTATTATCTGATAATTGTTCATTTATGTAATGTATTGGAGGTTTCCCCCTCAAAGTAGCTGATTTCTAAGGCATTGATCTCTCTTCTCTTCTATTTTTGGAGTTGATTTCATAACATTTGGTATGAGAGCTTTGGATTCTAGGGTTTCGCTGCTCCAAACAGGTCATCGTGGAATTTTCGCTATAAATTTTTTTTTTACGAAGGTTCAGAAGCTGAAATTTTTAGAGCATGAAGCTGAAATCCTGAGGAACGTTGTGGAAAATTTTCATATTTTGGTTCGAAATATTTTCGGAGATATGATCTGTGGAGTTTAGGGATTTTTTTAGGCTCTTGAATTTAACCTAAGCAGGTCATCGTGGAATTTTAGCAATAAATTTTTTTCTACGCGGGTTCAGAAGCTGAAATTTATATAGAACAAAGCTAAAATCTTGAGGAACATCGTGGAAACAATTCAGAGCTCTATTCACAATATTTTCGGAGATATGATCTGTGGAAGTTAGTGTTGTTTCAGGTTTCTGAATTTCATCTCAAAGAGGTGACCCTGGGAAAATCGTCATAACTCTCACTCTGAGCATTGGATTGGAATTCTGTAAAAAGCGGTCGAAAGTACACGAGTTTAGTTTCCTTTGTATCAATGTTAGAGCTGAAGGAGGAAATAGTGATACGTGGAATGCCGTACAAATTCTCTCTGCTGAACCAATCCATAATTAGATCATTGTGGGAGATTGGGCATAACTTTGTCTTGAAGAATCCAAAGCAGGTGAGGCCTATGGCAACTGAAAGAAGCTTTAGAGAGTTACTACAAGGCTGAATTTTAGATATTGAAGATCCCAAATCACAGAGATAATTTAGTTTCAATATCGAGCTCTTCAAAATCAATAAAAAGGTGTGTATTTTTTTTTTTCGAATTGCATAAGTCTTGTGTGAAAAATTAGTTTGAATTGATTCCAAGGGCATATTGTAGAATAGATACCAGTATTCGATTATAAAATTCCTCCTAAAAATAATTTAACACCCATTAAGCCTTTAGAAGGATCTACTATGAATCATGAAGACGAATAATTGAACATGACATATCAAAATTACAAGAGCAAGTGCACCAAATTTCGCTCTCGCAAAGAGCAACAAAAAATGAAATGGAAGCCTTGAAGAAAGGCGTGGAAGCTAAGATGGATGGCATGGAAGCTGGTATGGAAGCTAAGATGGATGACATGAAAGACAACATGGAAAACATGAAGAATGATCTAAATGCACACATGGAAGGTTTGACAAAGTTGATACAAGAAGTGTTTCCTAATGTCGAAAAGATAGTAGAGGAAACTCATGATGAGAACAAAATAAATGTTAATCGTGATTTCATAAACTCTAATTTTGGATGGAAGAAAAACTATATTCCAAATATGGATATGAGGAATTTTGATGGCAAGGATCCCGTAACATGGATACTACAAATGGAGCAATATTTTGATCTCAATAATGTGCAAAACACACAAAAGGTACGCATTTCAACTTCACATTTAGAACAAAATACATTTGTATGGCATCGATGGCTTTGCTCTCGTAAAAAAATTGTCATTTGGTCAATTTTTACGGAGGAAATGATAGCACAATATGAGGATACAAAGAGCAACAACTTCTTTAGCCAATTGATAAATCTCAAACAAAATGGTTCAGTGGTGGAGCACATTGAGGACTTCCAAAAATTGAATATAAGGGTAACTGATATTGCAAAGGAACACATGATTGATGTCTTCATAGGGACTTTAAAGGATAACATCCAACATGAAGTTCGCGTTTGGGAACCTAATTCATTGGAGAAGGCGTTCAGGTTGGAAAGAAAAATTGAATGTAAAATTATGGCAATAAGGAAGCCTGCCACTCACATCTATAAAGATGGAAGTATTGCTACTCCTAGACTTCCACAACCTACAAGGTTGACACCACAACAATTGGAAGAAAAAAGAGCAAAAGGGCTTTGCTACAGTTGTGATAGAAAATACACTAAAGGTCATTAGTGTGCTGAGAAGAAATTATTTTACATAGATTGTGAAGAGGAGGGAGAAAATGAACAAGAAACTCCAAAAGAAGGGGATATACACCAGGAACCAACCCTAGAATAATAAGAAATGAGTCTTACCATATCGTGTAATGTATTGGCATGGATTACCACTCCTCAAACTCTTAAGACAGAAATACATATCAAGAAGGAAAAGGTAATAGTGTTGACTGATCCAGGTAGCTCCCATAATTTTATTCATTTTAAGGTAGCCAAGGAATTGAATTGTTTCATATACCCAGCACCAGAATGTCAAGTCATGGTTGCAAATGGAGGAACTATAAATTGCTCTGGAAAATTCCATAATGTTAAGCTAACCATGGGGGAATATGTATTGAATAGTCCAATGCTTTCTATTCCAATGGGAGGTGCTGATCTTGTACTAAGAGTACAATGGTTACAATCTTTGGGGACGATAGCTTTTAATTTTCAAGAACTTTTCTTGAAATTTTTTTTAGAAGGAAATGAAATCAAATTACGAGGTATCGCAGGGAAGCCGGGAAAGATAATAAGCTCCAATGTCATGACAAAGCTTATGAAGAAAGAACAATGAGGTTTAATTGCACAATTATGCTCACTAGAAGTTCCAACATCAAAATCATCTATTTCTCCAGATCTCCAAAAAGTCTTGGACAATCATTCCAAGGTGTCTGATACCCCCAAAGGACTCCCACCTATTTGTGATTATGATCATGCTATACATTTGATTCCAGAAAGTGTTCCTCCAAACATCAGGCCTTACAGATATCCTTATGTCCAAAAGAGAGAAATTGAACGTATGATGGCAGAAATGTTAGAAGCTGGTATAATTCAACCTAGTCAAAGTTCTTTCTCTACTCCAGTAATATTGGTGCACAAGAAGGATGGATCATGGCGCATGTGTCCGGATTATAGGGAGCTCAATAAGCTCACTATTAAAGATAAATTTTCCATTCCTGTGATTGATGAATCATTGGATGAATTACATGGCACTATTTATTTTACCAAGTTGGATCTTCGTTCAGGATATCATCAAATTAGAATGAAGACTGAAGATATTTCAAAAAAAAACATTTCGAGCTCATGAGGGTCATTATGAATTTTTGGTCATGACTTTTGACCTTACCAATGCACCTTCTACATTTCAAGGGTTGATGAATTCCATTTTCAAACCCTTCCTTAGAAAATTTGTTCTAGGAATTTTTGATGACATACTAATCTACAACAAGTCTTGGAAGGATCATGTTCAACATGTTGACAAGGTGCTCAAACTATTGGAGGAGAAACAATTATACACAAAAAAATCCAAATGTTTCTTTGGAGTACAAGAGGTGGAATATATGGGTCATATTGTATCTCACAAGGGTGTTAAGGTAGACCCTAACAAAATTAAATCCATTAAGGAATGGAAAATCTCCATAACCATAAAGCAGTTGCGAGGATTTCTCGAGTTAACAGGGTATTATCGCAAGTCTATTAGAAATTATGGGAGAATAGCCACACCTCTAACAATATTATTGAAGAAAGATGCATTTTCATGGACTCCTGAAGCGACTAAGGCATTTCAACATCTTAAAGAGGCAATGTGCCAAGCACCGGTCTTAGCTATGCCAGACTTCACAAAAACCTTTATTATGGAATTTTATGCCTCAGGAAAGGGAATTGGTGTTGTTTTAATGCAAGAAGGAAGACCCATTGCTTTTTAAAGTCATCCAATCAAAGGAAAGTATTTACAAAAAGCTATTTATGAGAAGGAAATGTTGGCAATACTACATGCACTAAAGAAATGGCAACCTTACCTAATGGGAAGGCACTTCAAGGTAAAACCGATCATGATAGTCTTAAACACTTTTTTGGAACAAAGACTATCTTCTTTAAGAGCAAAAAAATGGGTCACAAAGATGTTGGGTTATGAATTTGAAATCATCTACAAAAAAGGGAAGCTAAATGTTGTTGCAGATGCACTCTCAAGAAAGGATGAAGAGGTGGAAGCATTTCTTTGTGCAATTTCTATTATCCAACTAGATTGGATAACCGAAGCAAGATATGAATGGAAGAAGGATGAAGAAGTGTGGACACTCATTCAAAATTTGAAGCAAGATCATAGTACATCTGATACATATAGCTGGAAAAAGGATTCCTTATGGTACAAAGGTCGCTTACATATTTGTAAGAATTCCCAAATAAAACAAAAGATTATTTTGGAATTGAACACTTCTCCTTTAGCAGGACACTCAGGATTTTTAAAAACTTACCACAGGGTGAAGAAAGAATTTTTTGGGATGGTCTTGAATCTGATATTCAAAAGTTTGTGGCATAGTGTTTGGTTTGCCAGCAAAATAAAGTTGAGACAATTAAAACCCGGGTCTTCTACAGCCTTTATCCATTCCAAGTCAACGTTGGTAGGATATTTCAATGGATTTTATCACAGGTATTACCTAAGTCCGAAGGAAAGAGTGTCATCATGGTGGTAGTTGATAAACTTACCAAGTATGCACACTTTTGCGCATTATCTCATCCATTCAAAGCAAGTATAGTTTCTACTATATTTATGGAAACAATTCAAAAGCTACATGGAAACCCAAAGATTATGGTAAGCGACAGAGATCCCATTTTTACTGGAAATTTTTGGACGAAATTATTTTCTTGTTTGGGTACTCAACTAGCTCATAGCTCATCTTATCATCCTCAGTCTGATGGTCAAACTGAGATAGTGAACAAATTTTTGGAAGGATATCTTCGTTGTTTTGTATTTGATAAAAAAACACAATGGGTCAAGTGGTTACCTCTGGCAGAATGGTGGTATAACACTTCCTTCCATACTGCAACAAAAATGACCCCATTTATGGCACTTTATGGATATCATCCACCATCCATCACATCATCTTTAAGAGAAAATTCTACGGTGCAAGCAATGGAAGATCACATCGAGCATCAACAGAAAGTTCTCCATCTCTTAAAGGATAACCTCAATTTGGCAGATCACATCGAGCATCAACAGAAAGTTCTCCATCTCTTAAAGGATAACCTCAATTTGGCACAAATCGAATGAAACAATAGGCAGATAAACATTGCAACGAGATAAGTTTTGATGTAGAAGACTGGGTATTTTTACGGCTACAACCATACAAACAAATGTCCCTCAAGAAAGCTAAGAAGGATAATAAATTATCGCCAAAATACTATGGTCCTTACAAGGTGTTGCAAAATATTGGTACTATGGCATACAAATTGGAGGTTCCTTCTTCTTCGCAAGTGCATCCAGTTTCCATGTTTCATGCTTAAAAAAGGTTATAGGTGACAAACTTCTACTTCAAAAAATATTTCCAGAACTTGATGAGGAAGGAAAAATCATACTGGAACCTGAAACATTCATGGAAACAAGAACTCAACAGCTATGAAATCGATCAATTTTAGAGTATCTCATCAAGTGGAAGAACTTACCCACTAAATATTTTACATAGGAGAATGAGAATTTTATACAGAAGCATCCAGAGCTACTCAAGCGTTGAGGAAAAAAATATTTTGAAGGGGAGGGGCATGTTAGGTCCCCATATTACTAGTGTAGTCCCTTATTTTTATTAGTATAGTTCCCTTATTGTTATTGTTGTGCCCCTGTAACCCCCGTAATTTTATTATTGTTCCCTTACATTATTATTGTTAGGTCGGCTAGGATTATATTGTGATCCCATGGAACCCTATATATAGAAGGAGGTTTTTTCATTTGAATCATCCAATAATTGTTCATTTATGTAATGTATTGGAGGTTTCCCCCTTGAAGTGGAAGATTTCTAAGGCATTGATCTCTCTTCTTCTATTTTTGGATTTGGTTTCATAACAATCTAGCAAAGGATCATCAATCAAGGCCGATAAGAGTACCTAGTGGAAGAAGAAGGGAGGCTCATCAACCAACTGGAATAACGAAGGAACAGGAGGAGATACTCTAAAAGCAGAAATCCAGAGTAAATTGGTTACGGGAGGGAGAAAGAAACACTTATTTCTTCCATAAAGGAACGGTTCAATATTACCATCATAATCAGATCTTCTCCTTAAAAGATGAGGCTCAAAACAAAATAATCCACCATGGTGAGATGGAGGATTTGTCAGTCAACCATTTATGTTCTCTGCTCACAGAACCTATCGAGAATCGATCAGAAGCAATTCAAAGAATTACCCCAGAAAATTTGAAAGCTCATCTCCGGAGATCAGAACCTGGGCCTCTTGTAGATGATAACTCTAGAAGAAGTGGAAGAGGTGGTGAAAGGTATGGTGAAGAAAAAGGCCCCTGGTCCAGACAGATTCATGGTGGAGTTCTTCCAAGCAGCTCATAACTTCATTGGCAAAGATGTGTTGGAAGTGACGGAGGATCCCCACCATAACCAAAAGGTATTTCCAAGCCTTAATACTACTTTAATCACTTTTATTCCCAAATCGATGAAATATGAGGACCGCTAGGGGTTCAAATTGATCACTTTGCGCAACGTTATCTATAAGATCATAGCTACAATCATTGTCAAATGCCTAAAACCCCTGCTACCAAATATTATCGCGTCTGAATAAATAGGCTTTGTTGAGGGCCGACAAATCCTAGATGGCTTTATCACCTCCCAAGAGGTTTTCCACTCCCTAAAATAGATCAAAGTTCTAGGGATGATGATTAAGCTTGATCTCTCAAAAGCCTAGAACTGCATCAACTGGACAACCATGGAAGGAAAGAACCAAGAGCTCTGAAAGGTACGAGCTTTGTGAATTTTAACCATAAATCATGAACCAAGAATGAACTGTGGAAGGGCTGAAGTAAAAACAGGAGGTAAAACTAAAATTTGAAATGGGTGTGGCGAGAATTGGTACTTGCACCGGATGGCTATGGGATGGTCATCAAAACCATGTCCACATGCAACAAAAAGGTTGCACGCCGACGGTGCTGGAGAATAGAATAGGAGTAGCCTGTGGCCTGAGTCCGGGAAATTCCTCTATCTCTTTAGATTACTCCGTTGCAGTCTAGGTAGATTAAAACGAAATTCCATAATAGTGTTCACCTGCAATTATATAAGTTCAGACTTATTTGTTTGTGAATTTTATGTGACGGCAACAAATATTTCCTAGTCTATTGACCCATTAATACTCTTAAGAGTACCAATAAACATGACATGTCCATGCCATGGCATCTATCATCAATACCTGTCCCCACTTGCAGCTATTAAATTGTGCAAACCTCGGAGACTGCATCAGGCTCGCCTCCCCCATTTTCCAGCAGCTCTGACTCCAGAGTGTGAACCCAACTGGTGAACAGGACAGGACCCATGGTATGAATTGAATGCCTTTTCTCCTTTCAAATTCTATATTATGCCCAAAATTTCGAGTTAGAGTTGGGCACCAAAAATTTGAAATGAAATCTGGTTCGGCAATATGAGTTTATTCACTCGATGGCGTCGGGCATGAGCACTGGCAAGGGAGTGCTGATGGAGATTGTTATCACATTCGCTCTCATCTACACCGTCTATGCCACCGCTTCCGACTCGAACAAGGGCGACCTTGGCACCATCGCTCCCATCGCCACCGGTTTCATTGTGGGTGCCAACATCTTGGCCGTTAGTCCCTTCTCAGGCGGTTCCATGAACCTCGCCCGCTGCTTTGGTCCAGCCGTTGTGAGCGGAGACTTCACGGACAATTGGGTGTACTGGGTTAGCCCTCTCATCGGAGGCGACCTTGCAGGTCTTGTCTATGGTGACATCTTCATTGGTGACGAGTCCATGTCGGTTTCAGAATTCTGAGGTGATAGCACACGTAAATGTAATAAGATTAAAATGAATGGGATGACATGGACGGTGAAGAAAGCTAGTGCATTCAATCGTTTCTCTTTCGCAATTGTTTGTTTGACTTAGAATAGGTGTTGCGCTAAGAATTCACCTTTGTAGTAGATTGTAGTCTTCTTGTTTATTCTAGAATGTCTTGTGTTGCATGAACCTCACTTGTGAATGTCAAAATGTGTTTGATGAGCGTGAAACCTTATTAGTGTTATTCTGTGAAAGGCGCACTACATTGAATGAACTCTGATGATAAGACAATAGAAAATTTATAGGTGGACATAAAAAACTTTGATTAACACCCTAATCATGAGAAAAACATTATGTTCAGAAGCCGGTAAGTTAAATATTCACTGAAACATTTTTTTTTTTAAATGTATTTTTTTTCGGATTTTTTTCGAAAGAAAGAAATCAACTTTATTTTTAGTGGAAGCTATAAAGTGAGAGGTCACTCATAAATATATTCACTTATAACATAGTTATCAATTTTGAATTTTAATTTGGATTTGATACTATACAATAAAAAATTGAATAAGTATTTTTAATGCCAAAAAAATTTGGCACTTTACATTCTAAAGAATTTTTTTCTTTATAAGAATGATATCTTTCATTTATTATTTTTTAAATTTATTTTGAACTAAAAATCACACTTATCACTTCTCTTCAAAACTTGTATTCTACTCTAAACTTAAAATTTAAATACTTTTCTAATTTCAAAACTTATTTATCTAAAATTCTTCATAATACATATAATCATATTTAAAAATATATATAAAATCGAAAAAATAATCACTCTTTTTTAAATTAGCAGTCTATTACAAATTAACATACATATTCATTCATTTTCTATTTTCTAAGCTTTTTAAGCCTTTGAAAGCAGAAATGAAATTAGAAAATGGTAAGCTTTCTTTTTCCACTATGATTTTCCATTTTCGTTTGTATTTTCCTACCTTCCCTTTCACATTTTCTAAGTTTTTAGACTTTTAAAAGCAAAAAAGAAATTAGAAAATGGTAAACATTCTTTTTCCACTATGATTTTCCATTTTCTTTTATTTTTTCTTACCTTACTATATATTTATGTAAATACTTTTTCCCTCTATTTAAACTTCATCCACTATTATCTATTTGTAGAAATATTGAGTTTCTTATCCTTTGTTATTGAATAAAAAAATCACATGGCTGATTAAAATTCTAAGATTTTGAATAATATTTTATTAATTAAACATTGATCCTCGAATGGAATTAACCACATGACTATTTGATTTTCTAAAATTTTAATTAATATTTTATTAATTCAACATCTATCATCACAACATAATCAAGTTTTAGCCAATTTTCGTATTTTTTCAGTACAATTCAAACGAACTTGATAACTAGGACTTATAACCTATTTTTTCATATATCAACATGTTGTACAAATATATCAGGGATTTGAAACTTCTGGGAATAAACTCATTTGGGCCATCAGGGGGCTCGATTTCTGGCTCACTCTTTTGTAGTTCACTATGTTCTACTTCTTACTATGCATAGCTTGAATTGGATTTGGATTTCCATATATTGAATATTTACGAGCCATCACATGACAAGGAAGGGTTTTGAGGTTGAATTTATTCATATAAATGTATTTAGTTGGAGAATGTCATTGTGGGGGTGATCTTGACATTTTTTTAGGTCGATCTAAAATTTGGTGTCGACGTGATCAAGAGGAAATTTTGTCTAACTCTTATATAGATTGATCTGAATATATTGGTTGGGTCAATCTTGAGGCTATTGAATTTACTCCCACTTGGAATAACAATATACTCAGGTCGAATATTGTATTTAAAAGGCTAGAAAAATTCCTTGCACATCAAATATTACTTACCCACGATGAATTGTTTAGAGTTTGGACCAGTGAAGTATGCATTTCTGACCAATTACCTATATTACTTGAATTTTGAAAGAATGGATCAAATTTTTGGATCCCTTTAAGTATAAATCCAACTAAGAAATGGAAGAAGAGTTCCAAAATCTAGTCTCAGATTCATGGGTTTCTTATATTCCATATTATGACATCAATTTGGTCTCTTATTTTTCCAAAAAATTAATGTAAACTTAAAGGTAAGGTGGCATAATGGGTCAAAGTAAATAAAAAAGGGAGGAATCTTCATCTCCATGAAATAGAAGTTTAGTTAGCAACATTTCCCTTTGTTGTAGGACTATGAACAGATTAAATGAACCTGCTATGAAAGCTTTAGAGGTGGTAATTTAAGCTATTATTGGATGAGGAAATGGAATGGAACTTGAATAATCAAGAATTTTGGTTAGAATATAGTGACCAAAATACAAAGTTCTTTAATAATTATGGTAATCATCAAATAATTATAAGATTATTGGGGATTTATTTGATGATGCTAGAAATAACGTAAAGGAGTTCAAGGACCTTTCAATTTTGGGTAAAATTAATTTTGGGAGCCACTCCCCAAGATAAAGATATTGGATCCATTCCTAGGGCATCAGGAACATTTCCTCAATTGATTGAGGAAGATGAAAATGAGTAATTGTATCAACCAGTCATAGAGGAAGAATTAATCAGTATCGTTAAATCATTTCAAAGAGATAATATTTCAATCCCAAATGGGTGGATAGTGGAATTTTGTGTATATATTTTTAATATAGTTGGAATATATATACTCAAGGTTATGGAATAAGTTTGCCTTAAAGGGAGAATTCCCAACAATTGTAATTCAATGATAATTATCTTGTTCCTAAATATGATTTCCTTAATAACTTCAATTATTTTTAACCCTTCTCTCTATGTAATAGTATTTATAAGATGTTGGCTAAAGTTATTGTAGCTGCATTAAATAATTTACTATCAAGGGTAATATTGTATGAACGATTTGGGTTCTATAATGTTAAATTTATTCATGAAATAAATAGATTGACCCAAGCAGATGATCATTCAATAAAAAACTATTGGTAGGTCTATCAATTTATTAAAATTTCCTATTTTAAAATCATTTGATAGGGTATCCTATACATTTTTAATATTTCTCCTTATCCATGTCATTTTGATTTTTGTGTGTTGGATTAGATCATGGGATTTGTTATGCATTCTTTATTTTAGTTATGATAAATGGAGAAAGGTTGAATTGATTCAAACCAACTATGGGAATCTTCAATGGTTCTCTCTCTCATCATATTTATTCTTTCTCATGGTTGTGTAGTTTTTAACCCTGTATAGAAATTGTCGACAAAAAAAAACAAATTTAAAGAAAAATATACAATGACGAGAACTTAAAACAAATATACACATATATTTTCCCCTAGACCCCAAAACCAAGACGACCAAATTTGTTTTTAATTATAATCCTTTCAATGTTAAAATACATACATACACATACACACACGTGCACACACACACACACACATATATATGTGTGTGTGTGTGTGTGTGTGTGTTGAAGTATTCATAAACCCCAATCCACTAACCATGGATTATAAGCTAACCATAGTTCCCTTGACCAAATCTACAAAATACCCTGGGTAGAAAACCATCATGCCCAAAACAATGTGCAAACCCCATGCACAAAGCCAAGGGTAGGTATTCTCACCATCTTTGGGTCCACCCCCCATCGTTGGGTCCACCCAATTATTATTGGGTTTGCATTAAAAAATATATCTTGAGGCACTGCACCCGACACACCATACAACATGTGTAGCTAGTCATGGAAAGAACATAATGGATACCTAACATGTTGATGGTATTATAAGGTTACCCTTAAAGCCATATATTCTCTCCAAATTCAATGTATTTCAATTGTGGGCTCTAATATCATCCTCACACATTTATTGTTTGTGGATGATGTGCTATGATTTTATTGTTGTAATGTTTCAGAAGGAAAAATATGCAAAAGTATTATTGAAACATTCTATATAAGGTTATTGGGATGATGGTTAATTTAGAAAAATACACGTTATAAGTTTCTAATTTCATGGGTGGAAAGAAATAGTATATGGTGAGCCTCTCTAGGTTCAAGGCCCATGTTTTAAGTGAAGGTTTCAAATATTTAGATTTCAATATCAAGCAAATTAAACGTGGTATTTTTTTTACTACAAGTGGTAAAAGTATAGGGTAGAAACTTAGATTCATTTTTGGTATAATCAATCGCTAACACATGGAGGTTTATTAGCACTTATAAAATAAGTGTGAGAAGCCATTCCTATTAATTTTCAATTATTGGTGTTAATTCCTAATAATACCTCAAACCATATATAAAATATGGCCTTTAAATATTTTTGAAATTTTCATTACTGGTGTTCATTCCTAATATTATCTCAAACCATATACAAAATATGGGCTTTAAATATCTTTGAAAGGATCTACAGACTACTTGGGTTCTCAACTTTTCATTTGGCCATGGATAGCCCTACCAAAGTTTATTGGGGGTTGGGGTGAAAAAAGATTGTGGATTTTCGAAAAGAAATGGCTAGGAAATACTTATGGGTTTATCTCTTGATATATTTATGGAAAAAAATACTCATTTCCAAATATGTAGTTCCTATATCCATTTGGGATTGGATCCCTTCTCTTCACAATATGTCTCAAATCAGTGGAAGGAAACCACATGTTCTTTCCAGGTTGTTGGGAATCATTTGCCATGGTGGGCCAATTCTATATCGTTGGTCTGTATAGGTAAGGATGTGATTTTAGGTTGTAAGCATGATATTTTTCTTCCAAATGATCTTGTAGGTCATATTCAAGAAATGGGTGTATGCATCCCTAACAATATTTCACATGGGGATCACTTAGATATGGAAACAAGCTTTGATTTCGGTGGCTAAATTAGAACTTGACATTAGGTGGCATGATCTATGGAAGCACTTTAAAATATTCTTAATGATGCTCACATAAATATTGTGAATGTCAATCTAATGAATTGGTTTGGGTGTACAATACTAATGGTGGACAATACATAACTACTCTAGGTTCTTTTTCATTATTGGATATTAACTCAATTGATGCTATTCAATGGTATAGAAAATTTTTGGAAAATCCAAGCCTCACTGAAAAGTATACTATTATTTTGGTTAAACCTTAAAAACATGTGTTTTTGATGTCACAAATATTTCGAATATTGTTATCACTTATTTATTAAATATACGTTTAGAAGACAAGTTTAGGACTAGGTGGTGGGTCTCATCAACAACTTTGGTCTCTGGGATCAACGAATATTTAAAGGTCTTTTTGTACATTCTTTGATAATCCTTATATTAAAAAGTGTAAAGTGATTCCATTGGTGGTGACTTGGAAAATTTGGATTCCCCACAACAAAAGAATTTCAATGAAAATTTCACTCCACATTCCCTGTTGGTAGTCTAGGGTTTTTTCTGAATCTCTCAGAGTATTTTGGATATGAATTGTGCATATTTCACATCCAAAATATTCATACAATATCAATAATCGTGGAAATATTCACTCTCGAAAAGTCTAGATTTTGTCCTTTATAAAAAATTAGCACAAATTTTTTGTTTTATCTTGAAATATTAACTCAAATTTTGTCATAAATCTTCTCTATTCCTAGGGCTATTTTGACAAAGCCAACCAGGATGAACATCATGTTTGTAGAA